>VZRZ01001227.1:344962-433940 GCA_013398175.1 Climacteris rufus
CGGCCCAGGGCCTCTCTCGGCCCGTGCCCTGGCCCTGGGGTCGAACTGCGTTTCAGGTCCCTGGGAGGAGCGTGAGGTGTCACCCGCGCCCTTCCTCCCGTGTAGATCTTGCGAGCGGAGGCCAGGCCTGAGGGAGGGAAAAGTTTGTGTCGCTGTTTTCCTGCAGACTCCGGCCAACATCCCGGTGGTGCTGAGCGTGCCCGACGCAGGCCTCCCGGACCTGTCGGGGTTGTGTTTTCCCTGGCTCATTTGGTTTTCGGGCCAGTGGGCAGTGAATCCTGTTTATTTGGCAAACTGGTCTGCAGCGAGGCTTCTCCCCAGAGTAAGAGGGCTGCACCTGCAAGAGAGTCCTTCCTGCCTGTGCAGTTTTGAGAGTTCCAAACGAGAAACTGGACTGATGAAGAAGTGCTATTGTAAAATAAACTGTTGAGTAAAAATTATTCTCAATCTGAGTCAGGCCAATGCACTATTTCATGGTCGAGTTCATTAAGTAGTTTTTGGCACAAATGAGAGATTTGAAAGCTTACTAAATGATCAGATTACCTGCCTGGAAGGCAATTTTCTCGACTCTACTGTTAAAACTGAGAATGATGGTGAGAAGCAAAGTAGTACTGATGTCTGAATAATGAAGCTTGAAAGCAGAGTAATAGCCAAAGCATACGAAACTGACTGATGTTTTTGCTTTTCTGTGGCTCTGCTCAACTTCAGCTGTTACAGTATGCGACTTTCAGGCAGTGGCCTTCTCCGTGGCAGGTGCCCTGCTTCCTGCTTTGACAAGACTGTGTCCAGCAGTGTTCCTGGAACCTAAGGAGGCAATGGGCTCCATGAGCAGAGAGTGCTGGGATAGTGAGACGGGAGCCCTGTGGCCTAAATGGCACCTTACGCTTGAAACCCAGCATTCCCTGTGGCATGTTCATGTATTAACTTCTGCTACAGCAATGCAATAAAATCTGACCAGTTCATCTCTGGGCAAGGGCTGCTGTGATTCTCTTCTCTTACCCTTAGCAGTGCTGTGGCTGAATGGCCTGGGAAAGGATGATGTGAGTTCCTGTTTTTTTGTGTGCCTAATCTCTTCCTGTCTTGAATATAGACCTTTTTAAAAATTTAACAGTAACCTTGACATGCGTATTTGTTTATTCTGTAACAAAATACTTAGTTAAAATACCAGTTGGTCCTTCAGATAGGTCTTCTATTAGACTCTTGCCTTTTTTTTGCCTGCTCTCTGCTCTGCCTGTTGTCCTCTACACACAGTGAGTCCCTTGGGTAGTGCTGACCTGTTAGTTGTCTCTAAAGGTGAGCTACCAGTGGGGCTGTGCTTTCTTGGGTCTGGTGGGCTTAATACTATGGGTGCAGTTAGTCTCAGCTAAATCTAACTTGCTTTCTCCAGCATGGTCTCGGAGAGTGGTGGGACAGGTGGTCATATGCAGCTGTTCATGCTCAGAATGTCACAGGACTGAGAAAAATTGCTCATAAACCTCTTTGTCTTGTTCTTCATCTCTGGGGAAGGTGAATTATGGCAGGATGGCTTTCTGGCAAGAATTGTTGCCTCTAAAGAGCAGATGTCAGTGCTGTTGGGTAGGAGAGGTCATATTAAATGAGAGGCCTTTCTTGTTTTCCAGAAAATACTTATAAATTATATTTTATATCCCAGAACTTTGATGTAGACCTCTTATGTGAATGCCTCTCTGGTTTAGGCTTAATTAGGACTTCAGTCTTCCTTGGGCATCTCTCTGCTGATGGTCTTTGCATCTGTTGTACTTCTAACCATTGCCTCTGCTCTGCGTTTTTGGCTCTAATAAAAGCCAAGAGGGATCTGCTTTTGGGACAGCTTGTCTTTGTGCTTGAAATTCTTTTGCATTGTAGGAAAATACTTCATTTTGCCTATGAAGCTGCTGAGCACAAAAGACTAAATGTTCATGTTTGCCCCCAGCACCTCCCTCCCTCAGTGCATGTTTTCTGAGAAGCTGCTCCATAAGTGGGTATTGATTGCCTGACCTCTCTGCTATGCACAATCCAAACACCTCAGCTTCAGGCCTGGAGCTCCTGCACGCTCCTTCAAAGCAACTACAGAATGTGGCTCTCTTTACTTAGGTAGTTCTCACTAACTTCAGTGATTCAGGAGTTTAAATATTTTGGCTGCAGCTGTTCATATTAAGTATAACTGGAAGTATAACTTTATTTTTTGAGTTTTATGGACTCATTATTAAAAAGTTCTTTTGTCCTCACCAGCTTCTGCAGTGTTTGAGGACTGAGGATCTTGGGTCTTAAATTTGGAAACATCCAATTTCAGTGGTTTATATGTTACTAAAGTTCTTAAGCTGAAACTGATTGGAAGGAAATACATTGAAACCCAGATTATGTACCACACTAGGGAATATTGGCATTATGCTCAGTTTCACAATAAATGATAAGTATTTTAGCTCCAACATGTCTCCTTTGCTTATCCAGTTTTCATGTGGGCGATTTCTTTCCAGGTCTGTCTGTGAGAGTGTGGGGATGTTCTATTTAGTGCAGCCTCCAGGAACATACAGTGAACGTACAGTATACAAGAGTGTGTAAAACTGCTTGGTAAACATCAGGGGTTTATTTATTATTCTTCTCATCCCTCTTATTAATCAGCTTTCTGAGTCATAAGTGATTTGAACCCCAGTAAGGCATATGTGAGGTATGAATATTCAGCTTTGTGAAACTTGGGAGATGTTAGCTGGGCCAGTGAGGGTGCTTTATTGAAGCTGTAATACAGAAGCATTGCAAAATTAGAAGTCAAAATCAGATGTGGTGTGAAGGTTGCTTTTTTAGTCTTCAGTTTGCTGTTGCTGTTTCAGTAATTGGTGATAAATAAGGCCTCTTTGAAGAGAGGGAGTTCTGCTGCTGCACAGCATTAGGTCCTTATTGTCTAAGGCAAGTTGTGGAGCTGTCAGTGTGTGGGGTCTGTCAGAACCTGGTCTCCATACCGTTGTGTGGAGACTTTGTAGCCTTTTTAAACTGCTGTCCATTTAGAAGCTGCATAGTAGATGGATTTAACAATACTCTAATCCTAACAGATTGCAGCAATTTCCAACAAGTGGCAGTTGAACTGGAGTCTTTAATGAAAAGCAACTTCTAGTCTTTGCAAATAAAAACTTGTAACTGCTAAGTGTAGGGGGTGAATCAGATCGATACCCTGATAAATCCCCCTCATAAGGATTTTGCATCTGAATAAATTCTTTCAGTATTCCTCATATATTGATAAGAATAATAGAAGATTTCTTTTATGGCAAGACCAAAGGAAGGCTCAAATATTAATAATATACAGGTTTGATAATTAGATTTATGTATGAATGTTAGGCAGCAGGCTGGATGTGTGTGGTACCAGCGGTTTTGGTGGTCCTGCTGCTAAAGCTCTTCAACATGGCATATTATATATGTCCTGTATCTGTTAAAAGTGCTGCTCCTCATAAGTGTGGAAGTGTCACCCAGAGGTCCATTGCACCTTTGCTTCATCAGGGCAGGGAGCTGCATGATGTGTCCACCCATTCCCCTGCCCTAGTGCAATGAAGGTTTTCTAAAATGCAGCAGGATTTGGGAATCCTTGTCCTTTGAGCTTTTTCTTCTAGATGGGAAAGCTCCTACACAGGCATTGCCTGCGGTTTGCTTGTGCTGTGCAGCACTTCCACACTTGTGGGCACCCCACTCTGGGCTGAGGCAGCCACAGTGAGCTTAGAAGCACAAGTGTGCTTATCTCACACCACTAAGCTGCCTTGAGCTGTTCGCTGCCAGCCAGAGGGCAAGTATGGAAAGGACACGCTGCTTTATCACTTCAAATCAGTTCATTTAAACCAACGTTCCTAAGTGCTGTTACAGGGTGTTACAGGAGAGCAATGGCAACTGCTTCCCCTCTTCTCTTGTGGGATAGGGAGAAGGGACTCTGCCCTGGGGGTAGAGGCAGAGTGCTGTGGGTCTGAGAGGGGAGAGGGAAGTCTTGGGAAGTGGATGATATCTCACTTCTATTCCTTCTGCTTTGACTCCAAACATGAGCTGGAGTCTAAGATGATGTTCAGGTGGGACAGAAAGGGGAAGGTGAAGAGTCTCTGTATCCATAGGATATGAAAGGAAAAGATACCAGTATGGAAACTTAGATAATGAAGCTAAGCAGTGGCTGAAACTGTCACTGAGGATTGGGATTTTGTGCTTTGGAGTTTTGTTTGGTATTTTATTTTTGTGTGGTCTTTGATTTTCCGGTTTGGTTTGGTTTTGGATTTTTTTTTGTGTGTGTGTGAGAGAGTGAATTTTCCGTGTCACAGAACTGCTGTTTTTCCCTAAGGCTAAGGCTTTAACCACCACGAGCATTCCCCTTGCCCCAGCCCTCGGAGGAGGGAAGGTGCCTGAAAGATGCAGGGCTTGTGCTTCCTGCAGGCTGCTGCTGCTCTGGTTAATTCACTGTCAGATGAGCACATGTCGTTGCTGCCTCAGACCAGGAAGGATGCAGTTTGAAAGACCAAGATTTTGCTGCCTCACTTTTCCCCTGTCCTTGAAGGGAATCATCAGGTTTTTTGCAGAGGTTTTGGGTGTAAATAAACACTCAGGGAGTCAGCTAAATATGCAGACCTGTTTAAATGGTGGCTTGTCCCTAGGAATTTGTATTTTCTTGGCCCAAAACCAAACAAGAACCCAGGACTGAAATGTCTAAGGGAAGTGTTCAAAATATTCCCTGTATAAATAACTGGCTTCCGGATTGTACCAGGTGAGCGTAGTTGGCAAACGGATCTTGGAGTGCCATCTGTGACAGCTTGAGCTGAGCTGGGTGTGTTGAACGCTCCTTGCTTTTCTCCTGTGCCAGCCCTGTTTTCTTTGTTCATGTGGTCACTGGCTCAGATAAGGGATAAAAGACTGCTGGTTCTGGTGAGAGGGTAGGAAAGGGAGATGGGATAGTCCCAGTTCTGGTGGCTCAGGCTACTGTGGTACCACCTACTTGAGCAGGAGTTTGATGTTGTTGTGAGCCTGTGCAAAGCCTCCCGCTGTCAGGGGGATGCTCCTGCCACCCCTCTGGCCCTGGGGCCTCACTGCTCTGTCGGGTCAGCACAGACGTTTCTCAGCTGAGTTAGATCAGGTCTCTGGATGTGCTTGCTGTGTGAACCGAGAGTGGCCATGCTGGCGGTGTCCCTGAAGTGCCCGGTGCGTTCCCGTGAGTGCTGCTGCCCCACCCGTGCCCGGGGGCTCTGGCCGGGCTGCAGCCCTGTCCCTGTGCGGCACAGAGGGGTTGTGTGTGCTGCTGCTGCTGCAGCACGAGCCCCTGCTTGGGACACAACGGTGCTGCTGCCTCAGAGGAACAAGGGGAGCGCAGCTTCGCTTTTGCAGCTTCTAACGTCCTCTCGTGGTTGTGGTTTCACAACGATGCCGGAATACCGAGCCCAAGCCCCCACTGCTGCTAAAACCTGGTTGGTTCATGGTCAGCTTGGCTTCCTGATCTCGAAATGCACAACTGCAGTTGTGCTGGGATTGTTACTGAATGGCGAACTGTGCCTCCTGTGACAGGACTGAACTGTGTCTAGTACTAGAGAGTGCTGCCTGGGAAATTCCTGGTGGCTTTTCTGTTTGGAATACCTGGGACAAATGTAGATTTTTAGGGAGTGACTCTGTGTGTGTATTGACTTTACAAGGATTTGAAATGCACCCCAATGCTGTAGATTTGGAACGTGTATGTGATGCAATGAAACTGTAAGGTGATGCTGAGTTTAAGTTAGTAATGCACT
Source organism: Climacteris rufus (assembly GCA_013398175.1). Taxonomy (NCBI): domain Eukaryota; kingdom Metazoa; phylum Chordata; class Aves; order Passeriformes; family Climacteridae; genus Climacteris; species Climacteris rufus. Next base: position 350,695 of record VZRZ01001227.1, read on the forward strand.
AAGGCTCAGCCAGTCCTGAACTCACTGCAAATAAAGGACACTTCATTATTACTCAATCACATTTTTCAGCTACCAATTTTCAGTAGTACCTGTATTGCTATAAGCTTATCACCGCGGAAATAAGGAGACGCAGAAGAAAGGAGACGGAGCCAGCTGTTCGTGTTCAGAGCAAAGGGAGGAAGGGGGGGAACCCACCTTCTTTAATTCTTATATACACTTTTAGAAATCACAGTTCATTAGAGAAAATTAACACTTCCGTCTTTAACTACAGTGGTCAAAAGAAATGTCCATCAAAGGATCTGTGTCCATGGGAAAGGAATGTAATAACAAGATAATTCTACAATAACGTAGCTATGTTTACAGAATTCTAGTCCTTGAAAACTATCTAGCACAGAGCTAGCTATTTTTAACAGTAAAATGCGGCAACAGTACCTGCCGTAGGAGAAATACCTTACAAATGTAAAAGAGGCTGAATTTTTGTCTTCTGAGATAGCTAAGGTTTTCTTGAAAGTTTCCTGGTATCTGTTTTTAACTACCACTGAGGTGAAAAGGGGAACAAGGGATGAATTTCAGCCATTGCTTCTACGAACAAAATACTTATAGAACTATTTTCTTCTTATCTGAAGATGTCACGTAAGTGAGAGCATCTTTCCTGCAAAGAAGGTGCCAGCAGAAGTGTGAGGTGAAGTCACTTCTCAAGTTTAAGTATCTCACATGGGCTGATAGACCCGAGCTGAAACTTGCTGTAATCTCTGTAATCAAACTGTGTTAAAGCTCAGCCGTGTTACAGCTATACTAAGGTTGAAGAGCAACTGTTGCAATCTGTTCCGGGTTGTCAAAGGTGTGAAATGGATATGGGCATCTTGAATTTGCGAGTGTCTGGATTGTGATACACAGCCTCAGTTTTGCTAACTCCTGTCATAGACATGTTGACTAATTGTCTTTTTTCCTCCTTGCCCCCCAGGTGTTGTTTGGATTGTAGCATAGAGGCACTATGTACTCAGAGTGGAGATCCTTGCATCTTGTCATTCAAAATGATCAAGGGAATACCAGTGTACTTCACAGCTATCCTGAGAATGTGGGTAGAGAAGTGGCAAATGCAGTGGTGCGTCCTCTTGGACAAGCTTTAATTACATCATCTGTTGGAAGTGAGAGTTTACTAAAAACAGACAAAGAAGTAAGTTCCTTTCTTTGGAGATCATGGTTTCCTTTATGCCAGAGTGACAGTTTAATGGATTTCTATAGCCTCTTTTATTTTTCTCTCTTTATTGTCCCAAGTTCTATGAAGTGTGTTATGTTTTTAGTTTAGCCATTGTGCTTTTATTAGCAACTAGATCATAGCAACGGTGTACTTCATGACCTAATAGTAAATGTTTGTCTGAGCTACTGTACCAGGAAATCCAGGCTAAAGAAAATCAACCAAAAAACCTCGAAACAAACCTAGGGAATTTAGCAGTTAACAAAAAACCTTTCTGATTACCTTCAGTTTTGAAGCAGAAGTATGTGACTTCAAAAAAAAGTACAAGTGTATAGTACAAGTATTTACTAGAATTTGAAAATCTTTTACCAGCAGCTTTTGTGTGTTCTGAAGAGTTCTTTCTACAGGCTAGACTTTAGAGATTCAGGTTTTAGAGAGTGATTTGCCATTTATTCATATTCTTCATAATATCACGATATATGAGTTAATGGTTTGGTGTTTTCTTGCAGAATATGTTGAACAGAATTGCCCATACAACACAACTACTGTTATTTTTCTTTGAGTTAGAACCAATGTGCTCTGACCAATACTTACTTACTAATATTTATTTTTAATAATTTTTGCTTTGTGTTTGGTAGGTAAAATGGACTATGGAGGTGGTGTGTTACGGACTGACCCTCCCTCTGGACGGCGATACTGTGAAATACTGTGTGGATGTGTATACAGATTGGATTATGGCTCTTGTGTTACCTAAGGACTCCATTCCTTTACCTGTTATTAAGGAACCAAACCTTTATGTTCAAAGCATTCTCAAACATCTTCAAAATCTCTTTGTACCAAGGTGAGTGTTATGGCTGGGATGCTCAGGAGGCTGAAGGATTCCAAGCTATGGTCAGCAGGTAACCTGGTAGAGGACTCATGAGGCATCGAGGCTCTTGAGTAAAATGAAACGACTGTTGCTGCAAGCTTAGGAGGAAGGTGTTTCTCCAAATGTATTTTGTAATTTTTCAGTAGCAAATTGAGTTGCTGCTACTGTTGTTAGGTAATTAAAGTCAAGGGTAGTTCGTGGACTTGAATGTTTACTGTCCTAAGAGGTTGAAGATCTATCTCTGTTGGGTGACTGGAGGGTCAGGGGAAAGGCAGAAGAGCATCACTGTGTGACCTTGTGCTTTTTGTTGTGTAAAACTGAGATAAACTAAGAGTATATCATGGCCGTCCCAGCCCTTATTGATTCAAGATTTGACCACATTTATGATATAGTGAAGGATCTTGCAGTAAGTGACTGCTCTGTACCTGTGTCTTGCCGCCTGTTAAATGGGCATGGTTATGCTGACTGTCCTTCACTGGTAGTTCTGAAAGAATCCTGTGGCAGAGTGCTTGCTGCCTGACATCCTTGGATGATGGTGTTGAGATACACATGTTTCTAGGTCTTGGACACAGCTACATTGTCAGAGTGCTTAAGCATCGTTACCTTGTTTATGGTTTATGACAAGTTTGTCTGCCGCTGTTGGACATATGTATTGGATAAGTAAGAGGAGATTATTTAATAGTGCCCTGTGAAAAGGTACTTAACTTCAGGTCAATGTTTAGTATATGTCCATAAGTATCAGGTCATCTGCTTTTATCAGTATTAATAATGTACCATTGTGGTGGCCTTCAGAGTTCTCTGCTGTACTTGGGTTGTTTCACTTTACTGAAGGCTTTGTTAATAAAGGACTTTGAATAATAACTTGTGCAAATCCAGAGGAGTTCTTTGCTGTTTGATTGCTGCAATGTCTGCCACCTACCCTTAGCTGCTGTTGCTCTTAACTCGTGGTGAACGTGGCATTTTAATTCCTATTCAGGGATGGTCAAGGCAATGACACAAGCCTGAAGAAATCAAGCTTCTGGGTTAGACTGCTGCAGGAGGTTGTCTCTGAGCTTTAATACATGCAGAATACAGTGTGCTCTCTGGGATCCTTTATTCCCTTGACACAGCAGAGAAGGAATTCTTCAGTAGTCCATTAAATAGTTGTTTCTATGATCCCTTGCATTGTTGGAGTTTGATGCAGGCTGGTAGACTACACATAATGGCTGTTGAATGAACTAATTAACACCTAGAGACGGGGAGGGCTGAAAACACATTATTTTAAATGCTGCCCCTGTAGTGTAGCTGTTCTGTAGCTTTTCTTCCAGGAGCCTCTGAGATCTATCTGAAGCACTGATTTTTCATGGCTGCCGCTGTCAACACTTGACATTCAAGTCCCTACTCTGTTTTTAAGTTTTGCCTCCAGGGAGCTGTGTTCAGAATTCACTCCAGCAACAGGAAAAATTTCTATACTGGAAATGAAATGCGGAACTGAGTTGTGCACACCTGGCTTAAATAAAAGCAAAGACTCAGTCTTATGTGTCTGTGGTGGGGAAGAGGAGAACAATTTCTGAGTTTACCCAATTGATGCAGGTTGCTGATTCTGATGGGTTCCTGTAGAATACTTATCCAGGAGCTGATATAACAACCTACATTGAACTGTCTCCTGGAAAAATCTCCTGCTCTTGTGTTGAAAATATTAAACGTTTTTTGTAAGTCTATGTCCTGTGGAAGGTTGTGATTAAAATAACTTCCTTCTTCATCCTGGTTCCTTGGAAACGATGGAGCTGTTGGTTTGACTGCTTTAAAAGTGGTGACCCAGAGCTGTGAAGGTTTCAGACCCAGAGGAGGGTGTATAGGTGAGGTGTGAAATGCAGCAGCCTGAAGCGGGGATTTCAGTGTCAGTGGCATCTCAGGAGCTTCTGTACACCCATACAGAGCAGGTGTGTATAGATTACTGTAGTCTGAGTGCTCAGCTGAATCAAATGTTTACATGCACAGTCCTTGAAATAGTGTGGTGCTGAAAAATAAAGCTGTGAAAGCTGAGCGAGTCAAGTTACCTTTCCTCTATCTGCTGGAGCGATGAGAGAGAGGGTGCTTGCATCCTTCCCTCCAGCACTGACCTTCTGTCCACCCTAAAGAAGCAAACACTTTGTGGGTGTATTTGAGCAGTCCCCAGGCAACTCCCAGGCTTTCCATCTCTTGCAGCTCTAGAATATCCAGGAGATCTTGAAGATGACTTAAGCAGTAGTGGTTGTTACTGCTGTCAGATAAAGTTTCAGTACCACAAACACTGTTGGAAGAAAATATGAGAACTCTCTCCCCCTGTCGTGCCTCCCCAGAAGAGTGAGGTACAGATATCCAGGTGCAACAAAAATGTCTGGAATTGTATGAGAGACCATGGAATGTGTGACTGCCCAAGTACTTTTTTTGTAATAACTTTGTATGCTTCTTGTACAAAATAATGGGAACAGTACTTGTTGCGAAGGAGTGTGGCCAAAAGGCCAAGTTCTGTAGAAATCTAGACATCTAGAAGTCTAGAAATGGTGCAGGCAAAGCTTGCAGGAATCTTTGAGTTGCCTTTACAAGATTAGCTTAGAAGTGTCCTATTAGTCAGCTTGCGTGTTTTTTTTACAGTTTCTCCAAATGATTAGGGAAACAAGTCTTGAAGCAGCCTTGGAAGCTTTAAGCCTGTATAGATTAAGGATATCTTTTGATTTAAACAATCTTCTCTGTTGTTGCTCAGACAAAAAATAGTGCTGTGAGGAAAGCAGGGCTTACTTAACCCAAAGTTCGTTGTTCTGCAGAGGCTCTGGGTTATGACCTAGCACTAGCATCAAGCAACCCACTGAGGTCCTGAACTGTGGCTAGTAGTCTGCAGTTTTATACTAGACATTATCTTGTCTCTTTGTAATCTTGTTTCCAGTACTATAATACATTTATGCTATGAAGAGAAAAGCTGATAGTATTTAGTGGACCAGCATGTTCTTAAGGTGCTTGCCATGTAACATGACTTGTGGGTTATACCACATTGAGAGTTTGGCAGGAATCTGGTAATACTCCTTAGTAGTCCAGTGGAAGGTAATACTTCTATGATTTCTTTTGTCATCCCTTCAGTAAGGGATGAGGAAATGATGCATAGGTTAAAATATGCCTTGCATACACTGCACACTCTAAATTGTAATCTCCTCTTTCACCCTTTAAAACTTAGGCTTCCTCAGCTTTTTTACCAGTGTCCTCAGATACTGTCCAGAGTGTGTCACGTTACTGTTTTGTACCTGTTCTGCCTTGTCCAGACTAACTGATGGGAAGAGGTGATGCTGCTTTGTGCTGCTTCTGCACAACTTTGTGTTGAATGACTCAGCAATGCCAGTGTGAATCTGATTATTGCTACAGAAAAAACCTTGATAATATGAAGTTGAGTCTTTTCTTCCTTACTTACCCTCAACTGCTTGGATTTACACAGGATGCTCCAGGAGGGGGTCCTTAAGTAGGAAAATCAGACTAAAGAAAGAAGGGATAACAGTCGATTTTGAAAAAAAAGGAGAACTAGGAGGAATTTAAATTAGTTTGCTAACAGTGTTATCCTAGTTTTGCCACTTCTGAATTAGGTATGTAATAATTCATGATGTCTCAACTACATTGTCACTGTTTGGCTGAAGATGAATCCCTTTGAGATGATGGACTGCTTGCTCTGGTGAGAGTTTACTCTGTGGCATTGAGTCTCTGTCACATAGAGGAGTGTTGTGGTGCATCTTGAACTCATTAGGGCAGAATTAGGATGCCTAGAGATGGTGCACAGAAGCATATTGGCTCGTGTTCTTGGGTCTTGTTCAGTAATATTTGTTTCCTTTTGTAAATGCTGAAAGTTTGTTATTATATACATCACTTTATAGTTCTGTTTCTCAAGCACTGTTTTCTTCTCTTGCAGGCCAGACCCCGGTTCCAGTCAGATCAGACTGTGCTTGCAGGTTTTGAAAGCTGTCCAGAAGCTGGCTCATGAATCAACAATTATGGCAAGAGAAACCTGGGAGGTTTTGTTATTATTTCTTCTTCAGATCAATGACACTCTTCTAGCAGCTCCGACTGTGCAAGGTTCATGTTCATCTTCCATTTGGTTCAATTACAGGAAAAGCTTACGGCTCCTCTTGACACTGAGCTGCCAGCAGGATGGGGGAACCTCTTAAAAGCTCTTAGTAGCTACCAAAGCACAATAACTCGCTCCTCATTCTGTCATGTTACTCCGAAATAAAGCCTTGCCAGAAAAGACTGAATGATTTGGAGCTGAGTTTTCCTAAAAGTACTTTTGCAGGACAGTGACTTTGTACAGGAACAGCTTGGGATGAATGGTTTCAGACAATGTTGTTCCCTGTTTGTTTCACTGAAACCCACCGTGTCTTGCTGTTTAGCCTGTCCAGTGCAAAATAGCAGCAGACTCCAGTATAGACACAGGGCAGCAGACAACTGCTTAAGATCACTGAATTCTTGGTGTCCCTTAGTGACACATGTGTGGCTGGGCATTATCTATTATATTTGGTCTTGCAAAAAGGCTAATTGGCTGTAAGAAACAATCAAGAATCATTAGAATCCCTTTTAAAATTTATTTTAGAATGGGCTTAGTCTTTATGCAGTTCAACCAAAACCTCCTTGGGGAGATATTTGAAGCTATTAGATGGAACACTAACTGAAGCCGTGCTTTGTTTCTGTTACAAGGTGGCATTGCTGAGAATCTGGCAGAGAAATTAATTGGTGTTCTGTTTGAGGTGTGGTTACTCGCTTGTACGCGGTGCTTTCCAACACCCCCTTACTGGAAAACTGCCAAAGAGATGGTGGCTAACTGGAGACATCATCCTGCAGTAGTTGAGCAGTGGAGCAAGGTCATCTGTGCCCTTACTTCCAGGTAGGACAAATCCCATGGAAATAAACACATGGATGGGGGGGATCACGGGTATAGTGAAGTGGAAAGTATGTATACTTTTCCTTGGAGTTGCTTGTTTGTGAAATGCACAGCAATCCAGAAGTGAATGAACAATACAGAGTCAGATCTTGCTGTATCCTTGGATTGTGTGTGTATTCCTTTGTTCTGCAAGGGAAGATCTGAGTTGGATTGTCTCTGTTATTGTGTAAGCTCAGCACCTCTGATATTTAGCACTTTGCAGTGTGTGTGTATTAGTCTCCATCGTTGTGACTCTTCATCATGTGCCCTGAAGAATGACTCAGGAATATTAGTAGCATTATATCGTGTGTGTTTAATGGCAATCAAAATTATTAGGTGCTTGTTAGTGGTTGTGCTGCTGGGTTTGAGGTGACTCTTGGACTCTGCTTCTCCTGCCCTGTGGAGCTGAAGCTGTTACAACTGCCTGGCACTTGTGCCCTGGCAGTCGGGATGTGATGGGTGAGAGACAGGCCACAGGCTCTCCTCTGCTCTACAGAGCAGGGGGGAAGAGCTGTGCCAAGCCTTGCTCAGTATGGGAACAGTGAGGATTGTTAAATGATAGAATTGTTTAGGTTGGGAAAGACCTCTAAGATCATTGAGTCCAACCATTACCCCAGCACTGCCAAGTCCTCCACTAAGCCCTGTCCCCCAGTGCCACATCCACATGTCTTTTAAATACTTTGTGGTGACTCCACCACTGCCCTGGGTAGCCTGTGCCAATGCCTGACAGGCTTTTCCAGCCAATCTAAACATCCCCTGGCACAGCTTGAAGCCATTTACTCTCATCCTGTCCCTTGTTACCTGGGAGAAGAGGCCAATGCTCTCATGGCTCCAGCCTCCTTTCACGTAGTTGAAGAGAAGGAGAAGGTCCCCCCTGAGCCTCCCTTTCTCCAGGCTGAGCCCCCCCAGCTCCCTCAGCTCCTCCTGGTGCTCCAGCCCCTTCCCCAGCTCTGTTCCTTTCTCTGGATACACTCCAGCTCCTCAATGTCTTTCTGGTCATGAGGCACCCAGAAGTGCCCCCAGGACTGGCGGTGCCTCAGCAGTGCCCAGCACGGGGGCAGTCACTGCCCTGCTCCCGCTGCCGCTCCATGGCTGGCACAGCCCAGGTGCCACTGACCTCTTGCCAGCCTGGGCACACCTGGCTCCTGTTCAGCTGCTCAGGGCCTTTCCTGCTGGGCACTTTCCAGCCACTCTGCCCTAAACCTGTAGCTCTGGGTGGTGGTGTTGTCACCCAAGGGCCTTGTGTCAACAAGACCCAAGTGACCTGGCACTTCGCCTTGTTGAACCGCACACAGTGGCTTCAGCCCCTTGATCCAGCCTGTCCAAATCCCTCTAGAGATCCTTCCTGCTCTCCAGCAGGTGAAATATTGCCCACCTTACTGTCACGTGCGAACTGACTGAAGGAAAACTCAGATCTGGGGATTGCAGGAGAGTTTCAACTGTAGTAGAAGGCTCTGGACAGTGAGGGGAGTCTCAGTACTCTTAACACTGAGGTCTTTTTGGTATGAAGTCTTTGTAGGACAAAGCCTCTTGAAGGAAAGAACTCAATTAATGATAAGGGGGTCTGGGTCTCCTTCCAGCTCTCCTCAAATATCAGTAACTTATTTCTGTGAAAGTTCAAAGATGTATTAAAATTTCTGCACTGTGAAATATTCAATAGTGTGTTTTTCTGCAAGGGTTTATTTTGACTTTGAAAACTTTTGCTTTGAATTACCTGTCAAAATGTGAAGTGTGGATAGATTTTTCCAGGTTATGCAGCTACTTGTTAAACCTGTGTGAAATAAAGCTGCAATACAAGTTCTGCTTATTTCCCATGCTATTTCTCAGCTATTTTTAGCTTGTTAGATGTAGTGTTACATAATGGAAAATACTTTATGATTCACTGATCTGAAAAGAACAGTTCTGTCTCAAAACATGTGTTGGTGTTCTGCACCATGCACTGTGCCTACACTTTATCTCCCACTGTTGACTAACAGTCTTGGTTCTGTTGGTGCACAGGAATCTGCAGGGTTTCTGAAATGTTTTAATCTCTGTTCAGTAATGTTGGTTTATGCCTGATACATGAAAAGTTAGGCTCCTCTGAGGCTGGCTTTAAGTTCAGTGGTATTTTAAGCTGCGTTTTTAATACTGCAATGAAGCTCCAGCTTCAAACAGTTAAAGTGTTTTAGTAAACAGTTCTGTGAATTAGGTTATTAGTAATAAGCTGAGATTAAATGTTTCAAGTTAAAACCATATGGAAAATTATATTTGGAAATATTTGGTACACATATGCAGTGTTAATTTGTGTCCTTGGCTATGATTTCATAGCAGAATGAAACTGGAGTCTCAATTGTGTTGCCATACCAATGGATACTATTTTACCCCATCTGGGTTGCTTTAAGTGTATTTTAGCTGGGTTGGATGTGTGGCTTACAATTTATTTCTGTCTTCAATCATTCTTGAAAATGTCCCGTATTTCAGTAAAGATTTGGCCATGCTCGTTGAAAAACTGGTTTCTTACAGCTCATGAGGAGAACTGAAGCAGTGCACTGTGTTGCCAGGAATAGGTGTGAGGCATGGCCATGCCTGGGGTTGGGCCAGGCTCTTTTGGGTTTTTTACAGCCAGGTAATTCCTCAGCAAAAACCTATCATGGGGTGATGGGTCTGGGCACTAAATGTAGATGGACACAGGGCTGGAGAGCAGTTACTACCTCGTACAGATGTTTATATTTCTGGTGTTAAGGAAACTTCCCAGTCTGACCATTGCCAAGGCTCTCTGGCAGTCACTCTCCCCCCACCAGTGACTTTTAACTGCTGGGACTGAAGCCCCTTTGCAGGGGCAGCTCCAGTGATCCGAGGAGTGCTCGGCTCCCTGCCCTCCCCACTCTCACAGTCACACCACCTTTCCTCACCCCTTCGACCCCAGCTTTCCCGTGGCAGTCTCAGATGTCTGGTTCCCTAAAGCCCTTTATTCCTGGCACAGTGACACAGCAGCAGCTTGAGCTGGTGCCTCCAAGGAACAGCCCCAACGAAAGATCCCTGGGCTTTTATCCCCTCCCAGTCCAAGCCTGCGCAAGTCTCGACTCTTCCTCCCAAGTCCTCAGCTCCTGCAGTGTCTCTGAGTGTCTGAGCACTGGGCTGGGCCACAGGTCCAGTGCCCTTTGTTATGCACAGGGTCGGCAGTTCCCAGCCTCTTGTCCCAGGCTCCCTTCAGGGAGCTCAGTCTGCAGTTGTCACTGCAGCTGCACCACCGGCTGCTGCACTGAACGGATTCCTCATCGTCTGGGTTGGATCTGGAGAAGGCTTCATGTCCCCAAGCTCTTCTCCTTCTCTCTCCAGGGTAGGTAGTGTTAATAGGCTGTGATTTCAGACACTTGTGTTAATTGACTGCACGTTACTGTAGTGCCCAGTGCTGGGAGAAGGGGAAGATGGGAATTCAGCCTGTTTGACTCTTGGTTTAGGAGTCAGCAAGAGACTAATTCTCTCCTCCTCTTCTCTTAGCTGTAATGACTTTATTGGCTTTATAAGTGAGCAAGAATGAATGGGACATTTCTTGACCCTTACAAAGGAGTTAGCTTAGAGAAAGACATACCGAATTCTGGGAATCCTGGGATACTGAGAAGGTGCAAGGGAAATCTCTTCCATCCCTTTAGAGAACATCAAGATTGTGTTGATCAGGGAAGTGGAACTGTAATTTGGTGAAGCTAGGGTTAGATTAGACAGCAGGAGCTCAGTGAAGGTCACTGGTGACTCTTCAGGTAACTACTGGTCTTCTAGAGAAAGATCTCAATTTATCCAGGCATTGTGCTCGTGGCACTGCATTGCTGTGAGCCCCTCTGTGGGTTTGCATTTTGAAGATCTGTAGCTCCCATCCTCTTGCAGATGTGCTGCATCTGTTTTGAAGAACTTGCTGATCTGTGGGTTGCAAGTCCTGTGCTGCTTGCAGGCTGACACTGAGTGCTGCTCAGTGTGCTGGTTGTACAGTGTAGGTCATCAGTCATGAGCTGGAATTTAGAACTGTAACCTAATATGACTTGCTAGTGTCGTTGAACTCTTGAACTGAAGAGCTGTGAGAATAAGGGCTTAAATTCCATCTTTTTTTATTTATTAAAAAAAAGAAATCCCTCTTCCATCTTATATAACATCCTATCAGATGTACGTGTGCCTGTGATAATTGGTGACCCCTCTGGCTAAGTGATGGGAGAGCTGCTGAGGGGTCTTGTGCCTTACCAGTTCTTGGGTTTGGCTGGAGCTTTAGGCAGGCTCCAGGTGTGCACCATTCAAAGCTCTAAGAGCTGAATGATTGTGTAAAATGGGGATCTGTAGGAAAATGTGGGATGTGTTGCCTGTGGGCTGACCTGTGGGTTGCTGATACCTTTGGGGCTCAAACACGCTGTTGGAATTTTGAGGCGTATGAACTGAAGGACAGGTCTGTTTGACTTGCTTTCTAGGTTGCTGCGTTTTACATATGGACCTTCATTTCCTCCATTTAAAATTCCCGATGAAGATGCTGGTCTGATTCCTCTTGAAATGGATAATGAGTGCGTTGCACAAACTTGGTTTCGCTTTTTACATATGCTGAGGTAGTGTAATTACAGCCATCCATTGTTCCCCTTCTTGCATCAGCTCTATACATTTGCATGACAAATGGAGCATTTCTCTGGAGATTGCCAAGATTAAGCACCTAAACAGAGTAAAATGAGAGACTTCTTGTGCCAGTGCCCTGCAGCAGCTCAGGGCAGGCCTTGAATGCGGTTGTGCAACTTTGAACTCTGACTCTTTCAGAATGCAAACTGGTTCAGTTAATTAAAAGCTATTTTAGCTATTTGGCATTTTGGAGGATCTGAAAAATAAGAGTTGAATAGAATTTTGTTTCTCTGAGATAGCAAACAGGAAAAGCAGAACAATAGTTCTGAGAGATGCATGCAGCTTCCATTTATTCTCCAGGGTGTTGAATTTAACCTACAAAAGATTATTTTTAAAATGGGTGTTTCTCTAGTTTTATGAAGAAATCTGTACAGTTAATTTTAACATACGTGTTAGTCTTTCTTAACTGCACAACTGAACCGAGTGCTATGTTTTGTTTTAAAATTTTTTGTACATAGTATTACATTAATGCTCTCAATGGCCAGAATATTAAACATTTCATATAAAACGCTATTTAATAGTTAAAGCTAGATAAACATTAGACTATTTAAAATCTACTTCTTAACTAACAAAAAGAACCTAACTCCTTTTCTTCATTTGTAATGCTAGTGTGACACATACTCTACTCTTCAAATTTGTAGTTTTCAAATTCGCTATTTCAGGATTTGTGTCAGACAGGAAAAATTACTCAGACTTTTACAACCTACTCCCCTTCTTGTCACCATTTGACAATATTGAATTATTTGCTTACCTTTCCAGAATAATTTTAACAATGTGAAGGAACTCTTAACTAGGTTCAAAAGGTCTCATAGGTAATCAATATTACTGCAAGAATTAGTCTAACAAGTGTATGCTCTGGTTTGTTTTATTTTACTAAAATTGTTCAGTGTGTTTGGGTAACGTTTGAAATGAGGACAGATACTGCCAACCTAGGAAGTGAAAATTTCCTTCCTATGATGGAGTAACAGCTAGAATGTATTGATATCAGATGCTGGTTTGTGGTGTTATTTAAATGCCTTAAACTGTTGCATTTTCATGTGTTTTTAAAATCTTAACAGCTATTCTTAAACTCACTAACATATCTTTTGCTCTTTTTGTGTGCAGTAATCCTGTGGATTTGAGTAACCCAGCCATTATTAGCTCTACCCCCAAATTTCAGGAGCAGTTTCTGAATGTGAGTGGGATGACTCAAGAACTGAATCAGTACCCCTGCCTTAAACATCTGCCTCAAATATTCTTTCGTGCCATGCGTGGAATCAGCTGTTTAGTGGATGCATTTCTAGGTAATGCTTTTATCTTACCCATGGATAGCTGGGCATGTTAACTTGATCCTTATTTTGTTCTCTTTAATAAAATCTGTGTTCTCCATAAATACAGCAATAGCAATTTATCATTTGCAAGTATGTTCTGGAATTGATAAGAAAGGGACCTCACATCACTTCTAAAAATATCTGTGCACACAGCAGTAAGATTTGAATGCATGAAGTTGTAGATGGCCTTAGTTTCAAATGCAATAGAAATAAATAAATCAGAGATCTAAAATAAAACCAGGGATCTCTTTTGCAAACAAGGCTTCTCTTCTCTTTCTGTCTAATGACCAATGCAAGTGCTTTGCTTTAGCATGTTGTGAGCACTTGCTGCCCTGTTTCTAATCTTTGTGCCAACTGCTGTGTGCAGTGCCTGTTTTATCAGGTGTTGAATTTGAACTGTCATCTTCAGATCTCTGAGTGAGAGTTTCACTTAGTTTTTGGTTAGTGGGTGACTACTACTGCTAAGTAGAAAAGTTGAGTTTCTTTGTGTCTGCTGGTAACCGAGTAGCTCAAATTGGACTGAAAACTAAAGCAGATATAAGCACTGGCTGGTCAGTTTTAGGTAACAGGATGGAATACCTGAAACTTAAAGCATTATACTTAGTATGCTTCAGACTTACTGAAAGTTTTTCAGGGAAAACTATTGTAAACTCTGAAGAGCTGCCTGTCTTCAACTGTTTTTCTTCTTAAATGTGTGCAGATGTCATATGCCTTAAGTGTGAACTGATGTGAGACAGCAGGAGACTCAAACAGATACATAAATGGTGTTAGAAGAAAACCTGCCTCTGAAATGAGACTGTCAGGCTGCAGAAGAGCAGGCTTTGGGGACACAGAGGGCAGGATTAGATTGGATATTGAGAAGGAATTTTTCCCTGTGAGGGAGGTGAGGCCCTGGCACAGGATGCCCAGAGAAGCTGTGGCTGCCCCATCCCTGGAAGTGTTCAAGGCCAGGTTGGATGGGACTTCGAAGAATGTGGTCTAGTGGAAGGTGTCCCTGCCCATGGCAAGGGGTGGAATGGAAGGTCTTTACAGTCCCTTAGAACCTAAACCATCCTGTGGTTTTATGAATCAGACACTTTAGACTTCCGAAGATCTTGTAGCAAGGTGAAGCACCCAGGGTGATAATGCCCACCTGGAGAACAGCAACTGGAGACTACAATGCATTCAGGCACAGGAGAGTTCTCAGTGAAATTCAATTCAGGCTGTAGGTGTGGATTGGGAGAGTGTGCTCAGGCAGCCTTGAGAGCTGCAGAAAGCCCTTCAGCAACAGCTGATGGGAGAGCACCTTGCCCTCTGTCACAAGTGGTACAGCACTGGGTTTTATCTTGCTCTTCCTGGTACCTATGTGATGTGTTTGGCAAAATACTACATCCTCTTTTCTACCCCAGTGTACCAAAACAATAGGTTTCATAATGCAGCCTTTGCCTAGGGTGTCACACTGACGGTTTAGCAGGAGCAAGTTGTTCTGTAATGTGTTATGAGAAAATATTTGGGTGCTTTAATTAACGTGGTCAGAAAAAAAATCTGTGTCAAATTCTCAAGCATGCTGCAGTTCCCCACTTCATTTCTCAAATGGAGTGTGAGGGTGTTGGTGTTCATTAAAATGGACAGGAGTGGTATTTGTCGCTTCAGGTTTTGCAGAAGTTGTGTTGCTTCTGGTTCTGACTGAGAAGAGTAACTCTGTACACCATGAGTTTCCCTGAAGCTGGGTAAAAATTAGTCCAATGTCCTGCTGCTGCCAGAAAAATTATAGCTTGGTCTGCTTTCTTAACCTATCTCGTGTACTGCCTTAGTATTTGACTGTTCAGCAGCTGATTCAGCTCAAACCCGGCAGAAAGCCGTGTGGTGGATGGGTTTCATCTTAATTTAGTGAGCTAAGGTGACTTTAAGGGCCAGACATCTTAGAGATGTCTCAGAAAAAGGTGTGGGAGTTATGATTGGGAAAGAAAGGCAATGGTGAGAGACATCGAAATTTTGGCAGGAGTGAGCTGTGAAATTGTCTTTGATGAGTGAACCTTGTTCCTTTGCCTCTGCCTGCTTCTAGACTCATTCCTCCCATCTGTCATTTCACACAGCCTTAAGGTGTGGGGTCCTTTGGTGTTTTTTAACCAATTGCTTGTCTGATGTGATTACCGTTTTTGTTTGCTTACGCATTTATTTCTGCCAATAGTAAAAAGGGAAAGGTGTTTTTCCCGCTGCTGCTGTTTTGGGGGACAGGGGAAAACACGGCTGTTGACCAGAGGCTCCGATGCTTACACGTGGCCTGCCGTGTGTGAGCCTGCGGAGCTGTTGCTGCCAGCCCGCTGCATTTCTGGCCCTGCAGGCATTTCCCGGCCCCGCTCAGACAGCGCGCCGCCCACGCCGGTGAACAGGCTGAGCATGCCCCAGAACGCTGCTACCAACACCACTCCGCCCCACAACCGCAGGCACCGGGCAGTGACTGTCAACAAAGCAACCATGAAAACCAGCACGGTAAGGTTTCGGTCGCTGTTTGAGCAGCTGGCCCTTTGGATGGTCTCCTCAGTTAGAGGAAGTCATTGCCTCGGTTCTAGGAGCTGATCTGTCCTTCTGTTCAAACAGGTTCAAACTGCACATACTTCAAAAGTGCAGCACCAACCCTCCTCTACTTCTCCACTCTCCAGCCCAAACCAGACAAGCTCTGAGCCACGGCCGCTTCCAGCTCCTCGCAGGCCAAAGGTTAACAGCATCTTGAACCTCTTTGGATCGTGGTTATTTGATGCAGCATTTGTTCACTGTAAACTTCATAATGGAATAAACAGAGACAGCAGCATGACTGGTAAATATTACTGAAACATATATGTACACATTTTTCCTTGTTTTATTGACATTTCCTACCTGCAAGATTAACACACGCATAATCCAAGAAAAGTTAAATATGAAGTGCTCTGTTGTAGCTAACCACTCAAGCAGAGCCAGCACCTGCTATTAGCTAAGCAGGTGTTTGGGCATTTAAAAGTTTAAAAACCCCTCAGTTTTTACTATTGAATACTCCCTTGCTCTAACAAGCATCACACTCCCAATTATGCTACTGGGGAAAATGTGGTTAAGTGAAGGAAATCATACGGTAAGAGTCCACTTCTTAATTTAAAATCTGCTTGAGTATCTGCCATTAATACCAACTATTTATATATATCTTTAATGTTTGAAAAATTGTCAAACATCACTCCAAATAATGCGAAAAGTGGTACTTGTCCTTGTTTTTGGAGAGTGTTATGAAAACAGGAGTCCTTAAAATAGCTAGCGCATTTGCTGCCGTTCAGTGATGGTTGCTGTGTGTTTCCCTGAATGACTTGATACCTTTGTTGTCTTCAACCCTTAACTGCCAAGCTTACTTCGTCTCCTGTGCTTTTCTCATCTGCAGAGGTTAGATGTTTTGAGATATAATAGCAGAACTAGTGCTCTGCTCAGAAAGGCTTTTTAGGTCTCGTCTTACTTTTGATGATAATATTCAGAAAAGAGTAATCTTTCTTACTGCTTGTATTTTTCATGTTCTTTGTGTATTTTGAATGTCTGCTAAATTTTCCAAGATATTTATCCATCAGTCTGTCAGTAGCTCACTGCCTAAGAAAAATAGGGGGAACAAATTTGTTGTAGCAAGTTGGATGTGTAGTGTGACTGGACAGCAGCAGTTAAACTGGTGATCTTCCTTGTTTGTTGTGTCAAATCCTTGTGTAAAGGATTTGGAATCTTCTTAGGATTTGGGATCTTCTAAGGGTATTTTTAGGTACGTAGCACATGGTTTTTGAAAGTGTTCATTTCTGTGGTAGGAGGTTGGAGTCTTTCTGTAAAAGGCCTGTGACTCATGACTAGGGAAACAGCTGAGCTTAGGAAGGAGCAAGGCATCCTTTGAGGGTGTGTTCAGTTGCGTATGCATTTCATGTATTTCTGCCTTTAGTGCTTCTCAGATTGATTGGATCATTTTAATTTTGATATAACCTGTTTCTTGAGCAATTTTAATGAAGTGCTTAACCTGTAAAGGATGTCAGCTGAGATGTTGTTTATGCAATAGTGTCAGCTGTAAACAGAGGTGTTGTGATGCTGGCAGAAGTACACAGTCATCCAAAATCAAAAGGATTTACTTCCTTGGAGGGGTTCCATGGCCTTCTATTCATGTGTGCAATGTCTTAAGTCACCTAACAGCAATCAGACAATTGTGTTGCAACAGAGAGATTTACTGGCTTTCTGAGAACTAGAGACAGCTGTTTGGAATTGAGTTGATTCTGTTCCTCCTCAGCTCTTCCAAGCTGTCCACAGTGAGACCAGTCTTTGCACGTCACATGGTCTGCTGTGTATCAGCAGCAGTGATTCTGAGACAGTTATGTTGGTGGAGTCCCAGAAACCTGGCTGTGTCATGTCCTGCTTTTCTAGCAATTTGGAAGACAGAATTAACTTATGGAAATTAGTCAAGTGTCTGCTGAGCTTCCAGGGTGTTGTTACTGCTGTGTAAGGTCAGTGGTCGTAGCAGTGCCATGGTGGGCTGGCTGAAGGAGAGAGAAGTGAGGATGGACCCCTCTTGCTGAAACTCTGTAGAGAGGTCCCAAACTCTAATTGCCTGATTTATCAATCTATCCTTTTGCTCAGCCTCTGCTTAAGGGGGAAAAATGCAGCAAGATGTTTGAAGTGCTGGGCTCCTGGAGTTTCTGCTGACTTGAAGCATCAGTGTCTTTTGAATGAGCTTTAAATCCGAATTGACAAGTTTTTGCTCTGGGAGTCTGATCTGTGAAGCCTGATGTCTCCAAGTGGAATCTTTTCTTCCTTGAACAGTGCAAGGCAGGTGGTACTGTGCTGGCTGATGAGGGGGGCCAGGAGGGTTCTGTACTCGGGCCCCCATCACACAAACGAGAGGCCCACCAGTAACAATCAGGCCTGCACATTGTGCCCATCCACCTGCTCCTGCCCCCCAGTGTAGATGTGCCTTGAAGGAGGGCAGCAGAGAAGGAACAGTTAGCTGCCACCGTCCCTACCCTTAGGAAGGAGGTCCAGAATAAATCTGATGCTTTACAGCTGCAGTTTGGCTATTCCTGTATGTCATGGTGCATCTGCTATCCTTTTTAGCCATGACACTTTAGCCACTAGCTGGAATATTCTTACCATGTCTGACACTGGTGTTGATAATCTTAGCATTAGCTTCAAGAAGCACTGTTACTTTTATGGGTGCTTTAAACGTTTTGATTGGGAAGTGTCTAAACTGAAAATCAGCTTTGCCATGTAGTATTGTCTTCCACTGGTGCACACACACTATTTTTCTTTTAGGTCTGGAACTGCAGCTATATAAGATCTCAGCACCTTTAAACCCTTCTAATGTTCCATTTGTTTCAATGCCATGCAGTTAAGAATTCCTTCTCTGCTGGCTCTCTACGGCTTCTTTGTTTTGCTGCTGGCTGGAAGACTGAGGGCCACTCTGCAGAAGTGTTATCACTTGGTCCTGCAGAGACCCTGAACCTGGGACACCTTTGGAACACTGCATTTTCTAGTGTGTGTTTCTTGCTCCTGTTCTGTCGTGTGGCACGTTCTCAGTGAGAACCCCTATGATGTGATTACCAAAGAGAGATTGAGCTCAGTGCAGTGCCTGTCAGGTGACCCTGTGGATGAGCCATGGTTTCAAGCTCTAGTTCAGAATTTAGTTTGGTTCTTTTAAACAAACCCTGCTGACTCACATGGCCAAACACATCATCCTTCTCCCATCTTACAGCACCTTTTTGTTAAGCTTTAGGAAGTAAAGAGCACTTGATCAAGGCAATGAGTAACCCCTACCTGTCCCTTCTTCCTTGTCCCAGGGTCTCATGTTTTACCTCTGAAAATGTTGAACCTCCAGAAAGGAAGTAATGAAAAATGACGGGTGGAAGAAATGTCCAGCTTTTTGTAGGTCTTGAGGCCAAAAACTATCTAAATGGGTAGCAGGGTAACTGAACTTGCTGTACTTGACCCTGCTTTGCTGGGGAGGGCTGACTGTGTATCTCCAGAGACTCCTCCAGCCTCAGCTCTCCTGGTTCTGTCAGGTTAACTGCTGCCTCCCTGTTTTTCAATTTTCTGTCATCCTCATGGGTGAACTTCTTGTACCAACCCTTGATTGGATAACTGTAGGTGTTTCCTGTTTGTGGTTGTTCTGATTTTGTCTGTCAGTCTTTGGGAAGAGAGAATTGTTCTCTCTTAACATTGGCTGGAAGTCATCTGTATACAGTTGACTGCTGGTGGATGTTATCACCTAGAAAGCAGTTGTCCTGATTGCCCTTTGAGCCCTGTCCTTCAGCACAGTCCTGTGCCATTGTTTGGATTCTGCAGCGGAGCGATGATCTGCCGTCACTGGTGTGATGCTTTTGGGCCTTGAGTGTTCCTGTCAGCTTTTAGTTTCTGCACCCAGACCTTGATGGTGAAGCTTTATGGTGGGCAGCTGATGAACATTGCTGTGTTATGGTGAGAGAGTAAAAATGACCTGTTGGAAAATGCATAGGTGTTTGAAATCAGCCGGGTCCTGCTGGCGTAGCTGTTACAATTAAATGGGTGTGTGGTATTTATGTAGCTGATAGTGTGGAATAAGTAGATCCCTATGATAGATAACACCTTCATAAGAAATTGGCTACAGAGCCTGTGTGAGGTTAACCCAAGAATGACAGCTTGGGGGCGTGTGTATCTGTGCCAGGGCAGGTTCAGTGGCAGGCTGTGTTTCAGACAGACTCGGCTGTACGGTGCATGCTGCTGCTACCTGCTGTCCTCAGCCTTTGAGAATGGGGAGAGGCTCACAAGCACCTTGTGCCAGCATTTCAGCCACTGAATCTTCCAGTCTGATGGGCTCTTTCTCAAATTCTAAAGGGTGCCAGCTCTGTGGTTTATAGCAGCTGAAGGAGACAGCTCGAGGGTTGGCCATATCGCCCAGGGGCTGTTGGCAGTGGGGAAGTCTTGGGCTATAGCATTACCCTCATCTCTTCTGGCCCTGCTGTCATTAATGTTCCATAGAACATTTCTGGGGCTCTAGGAGCAAATTCTAAGCAGCCCTGGCTGGGGACACCGTGAGTGCTGCTGAAGGGCTTGGTGACAGGTCTGACCCTGCCTGCTCAAAGAAGCAGCTCTCCCCACGTGGTGAGTAGTACCTGACTGCTGCAATCCTTCCTCTCTTCTTTCTCTGGGCATTGTTTGAGATGTTGATGTTTCTGGGAGCGTTCTACCTTTTGTTTCTGCTTTGGAAGATTGTGGATGGAGCTGGTGGTCAGGGGAGGCATGCCCGGATATTCTGGTTGTTAGCAGCTTGGCTTAGGGAAGTGGGAGCTGTAATTCCATTGGGAACTCCTGGTTTGGAAGGAGGAGTACTGCTGTGAGGAGACTGCAGGTAAGTAACTGTCCCCCTGCAGACATACCCCAGTTGACAGGAGCCTTAGGACAGCCCCGTGTATGCCCCACGTGCAGTGTGACATGGGACATGTTAATACATCCTGTTAAGGAACTGACGTATGTTGATATGAACAGCTCTAAACCCTAGTAGTATTTTGTAACTTTTTGTTCATTGTTTTGCATGGTACTTTCAAAACCATAATTTTGGACCTGTATGCCAATTTCCTATGTGTTTAACGAGCTTGCTGTATCATAAAGCTTTTAATCTATTTTTTAAAAAGCTAAAAGCTTCTTAACTTATATTACAATTTCACCATCTTAAAAGTATTTTATAACTACTGCTGTCCTTTGATTTGTTTCCATTTTATTTCTATTATCTTGCAGCATCTTTTATCCAAATTCTTCTTTCTTATAAATCTTGTAAGTAGGAACCAGTAGCTTTTCCTTAATTGCGGTCATGCTTTTTTTTTGCCATAATCCCATACTTTATTTGTAAATTCATTCTCATTGTCTCTTGTAGCTTCTGCACTTTTACTTGAAAAAGACAAATAATTTTTTTTGTGTGTGTTTTTGAATGGGGAGGATTGTTGGCAAAAGCAAATTAATCTGCCTGAATCAGTCCCATCTTTTCTGTACTTTAGTCTGTGGTCATGTCATGAATTTCAGGACTTTGCACTAACCATGTTTTTTTTACTTAAAGCTTATTTTACAGACCTAGTGTTTGATTTGTATGCATTGTGCATGTAGTGTTTTTTTCCAACTACAGTATATTGCTGGATAGCTTATTTAGGACAAAAAATGGCTCATGGGAAGATGCATAAAGATTTGTGCTTATTTGTTACTTACGTCATGAAAATTTGTAAGGTAAACATAGCTTAAATGATGAATTCGAGGACAAAAAATTAGGAGTAGACACTTGTCATTAAGACATTTCCTTTAAAACAAGACAAAAAAAGCACTCTATCTGTAAATTATCAGGTATTCCAACTGCTAAAGTGTTAACATGCCTTTGTTTGCAAGGCTGACTGTGAACCTGCTGTTCCCCAGTGTCCCAGAGCTGAGAGAGAGGAAGTTCTCTTTTGCTGGTAGAAACACATAGGTGTAATTCTGTCAGGAGCACACATTATCTGCTGTTGGGTTTTGTAGTTTATAAAAGTTTTGGAAATCCATCTAGTCTTAGCTAAAAACAAGAACACACTCTTTATGACATTAGTAATCCTAGAGGGAAGCTGTCCAAGGAAAAGAAAAAAAAATTGAAAAAAAATCACATTGATTGCAGTATGTATTTTGTTTTGGGAGCCGTTCTGGAAGAAAGGATGAAGCCGACAGAGCGAGTGGTCTCAT
Organism: Climacteris rufus; assembly: GCA_013398175.1. NCBI lineage: Eukaryota > Metazoa > Chordata > Aves > Passeriformes > Climacteridae > Climacteris > Climacteris rufus. Next base: position 372,303 of record VZRZ01001227.1, read on the forward strand.
ATCCGCACAGTGCTGATGTGTGCAAGCGAGACCAGGAGTGGTGTGGACTGGCAGAACTGGCCTGTGGGCAGGGGGCACAGAGCTGGGCAGAAGCCTGTCCTGGTTAGGTCACAGCGGGCTCCAAGAGGGTCGTGCAGCTGTTGTTGGACAGGGAGCAGGAGAGGGCCAGCCCTGGTAACTCCCGTCTGGAGGCTCGCTCATTTATTCGGCAGTTTCAGTGGTCATGTGAGGAGAGAGGAACCAAATTAGGGGAAAGGAAAGATCATGGAATCCCATTCTCATGTGGGGCCTTAAAATTTTGTGATTATTTTTTTAATAAGCATGTTTGTACAACAAAACTGGATCAAAGCTGCTTGGTGTTCAGGGTAGCATGAGATGAGTTGGCCAGCTGGAAGTTAAGCACTTCCTTGGAGGTCATAGTAATGGCACCATCTAAATTTTTTTGTTTCTTAAAGGGAGCAAGGCAAGGTGGCATTTCATTTTTGTGAGGACAAGAACTAGGTGAGGGAGATCCTTGCCCTTCAGAGAGGATAGGAATCTAATATTGGATATAAGTGCACTCTTCCCAGCAAAAAGTTGGGACAGTCTCTAGGACATGAAGGTCAGTTGTTGTCATCCTTACGAAGAGAAAAAGTTAGGTACACCCACAAATACTTCCTAAACAGAGGCACTGGCTCAAATACAGTGAACTAATAGCTTCATGTTGACTACTAAATTGGACTTGATCTTTGTGTCCAGGATCCCATGAGCCTATTCTATCCATTAACACACCCAGTGAAACGCTGTTTTTTCTCTCCCCAGCTATAGCGACCCAGGCTAGTGTGGAGTTCCGCCGGAAAGGATCCCAAATGTCCACAGACACTATGGCCTCCAACCCCATGTTCGATGCCACTGAATTCCCAGACAACTATGAAGCAGGAAGGGCAGAGGCCTGTGGGACACTGTGTAGGATATTTTGTAGCAAGAAGACTGGGGAGGAAATATTGCCCGCTTACCTATCCCGGTACTAACCTATCTTCCAGTTGCTTTATTGGTGTAACTTTATGATGCAGATTAAATCCCAGGGAATAGCATCTAGGCACTGTCTGAATCCTGTGTTGCCAGTTCAAAAACATCTAGTTGGCCTTCAGAGGCATCCCATCCCTTCAGCGGGATCCCTGGCTAACCCCAGCACTGGTTTCCTGTCATATTCTCATGATGCTGCTTTTCATTGGGTTTTTTTCAAGTTCCAGTTGAAGGAGAATCCCTTGTAGTGCCTCCAGCTGGAAGGAACATTGTCTTTGGCACTTTCTTGCCTCCTGTGTATTTATTTTTGTTTAATTTGTTGCTGAATATTGTTCAGACGGAAAAAATAAGCCTGCAGGCATAAGACTTTGTACTCTTTATTAGACCACAAAGATTCTGGTGTTGTCAAATATCACATCATTGGGTTTGGTTTTTTGTGCTTGTTTTTTTTTTCACTTTTTGAGTACTGAAATGCAATAATATCCCATTATTTGAAACAGTTGTGTTTGAACTACCTCGGTGTTCAGTTTTAGTTCTAACAAGTAGTTTTGCCTATCATAGTATGCTTTTTCACAATTTTTTGCTATGTAAAATAGCAAAGGCTAGAGGCAGAGAATCAATTTTAAGTCATGATTCTCTCAAACTGTTCAAGTACATCTGTCCCAGATGGCATCAAAAGTTCCCAGAAGACTGAACAATTTTGTTTCTTGAATGTTGTAGTATTTTGTGTATAGATAGTTTATAATTCTCTTGCCCAGTCAGTGGGTTTCCTCTGTGTCTGCAGACCTTTTAAAACAACTCAGAGGGCATACATGGTTTCTACCAAGAAGCTGCAAGAGAAGCTAACTGCTCTAGGATGATGTGCAGCTGGGTTTCTGCCCCTGCTTTTTCATTTGAACTGGTTATGATGGTTATGTTTGGTCTCATTTTCCAAATTGCTGGTCAGTGTGTCCTGTCCTGACTCCTCCCCCAAGATTTCACAGTATTTTTCTTGTGTTGGAGAGTTAAAATCAAGGTCCTGCTCCCACACTTACATGGAAAGGGAGTAGTGGAGAGCAGGTGATCCAAACACTGTTAGTATAACCAGCTGGCTATGCTTGCACAGCTCCCTGTCTGGGTGTTGTAACAAGTCAGATTTCAGTAAAACTGCTGCACTGGCTTTTCACATGAAGTACCTGTGATTTGTGAAATACCTGTGATTTGTGAGGGTTTTGTTAAGCTGGTCAGATGTGCTTGCCTGTGCTAAAGTAATGTGGGGGAAGGCTCATATCAACATTTCCTAGCTCTGATTTTGAAGCTTACTCTATTTTATATAGACAAGATCAAATACTGGCTGCACCTTCTTGTTCGTGTGGGATTCTGATGCTTTTTATGTGCAAATAATTTAATCTTATCTTTCTTTGTCAGATTTTACATGCTTTTGATTCAGGGTTTGCAGATAGCAGATTTTGTTTGCCACCCGGTTCTTGCCAGTGTTATTCTAAACTCCCCTCCTCTGTTCTGCTGTGACCTGAAAGGCATTGATGTTGTGGTTCCCTACTTCATCTCGGCTCTTGAAACTATTTTACCTGACAGGTAAATTGATATATCTGTATAAACATCATCAGAGATGTTGGGAGGTGTTTCTCTTCTGTCATTCCTGAGTAGTTTCACCAAAGGAGTTCTGCAGTGTGGGGCCCACAGTGTGTGTGTATTTGATGGTGATAATAGCAGCACTGTGTAAGCTCAAATTTTCAGTTTTATTTAGTGCAATTTCCTTTAAATCAGTAATAGTGCTTATTTTAAATTAAATATGTGAGTTGTTAGCTGCATGTTCATTGATGCAAAGCAGTGCCTTTAAGAATATGAAAATATATTGGAAACCTACTGATTTTAGAGTAAACTTCCACAAGGTAATCATTAATGGCTGTTGTTGCAGTGAATTCTATAAGTGAATACTCTTATACATCATTAAATGGAAAAACTGGTAATTTAGACTGATGAAATTGGAGTAGGTTTTTTTACCAGAAGATATAACCTCACTTATCAGAGCTTTGTAGATTTCTGGACATTTTGCTAAGTAAGGCACTTAACAGTATTCTCTGCATGCCTTCTTCAGTGTATGTGTTATGTCTTGGTGCTGTGTTTCATTTTTCTGTTAGGTGTGTAGATGTAAAGTACTCTTTATGTCCCAGGCTTAAATCTGAGCCACTGCTTCTTTTGGATATGTCTTAGAAAGAAACAGCTACTTTCGCTATTGTAAATTACTTAAGACTCTTGGGTGGGTGTATATGTAATTTAACATACTTACATTTGGCTCCAGATTCCCGTGAGAAGTTGATTAACCTTGTGATGCTTTGATTTGCAGAGAACTCTCAAAGTTTAAAATCTATGTAAACCCCACAGAGCTAAGAAGAGCTTCCATTAACATCTTGCTGTCTCTGTTGCCTCTCCCTCATCATTTTGGAACAATAAAGTCTGAGGTAGTACACTGACCACTATGTTTTGCATTTCCATTTTGCTTTCCCTGGTTGTTTTGGAGTGGGATTTAGATGGCTTGTGGGTTGTATTTGGTGTTTTGTTTAGCACTGAAACTCTTACAGTGAACCTGGAATAGTAAGATCATATTACAAGGTGTCAGTAGCAATGTGTGCTGTGGATGTTGACTTTTGAAACCCTGCTGATGTGATCTCTGATTGATACTGAAATGAGTGTGTTTTTCCTTCAGGTTGTCCTGGAAGGGAAATTCAGCAATGATGACAGCTCAACGTATGATAAGCCAGTAACATTCCTGTCCTTGAAGCTGAGGCTTGTGAATATACTTATAGGAGCTTTGCAAACAGAAACCGATCCCAACAACACTCAAATGATACTAGGTTATTTCAGCTTTTTTATTTATTAGCTGTATTGTGCAAGTGTCTGTCTTAGTCTGTCATATGTATAGTCTCCCTCATTCTATGAAGACATCTTAAAAAGCATCACATTTTTGTTAATCTCTCTCTTTTCACAAATCTGGAGTAGTACTTGAAAAGTAGAGGCCCAAGTAAAGCATATTCTAGCACAAAAAGTCAGTCATAAGTAAAAATGGAAATAAGTAAAAGTGTCATCATTTTGGGAAGGATTCTTGACTAATGGATTACAGGGAAAACCTTAGGTTTTGGCACAGTTAAGCCTGAGAAACATATTGAAATACTGGTGACTGGTGGTCCAATTCTGGCAAAATACTGATGACCTTTGTTTAGCAGTGTGTAAATCCTCAGACAAAAGCCAAAAGTTTTGGAATAGAGTGTGGAGCTGCACTGTGCACAGTTCGGCAACAATCTGTTCTTTGAGGTGGAGTGAATTAACATTATGCTGAATACTCAGAAAGGTAGTAGAAGGTATAGTGCATAACCTGTCAAGTTAAACATATTTTCAGATAAGTAACAGTGTACTCACCTATTATTCTCCCTTGTCACCCCTCATTTTTGTCTCTTTAGAAGTGTTTTCTTCAACATGATGGTGTTCTTGTCCTTACCACTTCCTCTTTGTCTGTTTAAAAAGCAACAGTCTTGTCTTGTGTGAGAGGTGTCTGCCTTGTTCTGGGAGGCAGAGTCTACCTGGTTAACAGGGGAGGGCAAGAAAATTATGTGAGTAGTTAGAGGAAGGGAAGCAACTCCAGGCTGCAAAGACTTTACCTCGCAGTATTTGTCACAGTTCCTTTTCTAGCAGAAGATTAGAGGGGAATAATTTGAAAGAATTGTTTGCACCCAGTGCTGGTGAAGGGGTGAGGATGTCTGTGGTTTCCAAATAAGACCCTCAGCATTGGTGCACAGAGGGTTGTGTCACCTCCAGCACTGTGTCTGGCACCACAGGGTAATGCTCTGTTAAATCCCCCCCATGTGATCCTGGAACCCTCTATGGTGAGTTTTTCTGCAACCAGCTGGACAGAATTCCTGTTTCCATATGTAGTTATTTCCTGCTGGCTGTAGCTGTAGGGGGTTCATGAATCTCCAGTTTAGCCAACAATTCTTGTGTGCCACTGCTTCTCGACAAAACCGGTATTTGTTTCGAGCTGCCAATAAATGTTTGACAGCAAGTTGGGCATTTTATAGAATCATGGAGTGGTTTGGGCTGGAAGGGAACCTTAAACCTCATGTCATTCTACCCCCCTGGTCTGGGCAGGGACACCTTCCACTGTCCCAGGCTGCTCCAAGCCCTGTCCAACCTGGCCTTGGGCACTTCCAGGGATGGGGCAGCCACAGCTTCTCTGAGCACCCTGTCCAGGACCTCCCCACCCTCACAGGGAAGAATTTCTTCCCAACATCCCAGTTCATCTTGTCTTCTGTCAGTGTCAAAACATTCCCCTTTGTTCTGTCATTTCCCTTCATAGAGCTAGTTGTGCTTTCCTAAATGTTCATTGATGGGTGAGGCAGTGGAGGGAGGCAGAAAATTAAAACTAATGCCACCAAATGTGTCAGTGTCAGCCAGTTTCAGGTCCATGTCCTTATTGCTTCTTCCCTCGTCATCTAGGGGTGATGGTGCCAAACAGGAACAGGCTATTCACCATAGTTTACCTAAGGGACATCAGCAGTTTTAATTTAAGTGTGTTATACTTCCATCTTTCCCTGGGAAAAGATTGAAGAGAGAGCTCCCTCCTGGCTAGTTTAGATGCAGTGGGGTTGGTGACTCCTGCAGTAAAGAACTTCAGCTTTTTGAATACAGTATTTTGGGCACTGGTGGAAAGCAGAGCATGGAAAGTGAGAGGCTGGGCAGGACTTCCAGGTAGAGGATATTTTCAGTGTATTCCACCTCAGATTATGAACTGGCATTCTGATAGATATCCTTAAATGTAACCTGAGTATTTAAATGAGCACAGTGTGAGGGAAGGCAACGAACCACTCCAGCCCTTCTGTGAAGCCAAAATCCTTCCAAACTGAGGAATTTGACAGACCTATCACAGAACAGTTGAGGTGGAAGAGACCTCTGGAGTTTATCCAGTCCAACTTCCCTGCCAAGACAGGGTCACCAATAGCAGGTGACACAGGAACATGTCCAGGTGGGTTTTGAATGTCCCCAGAGAGGGAGACACTGTGACCTCCTTGGACAGCCTGTTCCAGTGCTCTACCACACTCCATGGGATGAAGTTTTTCCTTGTCTTGAGGTGGAACTTCTTGTGTTTTAGTTTATATGTGTTACTCCTTGTCCTGTTGCTGAATACTGCTCAATACAGTCTGGCACCATCCTCTGGATACCCACCCTAGAGATATTAATATGTAATTATGAGATTTCCTCTTAGTCTTTCTAGACTGTGTTCAAAGCATCTTTAAAATAGCTGAAAGCACTCTGTCTCAGCTTTCATCTGCTTCAAATGGCTAAGCCTGAAGCAAATCCTGTGTTTTTATAAGAGTTTATTAAATGGGATGGCAACCCTGAATGTTAGATCTGTTGCTACATGGCAGTTTTTAGTAGTGAATTCTGCTGCAGTCTGTAGTTACCTTCTTCTATCTGATTCTGCAGGTGCAATGTTAAATATTGTTCAGGACTCAGCACTGTTAGAAGCCATTGGCTGTCAGATGGAAATGGTGAGTACTTTTTGTTGATGAAGCTATTTCTTCAGAAAGAATGCATTCTTCTCTTTTCCTGCTTCTGAAAGGGGCTCAGGTAGCCTCTTGAGGTTTGATCTCTTTATCTGAGAGCATGGGGAACTCAGAAATCTTCTCATCTGTCTAAACTGCCTTTCACTTTGCAGAATGGTGGTGAAAACAACCTCTTCAAAAGCCACAGTCGGACTAACAGTGGCATTAGCACCGCAAGCGGTGGCAGCACAGAGCCCACCACCCCCGACAGCGAGCGGCCAGCACAGGCCCTCCTCAGGGATTATGGTAAGGAAAGCTCTTTGGAAAACCCTGCCATGGTGCCAGGTTGATGTTTCCCAGGTTTTTGTGTTCTCATTCTGGCTGAAGCATTAACGTGCCCCGCTGTTTGAAGCCGGGGGTAGCCCAGCTGTGTGCTGCCAGTCTGTGCTCACCTGTGCTCTTCTGGTGGTTGCTTCATCCTGCTGAAGGACTCTTAATGTCTTCAAAATCAGAATGTAAAAGCTTATGAAAACGGTGTTTCCAAACTGCTTTACTTTAATTTACGTTTTCAAGACAGTTTTTGCCAACAAGAGCGGGATAGATGCACACCAAGTGTGAATTAATTGCTTCATTTGTTCTGGTAGCATTCCAAATGCTCACCTGACCTCTGCAGCACCTTTTCTTAAACCACATCTAAAGAACATTTGAGGAACTCTTTTTTTATAGAGCAAGTAACAGAATGCTTGTGATATGTCATATGTTATAACAATATAATTCAGTAATTAACTTCAGTTTGCTATGTGTTGTACTGTCAAATTTTGACTCTTTGTAGTAAAATCCATGTTCTAAATCTGTGTGTGGTAAGCTGGCTGATCATCAAGATCCTGCAATTTAATTTGCTCCTTTGGTCTTCAGTTTAACTGATGTTGGCCAAGTAAATGTGAGAACAAATGACCTTTGTTATGTTGTAGCCTAGACTGATAATTCTGTCCTCACCAACCAAAAATGTTTGGTGGTGTCTTTTTATCTAGTTCTCTAAATATCAAGAGGAGGGCAGTTATCAGAGAAGGCCTCAGTGTATTCTAGGGGTTCATATAAACCTGTTGGTGCTTTCCATACAGGATTTGCTTGTTTGAATTTATCAAAGTGCTAGTTTTCAGTACACCATTTGAATTGTGTGTTTAATTTGTGTGGGTTTTGTTTGACAAGTGCTTGTAAAAGTATTGATCTACAAAATTTAAAAAACCTTAAAATATTTGAATTACTGAGTCTTCATACCATGTCATAATTTGAAATGTATTTTTGTAGTATATTTATTTTATTGGATTTTTAAGATTTCCTGTGCACAGAAGGTAAGATTGTAATGAACTTATGAAAAGAATTTGTGTTTCCACTGGATGCTTGAAACAAGAGAAAACTGAAAACAAGATGGTCTATTGTTACTCTTTAGCCATAGTAGACTCTTGAATCTGCTCCTGGTGTGACACTTGACATAGCTCTTGAATGTTAAATATGGTAATTTAAATTTTGGGACAGATATACCTTATCTGTCATAGTTCCCATGTCTCTTTGTAACTACTCATTGAGCAGTTTTTTATTCCTGACATTAATGTGCATACTTCAGTTTTAACAAATACAGATAGTATTTGTGTCCTAGTATTTTGAAGTGAGAGCAATTGATACTTAAGACATTTTCTATTTTTAATTTTGAGCTAAAGGTTTGAGGAAATGAAGCGTTAATTGTTTCTTTCTCTAGCACTGATTCTTTCATTATCTACATTTATTGAACTAGTGCAGCTTTTCATAAACATTAGGTGTGGAAAGAATGGTTAACTTCTGACACACATATTTGAAATTACATGTTAGTTCATCAGTACAACTAGTAATGTATAATATGCATTACCAATGTCTGTATTTTTCAGAGACTAAAAGTCATGACAGCAATTTAAGTACAATAGCAAAACCTGAAGCTGGCTGTTCTGCTGGAATGCAGGAGAGCTCTATGGTTATTCAAAATGTCTTTAAAAAAATTAAGTAGAGCTAGCTAGTCTGAATGGGTTTGTATAATGCCTGGAGTATATTTGAGGGTGTTAGCCTGGGCAAAAGTCATCAAGCCAATTTTTTGGTTCTGGGTTGGGTAGAGTTTCTTTTATGTCTGTATTGTGGCTGCTTTGCCTTGTGCCTGTGCTTTGCTTATTGTCACTAATGCTTAGTTATTTTCCCTCCCTGTGGTGTGTGGTTTTGGGGTTATATCCTAGCTCTTCATACAGATACAGCTGCTGGATTACTGATTCGCAGCATCCACCTGGTAACCCAAAGGCTCAACTCCCAGTGGAGGCAGGACATGAGTATCTCTCTGGCTGCCCTGGAGCTGCTCTCTGGACTGGCAAAGGTGAGACCTGAAGTTTGGTGTGCTCTGGCCCCTTCTCACAGGGTGGTTGTAGTTGTGTCTGGGTGAAAGTCGTGCCCCCAAACAGATTTCTGTGCCTGGGTTTGGCAGCAAATATTCTGTTTGGAAATGAGAAAATAACAGCACTGCCATTGTAGGTAATTTTCTCCCAGTGTAAATGTACTGTTGGTTCAAAGGACATGTGGCCTGGGAATGCCTCTTGGCTGAAACTCGTGTTGTACCACTTTTCCCCTTCCTTCTCATCTTGGAAATAGTTTTTAGAGCTTGAAAAAACATAGTGCATTGCTTATGTGAAGGTGTTGCCTTCTTCAGAACCTTAGTTGCACACAGTTTCTTCCTTCAACACAAGTAACAACTAAAGCTATGAGGTGGGGGGGAAGAGTTGTTGAGAAGCAAAATCCCTTTTCTACCTGAGGGCTCTGTGCCCAGGCTGAACTTCATGGCCTTTGTTAAGTAAAAGTCCAGTGTACTTTGAGGAGCCACGATAACCTGGCGTGACAATTCAGCATTTCCTGTCATATTCCCTCAGGAACTCAACAGATCTCTTTGAAATGTGTGTCTCAGACAGTTTTTAGAACATGAAGTCAGCACTGAGCTATGTTGGACTGGGTGTATATTCATTATTGCAGCAGCATCAACTGAACAATGTATTTGACAGTGTTCTGAAATTAATTATGTGTTACTGGATCTTACAGTAATGTAACATACGGTGCCATACAGAACTAGGGGTTCTTGCAGCCTGTGTGGTTAAGCCAGGGGTTTTTTGCTTTGGTTTGTTTTTTTTTTTTTTTCTTGCAGGGTTATGGGAATGTGGAAATATATTCTTTTCAAATGTCTCCCAAGGTTAATAATATTGTAGTTTTTGTGTAATTCTCACGCAGCTGAAGTGATTCTTCCCCTGAAATCTCTTTCCCGTTTGTAACAAAGTGGATAGAAAGAGATCACCTCTTCTACAGAATTACAGTGGGGTCCTGTTCTGCTTGTGTCTTTGACAAGTACCAAAGCCCTTCCCAGGTAGGGGCTGCCCTATCTTGTGTTTGTTCAGCATCAGGTTATTAGTGGGACTTGGAAAAGTCAAAAATCTTATTTCCTGCAAGAGTGCTGGTTCACAAACCTGCCTTTCATAAGCTTACCTGGAGGGGACTCTGATTCCTGTAGATCTTGGGCTTCTGAAGGCTGTGCTGCCTAAATCCTGGGGCTCTGAATTGTCACTCCCTTTAGTGGAGTGCAGCTGCCAGGCTCCAGTGCTGGCACCAGCAAGCCCATCCACCTTCCTGCTTGGGTAAGGGTGCACGTGACTGAGTAAAACTTCACAGGCCATGGTCAGATGCTACAGAGTAGAAAAATGCAGCTGTTCCTTGTGCTGAGTCACAGCCTGTGAATAAGAGAGAAGTTCAGTTCTTTAGTTCTACAGTGCAGATCCTCATGGCTCAGTGTGCTGTTTCCTGACCCTCTAGTCTGGAGCCTTGCTCTCTGCAGCCCTGAGTTGGGAGAGAAGCAGAGGGGTGTTTGCAGTGAGTTTTGGGGAAGAGGTTATGGGGTTTTTGTCAGCCTGCTTGTCCAAGGATGGCTATTTTGGTTCCTTTTTTCACTGCTGAAAGTTACTGTGCTGAGAACGTGTCTAGGTGAAAGTTACTTGAGCAGAATGAAGCCCTATGGAAGGGAGACTTGGCAGTGTTATGAATGTGATGAGTGGGTCCTTGAAGATACAGAATGGGTTGCTAGAGTTGAAGAAGAGGCATTTGCTGAGAATAAATTTCCAATACTGCAAATTCAGCTCACATTTGGTTTCTTGTCAAACCACGATGGTACCACTCTTGTTCCTGGGAACCAAGCCATGCGATGTGGTCACACCTCAGTGCAGCATTTCTTTACTTTTAGTTTCATTACCCATCACTGTTAAATAATTGGACCCACAGTTTTATGCTGTAATCAGAAAAGAGCTCAGCTTTTTATTGCTGCTTCTTAAAACTGCATTTAGGAGTGTTTTCAGAACCTGTTTTTTCTCTGCAAGCCTTGAGTGGAGGGATTGTGACGTTGTGGCCCTTGTGACAGGTGAGGGTGGCGGTGGATGCCTCGGACCGCAAGCGCGCCATCAGCTCCGTGTGCAGCTACATCGTGTACCAGTGCAGCCGCCCGGCGCCGCTGCACTCGCGGGACCTGCACTCCATGATCGTGGCCGCCTTCCAGTGCCTCTGCGTCTGGCTCACCGAGCACCCCGACATGCTGGATGAGAAGGTCACAGCCTCTGCTCCCTGCATTCTGAGCGCTGCAGCTCCAATGCCTCTTGTGCCCAGCCTGTCTGTTCTCCGTGCTTTAAAACAGTGGGACTTGCTTCGTTTTCGTAGCAATTTCAAAACTGGTTTCTGTGCAAAATACTTCTGAACTGCTCTTTATTTGCCAGTGTGGGTTTTGACTTTAAAATTGCCATTATAGTTATAGGAATGTCTCGGTCTGTCTTCTTGCTTTGTGAAACTGGAAAAAGAGAGAAGAAAAGAAACCGAAAGAGAAATATAGAAATGAATGGGGTAACCTATAGCTACCTGCTTCAGGGTAGCTGTGACTCTTCTCATTTCTCAGCTCCAGCCTGACTAAAGCATCTTCTAGACTTAACAGAATTTCTTTAATGCTATCATTTTGGTAATCAGAGTTTGTTTCACCAAAAAAACAGTTTTCTAGAAACTGAGCCAAGCAGAGCTTAGTGTAAGATGGAATTTGCTTGGGAAGCTGGAGAAGAGCAGGATATGAGGGGCATGTTTCCAATTCCTTCTGCCCTGCTGCTTAAGAAAAAGTAAAAAAATTTGGATGCATATTTTCATTGTTGGCCTCCTTTCAGAGCCAATGTAGTGATCCTTCTCTATTTTCATAGATGATATTTGTATATTGTTCTATTTTGGTATCTTTTTAGATAGAACATTATATATATATTCATATTTTATTATAAAACATATATAAAATATGTATAATTTTAAAAAATGAAGATTGAAAACCCACAAGCAGGACTTTAAATAAAGATGCTTTCTGCATGTGCTTTGGAGAACTGGCATGGCAGTACATCACTAGGACAGGATGGGTTCCCTTGATGTGGCACAAGATGTGTTTATTTAGTTGCATAATGCTTTATTCCACTTCATTACAGTCTTATTTCAATTGCCATAACAAGGAAGTAGTGTTACGTACTGTGTGTGTTATGTACTGAGTAGCTCATTCCTGAGTCACAATAGTCAGAACCTTTCCCTGCATTTGCAAGCATTAGAAATGCAGCTTTGCAGGTGCCTCTGCTTACATTTGCTTTGAATTTCACCTGCTGTGTTGCTTGTCAGCTGGTAAACTCCTGCTGCAGTTCTTTGTGGCTGGGCTTTGCAGCTCAATGCTAACTAATTTTGCTCTGTTAGAAAACACAGATTTTTCTCTTCATTCTGTATCAATGATGAATATAAGGAAGGACAAAGGACAAGACATAGAACCCTGTCTGGTCTCTGGTGGTACAGACTGACCACTCGTGTTCAGTTTTAACCACTTACTTATTCCAGAGAACTCTTTCTTGTTGTCCTGTAATTCAGTCCATGAGATCTTAACCTTTGTTGTAGCAACCCAAATATTTTCAGCAGATGATTTTGTTCTGCACAGCACTTGTGAGTCATACCTGCAGCTCTACTGAGTGTTAGCTGCTCCTCTAATAGGTTTTTTTTAAGCTTTTACAGTAGACTTTTAGAATGTTCTTTTTCTTCTCTTGATGAATTAGGTACCGTGATGTACTGGTACCATGAAAGATGCTGGCAATTGAAAGATTTGAACAAGAATTTCTTGAAATTTTCCAGATGAGTAGATTGTTAATGTGCTTAGAACTTAAAACTTCTGCAAGGGGTCCCAGAAATCCATTTATTATCTCTTTAAATATGTTTACATTTTTCAGTTGCATTCATAAGTCATCTTGGCAATTTGGTACATATGCAAGGAAATATATTGTGTGTATTTATTAATTCAAAGCACTTTTGCCATTGGAATACAAGTATAATATAATTAGAATACAAGTATATACGAGCTAAGTATATGCAATGGAACTAGACATCTATAAATAGAGAAAATACCAATTCTATAGCAAATGTGATCTTATTTTAACAGTGTTGGGATAATCTTCAGCCTTTATTTCTGAGATCATATTACCAGCAGTGCTTTTTTTAAACTTCACTGTTTCCCAGAGGTTTTAGAGATGTTTATCTGAGTGCTTCTGCTTTAAAGTGGTTCCTTTTGTATTTTAGGATTGTTTAAAAGAGGTACTGGAGATTGTGGAGCTGGGCATTTCAGGGAGTAAATCCAAAAACAGTGAACAGGAGGTCAAGTACAAAGGAGATAAGGAGCCAAACCCCGCATCCATGCGAGTGAAGGATGCTGCTGAAGCTACACTGACGTGGTATGTAATTTGTCAGAGCACCTTAATGTTCAATATTGCCTTGTCTGAGAGTGTTTAATTAGGAATTCCCAGCTTGTGATCTCTGATGTAGCAAGAGCATTTAAGAGATTAGGCAGAAGCTCCTTCTCTTTGCCCTTTGGGCAGGGCTGTGCTCTGCTTTAGATCTCTCCCCCTCCCCTTGCAGGTGTTAACAGAAGACAGATCCTGAGACATAGAATTTCTTTTAAAACATTTAATTAAGCTTTTAGTGTATAAACAGTTTTAAGGGTTAACCTTGTAGAAAATAGCTGAGAATGGGTAGAAAGCAAATGAAGCTGAATTTAATTAAGAAAAAGATTAATGATTAAAGAATTGAAGATTGAGTAGTAGTAGTGTTCATTGCTAATCTAATATTTATCCAGCTGTAAAAACAATTGAGCTCGAGACATCTAAGAGAAACTAGACAGATATTAATAGTTTCATCCAAAACTTATTCAAAAGTAATAACAGAAGAAACTGGGAGGGTTTTTCAGGGTCATGAATATGTCTTAAGCATTGTTAAAACTCAAAGTGTAAAGGTCAAGCTGAGGATGATGAGGGTTTGTTTCATCCAAAAGACCACCCCCATAATTAAAAGACCACCGACTAATTTTGAACTACACATGCTTAATGATGTTTTAGCTAATTGCCATACGAAGTGGGGAATGGGAGGGACCTATGTTATAAATATAGATTTGTATTCTGAATATTTAAAATTGTTATAGATAAATATGCTTTGTCTGACCCTGTAATTTTGGAGCCGTGTTTTAGGAAGGATCCTCACAGTTTCCCAGCGCTGGAATAAACACACCCTTTCTAACTCTGATGAGTTAGAGAGTACTTTGTCCGTCTCAATTGGGCATTGATATTAAATCTTGCTCAATTTTTAATAACACAATCCCTGTGAGCATTGTTCTCCCCTCCTGCCTGCTGTCTCCATCATACAGCAAAACTCAGACCCTCCTGCAGCCCTGCTGTTCTGTTCCTGGCCAGGCATCTCTGCAGACTGCAGTTCTCCCTTTCCTTTCGCTTAGCCTGGTGATCCTGTCTTCCCATCCCATCTTCTGCTCAGCCTGACAGCCCGTGCTGTCCCCACCCTGACAGGAAAGTGACAGCAGCGAGTGGCACACGCAGCACACGTGCACTGGAGCAGGATGGGATGGCTTCCTGCCCACAGCATTGGGCTTGTTTCATGCATTTGAGAGGTTCTGCTGCAAATGCAGTAACAGATAATGTGTGGGTTGGGGAGAGGAAGCACAGAGAAGAAAATTGGGATGTGCTCCAGAGAAGTTGGAAAGCACTGTGTTATGGGCTGAACAGCATGATGGCAGACAGGCCAGATTGAGGATAGGGAGGATAAATATGTTTTGCAAAAGGCAATAGCTGCTTTCTTTTTTGCTCTGCTTTGAAATCCAACTGTTATAAATGTTACTCTTAGTAAAAACAGCTGTGTAATTTCTAAGAATAAGCAACTACTCGTTGGAATTTGTGGACAAATCTTTCTTGATGCCTGAAGTGTTTCTTTTTGTTTAGAGAGGTGAAACTATCTGTTTTCACAGTCAAGTGGAAAAGTATGTGGGGAGGGCAATCAATAGACTTACTTTTGGTCTGAGTGCTGGTGTTAAGAGTAAAGTCCTGACTTACATCATGTGATCTTTGGTCTGATACTGGACAACTCTCATTACTGGTTCCTGCTGTAGAAATTTTCAGTTTCTAATAGTGTTAGGTAGATACTGTACAACTTCAGATGATTTAAAATGATGCTTTTAGGAACCCCCCAGGGCTGTGGCTCCAAGGAGATAGGCACTGTTGGACTCCACCTGGAGGCTTTCTTCCACAGAAGGTTGCCATCTGTGGTAGTCAGATGGACCTTTTTGGGTCCTTTCCCCTAAAGGTTAAAGTTACTGTAATCGGTACTTGAAGAAAGCAAAGGCAGTTGTAACTACCATGTCTGCCCTGCTTGTTGATATGAGAGGGTGAAAGTATGGATGACTGGAGAAATAATTTTTTAAGAACGAACACAGAGCTATGGAAGGGTACAGATTTTCATGCTTTAAACCATATCTTAATATCTTCATAACCCAGGTTATGAAGAAGCTCATTCAGTAGGCAGAATATCCTTCTTTGTAGGTTTTCATGTTTGTTTTTCTGAAGGTACTGGTTATTTTAAAACAAGCTGATGGGCAAGGGCAGATATGCCCTGATAAGGTAACTGCTAGGTCACGATATGGATGACGACTGTAAGTGAAAGTTTGTGCTTGGATGGAACAGTTCATTGTCTTAATCTGTTATAACTCTCAACTTTTTTCTCACTTGCAGCATTATGCAGTTACTTGGAGCATTTCCTTCTCCTAGTGGTCCTGCTTCTCCTTGCAGCTTGGTGAATGAAACCACGTTAATTAAATATTCCCGTCTCCCTACCATAAACAAGCACAGCTTCCGTTACTTTGTTTTGGATAACAGTGTCATCCTGGCCATGCTGGAGCAGCCTCTAGGGAATGAACAGAGTAAGTTCAAATTTCCCATTTCCTTCTTCGTCAGGTTAAAACTCTCTGTATGGAGCTGCAAAACAAAGGTACTTCATCAGGGTCTCTCACATTTCAGGGACTTTCCTATCTGTGGGTGTGCACACAGAGCAGAGTGTTGCTCTGGGATGAAGTGGTAGGAATAACTTTAATGCCACTGGTAATCAAACATTCACAAGCCCACCCAAATTGTTCATGCAGTTGTCTAAATCTTTCAACCAATTAGATCAGATATTTGCTGTTAACTGCCATTGAAATACTGGGTGATGGACAAAAGCAACAGCGTTACATTTTGAAGCATCCTTGTTCATACGTGAATGAAAATGTAAAGAGTATAGGAGACTTGATAGGGATAACTGTTCAACACATGGTTGATATGTCTCCTTTATGCTTGCACCATTGCTGTCACTTGCTTCAGACCTCCTCTTACTGCATATTTCTGTGGGTGCTGTCAGCTCAGGTAGTTTCAGTTGCTTAGGAGCTGTTATAACTTTCCCATGTCCTGTTCTGTCAGTGACACCTCCTGTAAAGGAGATTTGTCACAGTGTGTTGGCTTTCACAGCTGAATCTAACTCATTTCAGCCTCACATAGACTTTGACCATGAAGAATTTATATTATAAAAATCTGGTATTAAATGATGCTTTGAAGAGAACAACTGATCCTCCTGTAAGTCTTCATGTGTCATGGCATTACATAATAAAATAGATGAAAATACTCAGTTACAGAGTAACTTATGTTAGAACTGGTGTTCTGTCCCCAGTATATTTGTGGACAGGATGGAGCCTAAAAACAGCCTTGAAAGCAGAGATTGCACAGAACTGCATGAACTGGGGCCAAGTAGTTATTTTGGCTTGCAGTCCAGAGTGCTCTGACCTCACTGAGAATCACTGAATGGATCTTGCAGGGGTGGGAGCCATTGCCACATGTTCTCCCCCAGTCTGTGCTGGAGCAAGCGTGTTCCTGACTGGAATGGATTAGAGTGTGCTGGAATGGCAAAGCAATCCTCATCCTCACTCTGCCTCTGCTAGGTGTATTACTGAGGAATCCTGGAAAGCTATTGGAATCACAAATTCGATTATTTTTTTCTCGCTGTGCAAAACTTGTTTACAAATCCCCTTTGAATTAGAAGATTAATTGCAATAGTGCACAGGTATGTCAGGCCACTTCTGAGGCAGATCACTGAAGTGAATCTGGGGAGCCAGTTTGGGTGGCCTCTGTGTGTGCTTATGTGCAGGCTGTGCATAGGCTGTGCTGCACCCTGTACTTCACAGGAAATGCTGGAGAAGGAATAGAGTTCTGCTAGTTACCTGATGGTGCCAGTGTGTGGTTTATGCACTCAAAAGATAAATGCACATACCTTTAAGAAGAAAAGTTGTAGAAATACAGTATCTCATCTAAGGTGACTAGTATCCATGGCCTTTGAAGTCTTGGAGGAAGACTGAAATCCCTGCAGTGTTAGAACCATCCTTGTGCCAGTCGAAAGGCACCTCAGGACTCTGCAGTCTGACCTCCTGCTGTAGACAAGGCCAGCACTGAATTTGGACCAGGACAATGTAATCTGATGTTGCCCAAGTAGGTCTTTGCAAACCTGAGAGGACAACCTCTCTGTGTCCCTATTTCTTGTGGCGAAAAATTTAACGTGATGTGGAGCCAGAATCTTGCCCAGTCTTTGACCATTATCTCTTGTTCTTCCACTGTTCTTATTGCTGCTATTTGTGAGTCATTTTTGCAGAAGGTCATGAAGCATCATGGAATCTGTGTCTCCATATGGTCATTGTCTCAGGCAGTGGCTGAACAATCTTCTTTGGTTTCCTGGAGATATTTTGAAGAGAAATGGTGATCTGCATGAATTTGAATGAAAGTTGCTTTTAATGATGAAACTGAGCTGGCAACTACTGAACTGACAAAGCAGACTAGCACTTTGCTGCTGCAGAGAGGTTTGCTTGCTTCTCACCAGGAATTCTCTTTGGGGTCAGAGAGGAGTTAACCTTGAAAGCCAAACCTGTGCCATCATGCCTGCATTTTCTTCTTGTTAAATGATTACACAGTGAACTGTTTGCAATATATGATGATGTATTATTCTCTTAACCCATGTGCTTTGCAGATGACTCTTTCCCCTCTGTCACGGTTTTGATCCGTGGGACATCTGGAAGATTTGCATGGGCCCAGCAACTCTGTCTTTTACCAAGAGGAGCTAAAGCAAATCAAAAGGTCTCTATCAAAGCCTGTAAAGAAATCTTTAACTTAGCCATGTTCAACAGAAATTCCACTAATGTGAGACAGCCCCCCAGAGCTGGTGATTATACGTTAAGGCTGAGCCACGGGGCCTTTAGCTGTAGGTAATGTGCCACATCTCTGGTGACTCTTTACCACTTGTGATTAATATTAACTAGAGGCTGTTGCCTTCTAGACTTACCTGGGGGGGGAGGGCATTCTCTTTTTTTTTTTTTTTCTGAAAGCATCTTCTGCAGTGATAGAGTAAGGCACAGTGTATTTAGTGTGTAGGTAGGAGTGTTAGTGCTAGTTTTCAGATGGCAGGCAAAGCTCTTGCAGCAGAGGGAGTGAAGTCTGGACATGTAGAATGCAGTGCTGTAGGGAGAACAGCTCTTCAAGGTACAAAGCCTGATGTTGCAAAGATGGCTGTAAACCTGCTGTGAAAAAAATTATCTGGATGAACTCTGGAGAGGAATAGTGGAGGAGAAATACCCCAGTCTCATTTTACAGTAAAATTTCTTACTGCAGTTGTCTAGTGGAGTATGTACTCCTGTTAGGAAAATTTCTGTCTGTGAACTTCTCCAAATCTTTAAACTCTTTCCATGACCCTCAGTAAAATAAAGGCAGTAATGCAGCTGACATGAGGGCTTGTCAGTCTCAGCTGGCATGTTTGTATTTAAATGAATATGGGCTGTGCAAATCAGCCTTTGGGAAGACCCTCGGGGATGTGTTTGGAGCTCTGCAGTCTCTGCAGCTGAGACCCTTGGCTAAATAGTGTCAGTCCAGGTGTGCTACATCCTACACTAAAGGACAAGCCATGACCTGACTGCTGACCTCCTCACCAGTTTTAAGGGAACTTTTCTCCAACTTCAAGGAATTCTGTAACTTAATTGTTAATAGTTTTTCTCTTTTGAAATGTAAGCAGTAGTAAATAAACTTAGAAAGCAGCACTGAAGATACAGTGGAAGGTCTTGCTGTCTTGGACCTTATGCACCTCTAAACCTGCACCTACATCTTTTGTTGCTCTCCTTGGTAACTTGAAGTTTGGCATTCCATACTGACAGTGTAGAACATGGTGCAGTTCTGACATTGCTACTACATCATGATCCATGATGCAAGTCCTTTGGATATTCTGGCATTGCATCTCCCTCCTGACCCACAGCATTGCTGCTCTCTGCGAGGCCTTGGCTTGTGATCATCACAGTCAGGAGGGTTGAAATGGGGCTTCTCAAACACTTGCCAGCTTTTGCTCAATACAGTTACAATGGGCTGGGAATACGATGTTGGCACGTAAGCTTGCCGTTTTTGTTGGGGTTTGCAGCTGTTTAGAGGCTAGATGGTAAACAGGGTTCATAGGTTCAACAATGGGCTGAGTTGTGTCTCTTTTTAAAATTTACAGTTACATTTTAAATTCAAGTCTATTACTTAAAAGTATTTAATGTTTTTCAGTTATGCTGCTCACTAAGGGATTAGTGTAGTTCTTCTGGGGAGGGGAGAGGAAATGTTTTTCGTCTGTTATAATAGTGTTGTCTAGTGATACAATACTTTGAATGTAAAAACAACTTTTTGTGTCAGACATTTGTACCAGAACCTCGACCAGCTCCTAAAAATGATGTTGGATTAAAATACAGCGTGAAACACCGCCCTTTTCCTGAAGAAGTGGACAAGATTCCATTTGTGAAAGCTGACTTGAGCATTCCTGATTTACATGAAATAGTGAATGAGGAGGTAACTGAGTTAATTTTGTTCTTGGGGCTTTTGTCTGTTCATGAGTCATGCACCAATGTCTTACTGTAAGTAGTTTTACTCTTTAGGTTGTCCAATTTCATATTAATGGAATAATGATCTCTGCAAATTGGTTAAATCTGTGCACTTCTCCAGAAAAATGACAATGCTTTGGATGTTATTTGGGAGGCACTGCTCAACATGTTTTATTGCTGATCCTAATATCCTTGTATTGCAGGAAACAATGGCTCGCATTTTGTTGCCTTTTCTGGGGTAATTGAAGGGGTTTTTTGAGACCTGTTTGGGGGGAAGAAGAGAATTCATGTCTCAAATGTTTTAGTTTCACAGAATCTAATGTGTTTCAGTTTCTGTTCCCTTCAATGGAAAAAGCAATAGCTGATACTTGACATTTACACAGCTCTCCTATGCAAACAGGGTGTTCAGGTGTTCGCTTGTAATGTTCCAAGAGCTTTTTGATAGTGTTCTAGTAACCATTCTGCTGGTGGATTGCAGCTGCTGCTGTAGAGCTTTCCTAAGCAATGGAACTGCTTTCTTAGTGGATCTTGGATTTTGGTGGCATCAGCAGTTCATGCAATGTTTTCCAGCTTGAAGAGCGACATGAGAAGCTGAGGAATGGCATGGCCCAGCAGATTGTATTTGAGACTTCCATAGATCAGAGAAGTGAAGAGGAGTGGCGGAAGAAGAGCTTTCCTGATCCCATCACGGAGTGCAAGCCCCCCCCACCGGCACAGGAGTTCCAGACAGCACGTCTGTTCCTCTCTCACTTTGGGTTCCTCTCCTTAGAGGCACTGAAGGTGATCTGATACTCCTTGGTGTTGTCCAATTCCTCCAGTTCCCATGTGGTCTGGCCTGGCAAAAGGGGAAAAATAAGTTTTGTTAGTGGAAGATCATCTATGACATTTCAACTACTGTTCAGCAGCAGTCTAATCAAACCAAGTGAGAGATTGCAGTCTTTCAGGACTAAGGCTGGGCCTCAGGCTGAATGTGCACTGAATAGGTGGCTGCATCTTTGTTTGCAGTGGGTGCATAAGCCATCACACTCACATGTTCATACTTGGAATAATTTCCACAACTTGAGTTAGGTTTTGGGGTAGTAATTGAAGACTCTCTGAAATATGACTGTCATAGAGGTTCTGCTTCAGAGGTGGTTTTGCTGACGTGATTTAATCATGCATAAACACTTGGGAGTACCTAGTAGGTGTAGAGGTTGCTTTTTAAAATTAACAGTTTATAGAGGTGATCCATATTCTTAATTTGAAATTCTGCCTCTTACCTGTGGATTCTACCTTTTATTTGTTGCTTTTCCTTCCAGAAAGCTGTCAACAAAAGTAGACTATAGAGCATTTGCAAAAGTGATATCTGAAAGTGCTCAGTATTTTGCATATTATTGGTATTTAAGTTAATATGAAGTTGCACACGTGACTGTGTGCATGGCTTTGATATTTTGAAAGCATCTGCTGCTTTTGTTTCATGTTCTTCTTGAGCAAAATATTATGTCTGTCTCATCTCACTGGCAAAGTACCACTTCTATTTAATGAGAGTAGAATGTAACAACTTGTCAACCTGTTATGCTTGCTGTTAGTCATTTACAGTAACAGAATTATACTGCATCAGAAATCCCTGTATGATTTTGCTCTTAGAGAAGGGAAATTGTCTTTTTTTATTTTAATGGATTGCTATTGAAGCCATAAAGACCTTTCAGTTAGGAAAGATGGGTTTTTAAACTGTTGAACTCTGCCTGTTGGACAGGAACCTGCTAACAGTCGTCTACCTCCTCACCTGATTGCACTTGATTCTGCTCTTCCTGGGTTTTTTGATGACCTTGGCTACTTGGATTTGCTACCTTGTCGTCCTTTTGATACTGTTTTCATTTTCTACATGAAGGCAGGCCAGAAAACAAGCCAGGAGGTAAGTGGAAGTGTAGAGTGCCAGCTAGTCTATACTGTCTTGTTTCTAGTAATTTTGAAGTGAGTAAAGCATCACTGCTAGTGATTAGAGTGCAGTGTCAGAACCAGTGTGAGCTGCAAGTCACTGCATACTCTTATTCATCTGTAGGTTGAGGTACATTGCTCACACCTAGGATGATTGTAACAAATTTAATATATTTTAAAATATATATAAGATATGTATTAAAATATTAATAGTATTTTTATTATCTGTTCTGTCCTTATTGTCCTTATTTGTAGAGTTCAAAGATTCAGATCAGAAAGGCATTTCAGCTTTGTTGGCTCAGCTTGCAGGGAAGGTTGCAGTTTGTTCCAGCAATGTGCAGTGTCAAGGTAGTTTGGTTTCATTTTAATGATAAACACATGTTAAAGGAGTGAAAAACTTTCTGCAAGTAAGAAAGCATTATTGCATTGTAAGTCTTTACATTATAATGTTTAAAGTCAAAGGCAATTTTTGTTAATTGGGTTACTTTGTGCAGATCTAAACTGTGACTTCCTTGTGACCCAGAAACTCACTAAGAGGGTTTATGGGCTCATTAGAAAAGCATGTTTCTCTAGTACCTTCTCATTCCATTAATAATTCTCATAGAAAAGAGTAGAAGGGTGGCTTCTGTAATAAATTATTGTGCTAACTCCTTGTGTCACTGTGAATGCACAGTTGACAGAACTCTGCAGAACCTTCTGCTTCAGTGTGGGACACGATAATTCTTGAAACCAGGATCATGCTGTTTGTGACTGTTCCAAGTTTAGTTCAGAGTAGCCAACACAGAGTCCTTTCATCTGCAAAGTGAGCTATGAAACAAAA
This sequence comes from Climacteris rufus, assembly GCA_013398175.1. NCBI lineage: Eukaryota > Metazoa > Chordata > Aves > Passeriformes > Climacteridae > Climacteris > Climacteris rufus. The sequence goes on from VZRZ01001227.1 coordinate 394,924, forward strand.
TATGCTAGATTTGCCTTCAAGCTGACATGTGTTCTTGCTGAGCTAGCAGAATGTTTATATGCTCTTATGGAGCTCTTCTGTCTTCCAGCCCACACATTACTTGTTCTGAAGCATGGCTATAGCTTCAGTGTGCTCAGTAATGAGGATTAATAATGATATTTCAATGCAGTGTATCTAGTCACTGCTGAACACTGTATGAGGCATTAGGATGGAGTGTCAGGCTACACAGAGCCTCCAGCCTGGAAACTTTCCTTCCAGCACCCATCCCTGCAGTTTCTGCTTTGTTGGGGCCTGTGTCCCAGTGTTCTGCCCCTGCACAAGCCAAAATCATTGAAGCTTCTGCCACAAAGCAAATGTTTGCATGGCCTGGAAAGGATGAATATACTGTCTGTTTCACCAACCCCAGTGGTTGTGGTACCCAAATCCCAAATTATCCATGTCCCTGTTTGGTGAAGGGCTGAATTCTCACTTGGTCATAATGAGGTAAAAATTGCCTTTGCATGTGGTAACACCCCAGATCTCTCTCATAAGTAGGACTACAGTACAGTGTGATGTTTGATTAAAGTGCACACTCAATCCTGCTGAAAATTGTTTTGGAATATCTGTTTCATAATTAAGTAGGCTATGAGGCCTGCCTCTAAATCACTGTATGTCATGTACAGGTGAGTAGTGAGGGAAATACCTTTCTAGTCAAATTTTAACTCACTCTGATAGTGAAAACTGTCCAGAAAACCCTCATGTTACCTTTGGTGCTAATGCAGATTCTGCACTGAACACTGTTTTTTCTGATGAGTGGCTGAGTCTCAAAATTGCCATTTCCAGCCATTTAATTCACTGTTTTACAGGCTCTGAAAATGCTGTCTGAAAGTCAAGTTGATTGACTAGGACATGGCCAAGCAGGATGGAAGAATGCTGAGGAGCAGGGAGCAGTGTCCATGTAGAAAGTTTGGGGTTACAGGCTTGTTCTGTAGCTTTATTTGAGCAAAACCATGTTGGTGACAAAAACGTTAATTAAAAAGCTGGGGAGGAAGGGACTTGTTTCCTGCTTCTGTACCAACATAGTGCTGCTGCTGGTTTCAGATCCTGAAGAACATGGAGTCTTCCAGAATTGTGCAGCCCCACTTCCTGGAGTTCTTGCTGTCCCTTGGCTGGTCTGTTGACGTCGGGAAGCACCCTGGGTGGACTGGTCATATCTCAACAAGCTGGTCAATCAACAGCTGCAGTGATGAAGAGGGACCTGAACAAGGTAAGACATAGCAAATGTCTTTTATAGCAGATTAAAATGTTTAGTCTCCTCTAGAAGACAGTTTTCTTGCTTCTGTATACCTGTCTGAACAGTGGCCTTTTTTTCTTTCTTATAAATGCTGATGTTTGCTAGAAAGAAGTGTGTAAATATTAAACAAAGCTTCAAGTGAGTGTGAGCAAAACTAATGTCTGTATGTTGGTGGGAGGAAGTAGCCTCAGAAAAAAATACCTCTGGGCTATATTTTTGGAGATTTGGTGAGTCTTTATTATATTATTCCAAACCAGTATTCAGGTGAAATCGGTTACAGGTTGTTCTGTGTGTTGGTAAATAGGCTTGAAATACTGTGTAATTTTTTTTTTTTTTTTTAGTGTTCTGTAAGGAGGTTGAAAGGAGATATTGACTCATAAACTAGCCTTGTAGTCATGCTTGGTAGGAAGGACTGAAAACAAGCTGCTGTTTGTAGGTCCTGGATGTTGGAACCCACACACAGCTCTGTCTTGCTTCATTAGCTCTGCTTTTTTCCACTAGAGCAACTCCTCCCCGGGCTTGTCATCCACCACAGTTTTCCCATTCTATCACCCAAAATGATCCTCAGGGCATCAACTCAGATCCTGAGTTGCCATCCCAGCATGGGAAGCTGGAGGTTAGGTTAGCTTCTCCCTTGGGTAACTTCATCAGATTCCCTGGGAATTGGGCTGCTTTCAGTGTCACTGCTCCAAGGGCCAGAGCTGTTCTGGGTGACCTCCAGAGCCACAGCCTCTGATGGGCCACCTGAAGGCAGTGAACGGGCTGGTGTAGCTTGTTCATCGTTCTTGACCTGGTGTTTGCATCAGGTGTGACACCATTACAACTACAGGTGCTTAAGCAGGACTTGCTCTGCTGTCCATTCACTGTGCCTTAGGATTGCCCTTCACCTCTGTCTGCAGCCAGCTGGAGGCTTGTCCCTTCAGTTATGGAATAAAAATGCAAACTGGAGAGGGCTGGAAGCGTTGGGGAGAGGTTAGAGAGCAGAGGCATTGCTTTCTCTGAGCAATTCAGGATGGATTACCAAATGGCCAAGTCTGGATTTAATTTTGCTCTAAGGACAGGGGTCAGGCTGTGCTTTCTCAGAGGCAGAGCCCTCTGCCCTCCCTTTGCAGTGGGTTTGTCAGTACAACTGCAGAAGGCTGTGCCCTGAATTAGTGGGAGACCTGGTTTGATGTGGACTTTTCAACTTGAAATTTTTCAGCCATTTGAATGAGAGCACAGACCACTAAATAGCTGAATTAATTCAACCAGCTGGGGGAAGTAGGAACAGAAAAAGCATTCAGAGATGGAAGGGAGGAAGGGCATTTAACTTCTAACCTGAATCTGCTGGGGAATGGGCTGGAGCACAAGCGTGGTGAGGAGCAGCTGGAGGGGCTCAGCCTGGACAAAAAGAGGCTTGGGGGAGACCTCACTCTCTACAATTCCCTGAAAAGAGGTTGTAGCCAGGTCAGTATCTTCTCCCAGGTAACAAGTGAAAGCATGAGAGGAAATGGCCTCATGTTGTGCCACTAGAGGTTTGAGTTGGATATTAGGGAAAATTTCTTCATGGAAGGGGTGGTCAGGCAGGGTGCCCAGGGCAGTGAAGTCACCACCCCTGGAGGGATTTAAAAGCTGTGCAGGTGTGGCACTTGGGGACATGGGTGAGTGGTGATCTTGGCAGTGCTGAGTTAACAGTTGAACTCAATGATCTCCAACCTACACTGTTTTGTGAATCTAGAATCGCTTCCAGTGAGCTGTGATTAAAATACTTTCGTGGCAAGTTTCCCTGCACTACCCCCAAAACCAAATAAATTCTTGAAGAGCTGGGTTTGGGTTGTGGTGCTGCTCCCTGAGAGCCTGTGCACTGGAGATGTGGGAACCTTTCCCTGCTGCTGAACTGTGGCTTGGAGTCTTCAACATGCCTCTGGCCACTTCTCTGTCAGCATGCTGAATTTCACTGCTCCAGTGGCTTTGCTGAGGCAGCTAGCCCAGGTACCCTTCTGTATACTGGATCAGAGAAATAACTCATTTTAAAGTCCTTGCTAGTCTTTCTGGAGGTGACATGGGGAAAGAAAAGTGGAGAGTTTCTTTTGCTAGTGTATTGTTTCTTTCTCTCTGTATTGGCCATTTGGGATGAGGGAATGGGTGAGGACTGAGGCTCAGGAGCTTTCTGGCGTGCACTGGAGACAGATGTTTGTCTAACTCTGCTTGACAGAGAAAAGAGAGTCTATAGAAACTGACTTGAATTCTAGAGTAGTATCAGACTGAAATTATAAATGTTGGAATCCTTTGGAAATTGAATGACTAACTGAATGATCCTGCTAGACAGAATGCTCAGAAATAGATAGCAGAGGTATTCTTGTGGCAGATGTGCTTACTAGAGTACTAGGAAATAAAAGTCAGGTACATTGGAAATGTGTTCAAAATAAAGCTACTCCCAACCCAAAATGCTTTTTCTTTCAAGATAGCAAAAATGTTTATTTGGGAAGGTTGTTAGCTGTAAGATTTGATTCCTTTCATTTTAAAATGAGATTTGCATATTGATTTCACCTTGTATTTGAAGGTCATTTCTGAGGCAGTATGTAAAGAATAGAGCTTCCTTCTGGCTAAACTTTCCTTTGCTGCCCATTTCAGATGACCTAGTTGTCTCAGAAGATGTTGGGGCAAGTATCTTCAACGGGCAGAAGAAGGTGCTGTATTATGCAGATGCCCTGACAGAAATCGCCTTTGTTGTCCCATCACCTGTGGAGTCCCTGAGTAAGATCTCTCTGTACATGCTCTTTACAAAAATGAAACCAACATTTTTTTGTTTGAGAACTCTTTCAGAAGCAAAACCTAAATAAACTAACTAATAGTGTATTTAGCAAAACCCTTGTCAAAAAGCTATGGATGTTGAAATAGCAGCATCCTAATCCCTAGACTCCTTCTGATGTGGCATCTCTTCTGTGCCTTTTTCTCAGTCTGAGCCTCAGTAATGTCCAGGTGTGCATAGCAGTTTTGCTGTTGCCCAGGGTGCTTTAGGTTGGACATGTGGTTCACCATCAACTGGTGATACCCATTTCTTTCTTTTCCTGTCACATGGCATCTTTGGCACACCAGAAGTTGCCTGGAATAAAAGGTGGTGTAGCCATAGGAAGGAGGAGATGGTATTCTGTAGGAAATTGCTGGGATGCGTGGCAGTCCATAGGGAGTGCTTTATTGGCAGTCTGTTTCTGGAATAACTGGCAGTTGTTTCCTGTTTCCTCACCTGCCTGCTTATGAGTGCTGTATTGACTTGACCATACATCTATGTATGTTTTGTTTCAAAAGCCTTACAACCTTTTTCTGGTATCAAAACCTTATATATGATGACAGCTTCAGTTTTTTGGCAGGAGAACAGACAAAACCACACCCTTTTTTCTTCTGCTTTACAGCTGACTCACTGGAAAGTAGTGTCTCTGACCAAGAAAGTGACTCCAACATGGATCTGCTGCCAGGAATACTGAAGCAGCAGCCTATGACACTTGAACTCTTCCCCAATCATACAGACAATCTTATTCCCTCCCAGCGGGTAAGGCAAAACTTGCATTGAAAAATGTTTGGTTTGTTTTTTTTCTCTCAAGAAGCACACTGGCAATGCTGTAGGATTTTTGATAGTATATAATCTGATTTCCTGGCATCTAGAGCTACTTATTCCTTGCTATTAATCTTTGATGTCTGCTATGGTCCTGCCAGAATTTGCAACTGCAGTAGGAGATTGCAAGTTTGCGTTACTTAAATATAAAACCTTAGACATGCTAAGTAGTAATACTCTGCATCCTGAAGTCTTGAAATGTGTGCAGGAAAAAGTAAATGCAGTATCTTCAGAGTAATTCAGCCTCGAATCCGTGCTTGAAAGTTGAGGATGGATAGATGTGAACACTTTTCCTGCCTACCCCATTTAAAACAGTGTATCAGTTGTGTCTGAAGTACCAGAAGTTGTTTTTGTACGGTAACAAAACAGAAAAACAGAAACTCTTATATCTGTAAGCAAAGGATTTATTACTGCTGATTACTTTTTTAGAATTCACTGTATACCTACTTATTCCTTTAAGGTCTTCAAGAGCATTAAGAAAAACTTATAACTGATTCAAGGTTCAATATTTTAGTTTGTATTGAATGTAAGTAGGGTGGAGACCCAGATTGCAGTGGGTCATTCCAGCACAGCTGCCCCTGCTCCATAACTGACAGAAGTTGTACCTAGCTGAGATATGAGTGACTGAGGAGCAGCTGTGAAATACTTGTTGGCTGCATTATTGGACTCATGATATTTGCAAATGCTACTCTTCCCTTATGTTCAAAACAGCTCAGTCCTACTTCTAGATCCAAGAGGATGCCTCAGGGCCGAACCATTCCACCGATGGGACCTGAAACCAAAGTGTATGTGGTCTGGGTGGAACGTTATGATGATATAGGTATGTGCAAGTTCTTACTGTTCTCTAAAGTAACAATAGGGCAGGAAACAGAGGCAAAAACTCTGTGCCTTTTTTTTTTTTTTAATGCTAAATCATGGAACCACAGACTGGTTTGAGTTGGAAGGGACCTTAAAGCTCATCTAGTCCCAACCCCCTGCTGGGACACCTTCCATTAGACCAGCTCGCTCCAAGGCTTGCCCAACCTGAGCACTTCTGCGAATGGAGCAGTCTCAGCTTCTCTGGGCAACCTGTGCCAGGGCCTCACCACTCTCACAATAAACATAGGTCCTTATTAATATCTGTAACAACACTTTTAAGATTCTGAATCAGTTCCTTGGTGTTTGAGTTGGGATCCATGGGGTATACATGAATCAGTGGCATATGGAGGTCTGAAGTTTCCTTTAGCTCTGGCAGTACCTGTGAAATGGTGTCATGAACTTTCTTAAGCTCAGCACACAAGGCAAGTGTGTTACCCTGCTTTTGAGTTCCCCTTGGCTGTTGTCTCCTCAGAATGGATCTGGTTTTCTTTCTTTAAAACAATGACTTCTGACACCTGCTGCTTCTGTGCCAAAGGGATCATCATCCTCCTTGGTTTGATAGCACTTTTGGATCTCTGTTCTCTCTCGTGGGAGGGCTCATTTGTTCTGCCCTGAGAGTGCCTGCTCCATGCTCCCTTTCTGCTGTGTTGCTCAGGCAAGGTCCTGCTTCTCATGCAACTTCACGTTTCTTAGTTGGGTGTTTTCTCCCTGCCTCAGTGTACTGGCTGGTGTGGGAGACACCCATTTCTGCTCATCCTGTTACAGCCATGGCCTGGACAGCTGGCTCTAGGTTTGAGGAGTTCTTTGTCCCCAGGAGTTTCTTTTGTGCTGGTTCCAAGCCATGGCCTGGCCTCAATGCTGTGTGAGCCTCTCTGCACTGGCCTAGCCCAGCAGTGTCTGCAAGACTGGCCAGGAACTGGTGCTTTATTCTGTCTTTGATTTCTAATCCTTGTTCCCAGTCTGGCAGTAAGGCTTAATTAAGCCCATAGCTCCTTCCTGAGTCGAACAACCAAAGGAATGGGAACAATCAAGAGGAAACTTCCTGTCAAGTGTAGGTGTAAATTCTCAGACCACCTTGTCCACAGCATGTCCCTCAGAGCCTTACTGAGGTCAGGAGGCAGACAGCAAGTTCTGCAGCATCATTTCCTCATCCAGACATTGGCCAAGAGTGTGTTCCAGTTTCCAGACTGGTGTCCCTGACCCACTTCTTTCTTGGGTGGCAGCTAAAGCCAGCTCACTGCAGGGGCAACAGCTGTGTGACATAGGCATGTTTCTGCTTAGCTGTTTCTTCCAGCAGTCATAGGAATCTCCCAAACTTCTGGGCCTGAAGCTGAAGAAATGAGTTTGTGAGCCTCAATAAGCCTGACAGTTGGATAGTGGGGAGGGCAGCTCTTGGAAGTGGATCCTAGCCCAAGGGCTCTGCCATATGCTCCTTATGTTCTTGGCTTTTGCCTTATGTTTCTGGTACATCTTTTGAGTCTGGACAGTGAAAAGCTGTCACTTTGTAGTCAAGGTTATCACCCCGATGCCAACGGCCTGCCCTCCCTCTTGCTCCATCTCAGAGTGCTTCCATGGCTTCCATGCTCTCCCTCTGCTTTCTCTAGCTGCTGTGCACCCTTAGCACCCCAGCTGTCATGGTAAAGTCTGTGTTTGGGCCTTAGACTCTTTCTGCTGGAAGCAACTGCTGCCTGAACTGCACTTCTGTGAGCAACTCTCAACATCTCTCAGCCCCTAAACAAGGTGATGAGAAGTGCCAAATTCCCTTCAGGGATCCAAATTCTTACTTTTTCCTCCTTCACCTTCGTTATCCAGTCCTTGTTACCAAGTACCTGGCAGCAGAGTTGTAGGTGGGGATCTGCAGAGCTTGGATTTGAGGAAGGATACCATGTTTGTGGGAGCAAGGCTCAGGGGAGCTGTGGGTGGCATTGTTCAATGCTCCTAGTACTGTTCTTGAGGCTGCTTACTTGTGGATGGGTGAAGATGCTGTGAATAATAATTTGAAAGCTCTTTTTTTGTGATTGAAGTAGTTCATCTCATTCCTGCTTTCATAGTTCCTCTAGAGATTTTGACCTTTGGATTGAGAGAATGGAGGGTCTGGAACCCTATCTGTTAAGTGCAGATGGCTGAGGTGTGTGTACACTCCATGAATGCTTAAACTGAAAACCAAACAAAGACACTAGTTGTGCAAGAACACCAGTGGTATAAATGCTTGAGGACTGTGTGGTTTTGACTGATGATAAATAATCTTTTCTTGTACACAAAAAAAAAATCCCAAACTGGATTAGATAAACTTTATTTGGTGTGTCCTGTTCTTACAGAAAACTTCCCCCTTCCTGATCTGGTGTCTGAGACTAGCACTGGTGTGGAAACCACAGCCAATAGTAGCACTTCCCTGAGGTAAGACCACTCTTACTTTTCATTATTGATTCCTTAGTGGACTATTTTTTGGTTGAAAAAATGAAAGCTTTTCATATCACTGCAGATAAAGCATAAATTAAAGAAAAGAAAATATGAAGTTTTATCTGAGTCTGTGATGAGCCTCCCTCCTGACTGGCTCCCTCGTGAGGTGGTTAATGCTGTGTACACACTGTGCCCTGGCTGCAGGGTTCTCCAGTCTTGTAGGGAGAGAGCACAGGCACAGCATAACTGACAGAGCCTTTCTGAGGGTCCAGAGCTTGCCCCAGGATCCTGCATTAGCCATGAGGCATTTTCAAACTTCCCTTTAACACTTAAAGTAGTCATTTTTCTTCTATAGATTAATTGAAACAGTGCTTTAAAACTGATTTAACAATAGTGTTTTTTCGCTTAAGATCTACCATTCCTGAGAAGGAAGTTCCTGTGATCTTCATCCATCCTTTAAACACTGGCTTATTCAGGATAAAACTACAAGGAGCAACTGGGAAATTCAACATGGTTATCCCACTGGTGGATGGAATGATAGTCAGTAGAAGAGCTCTTGGTAAGCTAAAGGGTTTTAGGAATGTTTGTGTTTGGGTTTATTTGGTTTTTTTAATAGCAGTTTATCTGCAAAGGACATGGTCTGGAATGTTACTTGGAAAAAGAGTTGGGCAATGCTGAACAAATGAAAGCCACGCTTTTTGCAACAGCAGAGGGAGCAGGTGGGCAGCACTGGGCTGCCAGGATAGCAGGACAGAGGGTTGGAACTAGGAAGGGCGCCTGTTCAGATAGGAGAGATCTGAAATGGGACCCCAATGTTTAGCACAGAGAACCAAGGTGCTGTCAGAGGGTACTGTGGGGTTTGTTACTGTGCTGGCACACTCTGTGTTCCTTCTGGTTTAGAAGCCAGATAGGGATTAAAACCACAGCAGCTGAGGATTTTCTAAGGTGTTCAATAAAAATCCCTTGCAGGCATGTGTTAGCAGGGGTCCATGTGTGCCTTCTGCCTTTTCCTCTGATCCTGGGTGGATTCATAGATCTGTCTTGGTATTGCTGCTACTTGGCTTCAGTACCTGGGGATTGCACACAGCAAGAGCAGTTCCCAGGACAGAGTAAAATGGACTAATGAGCATTAGGACACCTGTACATAACCATAAAGCTGCTGTTGTAGAAGGCTGTTGGAGGTGACTTTCAGGTTCTGGGATTTGCATGTTTAGTTCAATGATTGGCAAATTGAAGCCAGACCTGGGCCCTTAAATAACATCTATGGATTCAACTGATGACTGACTTTTACTCAAAAATAATCAGGTATGTTTTCCTAGAATCAGGCTTGTTTTTCAGCTGCATCAGGACTGTTAATGTAGTGAAATTTATCTTGTCTCCAAGTTCAGCAGATGTACTTTGTGTGCAGTCAGGTCCTCTCAAGGAGGGAGACTGTTTCTGCCTGTAAGAAAGAGCCTGTGAAACAGCAAAGGGGGTAAGGGACCCTTACTTCCTTAGAGGCATAGGAATTTCATTTCAGCATAAAATAAGATAAAGTTCACTGCCAGCTTTTGAATGCTACTTCTTGCATTCCCCACCTCCCTCCTCCTCCCTCCATGTCCAGCAGTGTGAGTGACAGAGGGGTGACAACAGTGGCAAAGCAATGAGGGAAAGAGAAACTTGTTTGCAGCCACAACCCATCAGGTTGTGTTCATGCCATTTCCAAGGGGAAGGCTCTGCAATTCCTACTGGGAAAAAGTACTGACAGGTACTTTTTTCATTCTCAGGGCTCCCCTGGCATTACCTGGTGTGACCTTGAGGTCCACATGCATGGCATGGCCAGGGCTGTGGTACTGTGATTCTTGTGTTGGCTGCCCTGGATTTGCCCACTTGTCCCAAGGATGCTGTTGCAGGCAGCTGCTTGGCTCTGGCAAAGCAGAGAATCCTCCACCTCCTCCAGCCAGTTTAGGGTACCACTGAGTGAGTCCCTTTCTTCATTTTTTACAGTGAAGATCCTTACAGGCCTGTAGCCAGGTGGGGGTTGGTCTCTTTCTCCAGGCAGCAGCTGACAGAACGAGAGGACACAGTCTTAAGCTGCACCAGGGGAAATATAGGTTGGATATTAGGAAAAGGTTTTTCATGGAAAGAGTGGTAAAATACTGGAATTGTCTGCCTGGGGAGGTGGTGGAGTCACCATCCCTGGATGTGTTTAAAAAAGATTGGACATGGCACTCGGTGCCATGGTTTAGTGGAGGTGTTAGGGCTTGATGTTGGGTTGGACTTGATGATCTTGAAGGTCTCTTCCAACCTAGTGATTCTGTGATCATGGCTGTCTGTTATCATCTGCTCCTAGAGAAAAGTTCTTGACTTGGTGGTGCTGAACATCTCCCCTAGGTGTAGGTGGGACAGAACTCAAACTTGGTTTTGGCTGGGAAGCCAGCAAAGGGGTGCAGGATTGAATTTAAACTTGATTCAAATGTTACTTCTTTTTCAGGTTTTTTAGTGAGACAGACAGTAATAAATATTTGTCGGAGAAAGAGGCTGGAAAGTGATTCCTACAACCCCCCCCATGTCCGCCGAAAACAGAAGATAGCAGACATTGTCAATAAATACCGGAACAGGCAGCTGGAGCCGGAGTTTTATACCTCGCTTTTCCAGGAGGTTGGGCTCAAGAACTGCAACCCCTAGGTCATTATCCTTCCAGGATAATTAGATCAGAGCTTGGTGGCTACACTAATGAAAACAGTTAAAAAACAACAACAAATTTCCTCAGCCCTCCGGAATTCAGGAAATCATGTTCTAGCACAAGTCAGCAGATACCATGTGGGAGGAATGAGAAATGAATCCAAAACATTGCAGTTGGGATATTGACTTGATTCACTTACCCTCAAAAGATTACTGAATTCCAGTCTTCCTGGATGCTAGCAAAATAATTTCTTTACCCAGTCATCCTTTCCAGACTAATTAGGAACTGTAGGTGTCTCATTCTGAGGGGAAAACAATCAAAGTAAAGCCATCTCTGCATATGAGGATGGAAACAAGAATGCAAACAAACCTGCCATTAGACACCTTGCTGCCCCATGTGTCCAAGGGGAAGGGAGCAGCCTCTCTCCTTGGAGGAGAAGTCTGTTTCAGAGCACTAACTTTCCCTGCAAGAACTTCAGAGACATTTTCAGGCCCCTTTCATTGCTCAGCAGAAGATCTTCACTGCTTGTAACCCATCTGTGTACCAGAAGCAAGGGGAGGAAGATTGCTTGGAAACATGAGGCCCTGAAATCCAAAGCCCAGATGCTGTATGTGGCCAGTCCCTCCAGAGCTCCGAGTGAGTCCATCTGCATACGAGATGTGTTCTGCTGACAACAACCCCACCTGAAATTAGCTGACTTTCCAACAGGTGTTGTTATTGGATAAGAGCTTTTGGTTATATAAAAGCGAGGTTATTACTTTCAAGTCTGTTGCAAAATGTCACCTTTAATTTCAGTAGCTTGATTTTATTTTTTTTATTTTTTTTTTATGCAACTACTTAATTTATTTTGAAGTGTCTGTATCACCTACTCATCATTTCCATAAAAAACATAAATATCACTTGCCTTCCACTGGATTGAAATCTGAGATTTCGGGACTGCCTCCTCCCTGTTATTTATAGCATGAGCAGTTTTTGCAGCTTCTACAACACTTTCCAGAAGCTCCTGTTAAACAGACTGAACAACTCAAAAAGAAAATTCAAGAATTTTTTTTCCCATTAACTTCAATTCCATGAAAGCCCCTTTGGAGTTATAACTGCCCATTGTTTTGAATCTCCTGTACGCTCACACACTCGGCAGCAGTGCTTCCCTTCCCCCTAGGTCAGGATTTCTCCTTTTCATCCTGTGGCTTTGACATATTCAGGACTGAAGGGATGTGCTGGGAGAAGACATTTACAGCTACAGGTGTGATCCTGGGATGTGAGAGGTGCAGTGGGCACGGGCAGCCCTGGGAGCACCTCCGGCTCCCGGCGCGTCCTCGCTGGCGTCGCAGCAGTGAATCGGAGCTGGCACTCCTGGGGAGGTGCAGCCTGGCAGCAGCAGGGATCCTTAACCTTGCAGCACCAGGTATTGCAAGAGGATGAGCATTAGCAGGGGTCTGGGGAGCTCCCCACATTATTTCCAAAGTGGTTTTTATAAGCTGTGCTGTGCATTGCAGTAACACCTGTCAGGCATTGAATTTTCAGAGCTACTTTTTGCAACCGTTCTGACCTGAAGCAGTCTTAACTGTTCCATTACAACTTCACCTGCCAAGGACAGACCTTGCTCCTGGCTTTCCATGTGGTTTTTCACAAAGAGCTCATGGAAACACAGGTCCCTAAAAATACATGTGAAATGACTTTCAGGTGGTCAACCAAGGGGGTTTTGGCCATGTGCTTGTTGCAGGAAACAAGTGCACTGACTTCTCAACTCAGGAGCTCTGGAATTTGGTCCAGATGAATAAAAAGTGAAAAAATGAAACCACCCAAAGAAAACTCTTGTAGCAGGATGCGTGCTGGCTGGCCCATACCTGTGTGCTGCCCAGGTGGCATGGGGCAGGAGGAGCCCTGAGGCAGCATTGGGGTGTGTTGGCCAAGCTGTGCAGGGAACTTGGACAGCCTCATTCCTCTGCCAAACTCTTGCCAGGTGCAATTTAATGCACAGATGCTAAATTTACCCACACTGTGTATGTACCTGTTGGATCTAATTAATGGCCAAGCACACTTGAGTCCACTGGTTTAAAAGGCCTGAGCAAATCATGTGTAACCAATAAACATCCTGAGCAATCCTGTGTCTGCACCCCTGTAGTGTAACAGCAAGCCCAGGTGCCACAGTGCCCTGGGTGCTGCAGCACGGAGCTGCACTGCTCTCGGGCAGTCAGGAGCACTCAGGGATGCAGAGATGGGCATTGGGGCCAACCCTCAGGGGTTTCTGGCAGGGATAGCCAGGTGCACTGCCTGAAGATTCACATTTTTTTGAAAAGGCCTGTGCTTGGCTGAAGGGTTGTCTTGGGCCTATTTCCATGTTCATCTAAAGGCACCCGTGGTAGCAGTTCAGCTCTGTGAGCCATAGGGTTTGGCAGGAGTGTGGAAAGAAGGGAGCTGAGGCCCATTGTGGCTGCTCCCAGTGCCAGGGGATGGCTGTTTAGAACATCAGTTGAGCTGCAGAACCAGGTGGTGAGCAGGTTACACTCTGGTGGTGTGGCCTGGCTGTAGGTGGTCGGATCTGCTCTCTGGAAAGGTGAACCTTCAGGAAAGTCCCAGTTCAGTATAAAAACGTTGTGGTGCAGAAATGCACTGCCATCCCCTTGGTTTGGATGCCAGTCACAGCAGTGGGCACTGTGGGCAGAGCTGTGCCAGTGGAGGGTGCCTGCAGGGACTGTCACTTCTTTCCCTGGACATAGAGAGGTTTCAGGCTTCACAACAAAATGCACACCACCAATTTGGGAATTGTATCTCCTGTCAAAGACTGGACAAACTCCAGTGGCTTTAGCTTAGTTCAATGTACACTCTTGAGATCTTTTCCCTAAGGGGTCAGAGAAAATGAGGTTTATTTCCACGGTGATTGCTAGAGTTAGTCAAGAATCCAGATTTTTTTTACATCACAAACTTCTGCATAGAGTTTCTGACTTGATGCTTGAGTGGCTTGGGTCAGCATCCCTCTCCATTGGAGGGGATGAGCACTGACCCCCCCCACTGACCTGCATATAGGTGACACTGAGCTGCAAGTGTTCCACAATTACTGTTTCTTTTCATCAAACCTTTCAGCTGGGGTTCATAATACTGTTTAACAGAGCAGGAGGTGACCACTGTCACCTTGTTAAACAGTGTTGAAATTTCATTTTAGTACCTTAATAGAGACTTCTAAAGAAAGGCATTTCTTTTAAAGGTACTTTAAAATAGGCATTAGAACCTTAGAGCAAGCAGGAGAGGGGGAGGACAGTGCCTGTGGAAATTGGGGTGTCTGGGTGTGTGAGGCCACAGGGAGCAGCAGCCTGGGCTGCTCCTGGGCTGTACCTGCTGGGTTCTCCATAGGTCACAGTGTTTCTTTCCACAAGGTTCTGCATGCCCAGAAGAGGAGAGAACAAAATTTGAGCCTCACAGACAAATTCGATGGGATTTCATGATTGTGTAATTGAGTGATACCTTGAAGGCAAACACAGCCCTTTTCCCTGTGGATTTAGCAGGAGCAATTAGAAGTGAGAACGCCAGATATCATGTGCTTCAATCATAGACAATTTGTATGAATTCCTGTATGTTGCCAAGACATGAACTTTTTGTTCTTATTGTATTTTTCTGTAAATATTCCTGGCGCTAAGTTGTAAAGTAAAGGCAAAATGTAAATATGAAGATGTGAACTATGTTCCCTTGTCTCTAGTACTTTATCTCTTACTTGTTTAGGGAAGGCACACAAAGGCTTGTTTGTATTTATGCCAATTCTTTGTCCAGGAGAAACACATCAAATATTGAATGTAACACAATTAGTCCAATAAATTTTAAAGATTCTTATCTAGTAACTTTGCCCTAGTCAATTTTTAGTATTTTCCAAGGTCTTGGTTGAAATTCTCCAGTAGAGATGTCTTCCAGGACAACAGCAGACAGGGGTAGCAGAATTGCACGCTCTCTGCACCTCAGGAGCTCTGGGAACAGTGAGATTCATAGGTAAGGAAATCACATTGCATCTCAACAGCGTGGGGAGTGAAAACGTGGAAGAATGGCTTTTGAAGTGAGCCTGATGCTCCTGCAGTGCCAGCGTTCTCCAGTCACTCCATGTGCTGCTTCCCATCTGTGCTGTGGGTCCTGTGGTGCAGCCACTCCGGACACCCACCCAGGACAGGGAAACTGCTGGGATGAAGCTGTGAGCTTCAGATGTGGGGCAGAGTCCTGTGAGGGTGAGGGCTCTGCTGTCCAGGCAGAGGGGAGAGGATGTGACTCCTCAGCTCTGGATTCAGAGAGGAGCAGCAGTGGGGGAGGGCCCTGTGTCCCATGGGGGTGATGCACCCAGCAAGCCCTGGGGAATCAGGCCGAGTTAGAGAGAAGATTTGTCAGTGCCATCCAGCCAGAACCCCATGGACCATCTCTGAGGCCCCTAGGGAGGGGCTGAGTTCCTACTGTGGGTTCCCTGGGTCAGGGCTGCAGGAGCTGTGTGTGTCTGTGCTTCCTGCTGTGGTGCAGGGGCCCGGTGGTGGCCCTGGGCTTTCACCTTTGCAGCAGCTCTGGTGCCTTTCCCAAGCTGCTCACCCTCAATGTACCTGAAGACTGGAACAAAAGCAGTGAAGTGACTGCTCCAGAAACCTCAAGCTGGGATATGTGAACATCTGTTTACCTGCTGGCTCAATCTGTGGTAACTTCAGCTAGTACCATCTGCCCAAGCTCCTCACCATGATGCTTCAGGCAAGGTTAAGGCAGATCCCACAGTGATCTCTGAAAAACCAAAAAAGTAAGCTATAAAAAGTTAAATTATCTTCCTCTGTAGTCCCAAAGCGCAGGGCCAGGGGTAGGAAGGGCATTCTGGGGCTGGTTTGGAGCGTGATGCTTTCTTCTTCCCTATGAAAGAAGCAAAAGGCCCTGACAGAGCAGTCCAGCCTCTCCCAGGGGCTGAGGACCCTTGGCTGTTCGTGCTCTGTGTCCTGCCCACTGGTGCAGGTTTCTTGCTCACTGTGGGCTGCTGGCTGCTGCTTTTCCAGTGGCCTTTCCCCAGTTCTCATTTTGTTGAGTGAGGTTCTGGTCATGCTTGAGCCATGCAGGGAGCAGCTTTCAGTCGATGTCTGCACCTCCTGCAAAAGCCTCTCCTTTGCTGTGGTTGCCCTAACACAAGTTTTCAGCCCAAAGTGGCCAGGCTCTGTCCCTGGATAAAGGAAGTGCAGGCAGTCTGCTGGCAGGTCACCCAGTGGCCCAGATCCCTCCTGCCACATGAGGCACCTGGGTGCCATGGACTCATCCTGTCCCAGTGCTGGGCATCCTGAGCTGCTGCCCAGCCTTCTCTTTCCCGAGTTTTAGTGAAAATCTGGCAGACTGAGCCTTAGGTATATTCCCCCTTGCTGAGCTGTGCCAGTGAGCCTAGCGGTGTGTGTGGAGCCTGGTCACAGCAGCCCCTGAAGCTCCAGAGGTGCTACACGCGGCCCCGGCGCTGCGGGGAGTGCGGTGGCAGCCCCGGCTGCGGGAGCGCCTGGCACGGCCGCTCGGAGGGGCAGCTCCGGCAGCACCAGGGGCCGGGAGGGGCTGAGCGCAGGGAGGAGCGATGTTGAGGAGGGATCACTCACTGCTCAGCTGTTCTGGGAGGCTGGAAATCTCACTCGAGACCTTGGATTGGAAGTGGGTCTCCATCAGCCAAGCCTGTGGAACAGGTGGTGGTTGGCAGATGGGGACTGTGTGGGAAACAACCTTCATCTATGAGCACAGGAACTCAAAGGCAACTCCCATGGCTCTCTGGCCTCCAGCTCCTCAGGGCAGGAGGGCCCAGCTGGGAGCAGCCCCGAGCAGCCCCTTGGTTTCTGTGGAAGGCCACACAGGCCCCACAGGTGTTCCATTCCACATGAGTGGGGGGAACTGGCAAGATTGCTGCAAGAACAGGAGTAATAAATCCAGGGAGAAGGCAGGAGTGGCCGCAGCAGGAAGCAGCCCAGGGATGGTTGATCTTTCCCTCTGCCACAGCCAGAAATTAGAATTAACTTTTAATTTGCTGTTAATGAAGGGGAGCTGCTCTATGGAGCACACAGCAGCTGGCTGCACCCCATGTCAAGCAGTGGGGCAGCTTTGCCACAGGAATGTACAGGAGATGACTCCTCACCAGTGCCTCCTGTTATCTTCATCAGCTTAATTCCTATAAACTTCCTGGGGAAGCAGAAGCATGGCACATTGACACCCAAGATGCCTGCTCTCCTTGCAGCATGTCTGGTTTTGACCACAAATGAAGCCAAATTGCAGCACAGATCATTTTCCAGGGTGAAATGTAATGTAGTTACTTCTTGGAACTGAGAAAATATTGTTTGGCTGCCAGCAGTGAACACATGTCTGTCAGGAGGAGGGGAAGAGGCTGAAGGTGGAACTGGGCTGAGCCATGGATGCTGCTGAGAGGGCGTGCTCAGGCACTGGTGGTGTCCCTGGGCTGTGCTGGTGCTGCCAGAGCATCCCATGTCAGTGCCCCCAGTGTCTCTGGGCCACGAGTGCTCTTGGCATGTCCTTGGTGACACTGGGCTGCCCAGTGGCCACATTGACTGGGTACCCCAGGGTCGTGAGGGTCACTGGGCATCCTGGGGTGTGGGTCAGGTCATCTCCATGACAATGTCACAGCATCATGGAGGAAGGCAGCATGTTGCCATGGCAACCAGGAGCATCCCAGGGGGCTTTTGGCTTTTCATGCTGCTTTGGGGATTCACCTTATGTCCACTGGGGATGCCCTCCAGAAGCTGTGGGCAGCACCCAGGGCACGACAGGAGCTGGATGGAGGCTCACCTGGGTGCAGGTGAGGTTTAAACCTCTTATCTGCTTCCTGCAAGAGCCATGAGAATTTCTGCTTTGTTATATTTACTTTTATAAATTATAATGAATATGAATATAGTCATATTAAAAAGCATTATATTTATTATATTTCTTCTGTACCAAAAGCACCCACCCTGCACACAGGGCCCAGCTGTGCCCAGCAGAGTGTGATGGGAAGAGGCGACATTCTGCAGCTCTGGGCTTAGACCAGTGACTCTTATAAAGGTGTTACTGGGAAGGCAGAGATGGGCCAGTCCATCTCCCCTGCTGACTGCACCCAGAGCTGGTCCCAGTGGGACGGGAAGGGCCGTGGCCATTGGCATCTCCCCCTTGGCAGAGGCTGCTCTTGGGTGGCAAAGGCTCCTCTGCCCAGTGCAGAGCCCACGCAGAGCAAGGGCGTCCCAGGGGGGCCGGGGCTGTGGGGCCTGCATTTGGTGCTGGTGGTCAGTGCCACAGGGGTCCTGGCCTACCTCCCATCGTGTCTCTGTCCCATCCCCAGGCTGGGGTTTGAATGCCCCACATCCTCAGAGGCATCCTGCCGGGAGCTGGTGTGTGCCAGCGTGTGCCCTTCTGCCATCCTGGGGTCCCACACCCCCCACGCCCCCCTGCAGACTGTGGGGAGCCCTAGGGCTCCCTACCCAGCCCCCCAGCCAGCCCGGGGGGTGCTCTGCTGGGACTCCTCTGGCTGGGACCCTTCTGCCCAGGCCCTGGGGTGCTGCTGGCACAGGCTGAGGGCTGGGAGGGCTGGGGGGTCCAGGGCAGCCCCTCCATGGTGCTCCAGCCCCATCGCAACAGAGGCAACACCGAGTCAGGGCTGGGACACGTGTTCCTCCAGGCAGGGCTCAAGGCCCAGTGCCCTCATGCTCCCCCAGCAGCCCCTAATGAAGCCCATTTGATGACATTATTAAATGATTCAGTGCATTTTCTGCCTCTTAAAGTACTTACTATATGTGCTTGTGTGATTCATTATTATTATTATCTAATAAAAGATTATCTGACTCACTTTCATGTTTCTTCCAATTACAAATTGAAATTGTTCCCACTCTGACCTTGCAGCTGCTGGGTTTTCTAAAATTAGCCATAATGATGTATTTTACTAAGATAATTAATTAGCTAAACTGAGAAAATTGAGTAGTAGAACTGCTTCACATGCTGCTAATTATCTTTTATTATGTCATCTTTACATGCAAATAAAGAAATATTGTGATTATTTTAAATACTGTTTTCATTAGTTAATTCACTCATTAGTGCAGCGACAGCTCTGTCTTCTGCAGCAGCAGGGGCCTGTGGGGACTTGCTGCTGATTGACTGCAGGACTCTGCCTTTCAGGTTGAGAAAATAGAGTTGCAGTTCAAATTAGGTTTATTTTGTCAATTTATTTTAATGGCGGTGATGGGCAGTGGGCGGGAGGGGTTCAGGGTAGTGGGAGACCCAGGAGCACCGAGAGCTCCTGCTGAAAGTGGGGGGAAATCCAGGTGGGGGGGAGTGTGATGTAGGGGTGCTGCCCCCTCAGACTCCTCTTCCCTAGAGGCCGCCCTTGTTCAGGATGTGTCCTGTGATCCCAAGCTCAGTTCCAGCCATTCCAGAGCATCTGGATCTGCTCTTGGCACCTTGTGGGAGTCTGGGAGCAGCTGGGTGGGCGCTGTTCATGGTGCTGTGCAGAAACTCTTCCTGTCAGACACTGGCCATGCAGTCACAGTGCCCCGGGGCAGCAGCATCACTGCCGTGGGAGCCCCAGAATCTCCTGCTTCCACCAGCCATTCCCTGCTCCCAGAGCCAGGGGGTCAGCAGGAGACAGCAGGGAATGCTGAGAGCTCCCCACTGCTCCCTGAGGGCTGCAGGTTGTGCTGGTCTGGGTGTTGGCTGTAGGCAGGAGCTGCTGCATTTAGGGAGACCAGGCCACACTCACATGCCTGCCAAGAGCTCCTGGAGCTCCCTCCCCACTCCCCACTGGCTGCTGCGCAGCGGCTGTTGGAGGTTGGATGCTCCCAGCTTCGCTCTGGCACCCAGCTCCATTCCCTGGCACAGGCACGACGGGGTACAAGTTGCATTTTACTCCCTTCAGGCTTTTGCTCATAAAAACCAGATGTATTTATTCCAGTGAGGAATTCTGGGGGGAGGAGGGGTCGGTCTCCAGACAAGTGGCTTTTCACGGCCCTGTAATACCCCAGAGGGATGAACAGGGGTGAGGACTGGCCATAGGGACGCTTCTGGCTCACCGGTTCCTGCTGGAAATGGGACGAAGGCAGCGTTGCAAGGTGCCCCAGGTGTCAATGGGCAGAGCGGCCCAGAGCCCATCCCGCTCCTTCCGTGGCCGGGGCTGAGCAGCAGCGCGGGGTCCGAGCCCTGGCACCGCGGGAACCAGGCTGGGGAGAGCTGGGCCGGCAGTGCCGGCTGCGGGATGGGCTGGGGCGAGAGCAGATGGGGCACGGGGGGCCCTGGGGGCAGTGGGCTGGAGGAGCAGGACTGGGATGCAGCAGGAAGTGCTCACCTGGCACAGCCTGGAGCCTGCCCGGAGGATGGAGCACCGGAGTGTGCCAGGGAGTGGGAGCAGCCCAGCCGACGGCTGCTTGCCCAGAGTACAGGGACCACAGCTTTCTGTCTGCAAGTGCAGGCAGCAGGCAGGGCTGTGGTGGTTTGACAGGGTCTGTTTTTTTGGGCGTGCTAGGGGCCAGAAAGATGGCTCCTGTCAGAAGATGCCAGAAGCTTCCACAGCTGTCCAGCCAGGGCCTGTCCCTGATGGCTCTGAAGATGGACGTGCTGTGGAAGCCACAGCCGGGCCAATTAGAGAAGGTAACGCCTCTGTGACAACAGATTTAAGGAGTCGTCACAGTAGTACGAAGGTGCGCACCAGTAGCTGTAGCCATGTAGTTATAGATAGGCAGGGGAGAAGGAGTCCAGCATGTAGAAGAAACAACAGATATGGACACCAGCAAAGTCAGCCAAGAAGAAGAAGGAGGGGGAGGAGGTGCTTCAAACATCGAAGCTCAGAGACATCTCCACAGCCTGGGGTAAGGGCTGTACTAATGCAGTGTTCCCCTGCACCCTGAGGGCCCACAAAGGAGCCGAGATCCACCCCACGCCGGAGCAGGAGGGGGGGACTCCTACAGGAGGGACTTTGGTCTGGAGGGCGTCAATGTGGATAACGAGGCCTTTACTCCGGGGACTGAGGGAGTCATTTGTGTACAAAAAGCCTTGTTTCACCCCCACCCTGAGTTTGGACCAGCCCAGCCTTCGAAGGAAGAGCAGGCAGCAGTGACCGGGCGGGCTGCTCGCTGACAGGGAGAAAAGGATTCATGCAAAAAATGCCACAGTGCCTGCAAGAAGGGAAGAAGGGAGAGGGAAAAAGGATTCGTGCAAAAGGTGCCACAGTGCTTGCAATAAGGGGACCTGCCTTCTCTCCCAAGAAGAAAACATCTGAGGAATGAACTGACTAGGAAAAACCACACCCACCTCCCCCTCCCCACTTTCTGATGGAAGGAGGGAGGGATTTTTGTGGAGGTGGGGGGGAAGAAGGTAAGAAAAAGTGTTTAAGAGAATGTTCTGCTTACTCCTTTAACTCTGTAATAAATTCACTTAGCACTTTTAAGTTTTGAGCCCGTTTTTTAGCCTGCTTTAATTAGAGGGGGTTTCTTTCTCTCTCAGTATCTTTATCTCACCTTGGAAAAAATTCCTTTCCCCTGTCCAGTTGCAGAGGGGAGAGAGCAGCTTTCATGGGGGCTTTGGCATTTGGCCAGAGCTCAAACCACGACAAGGGCCCACTGCCCAGGTGGGCTGAGCCCAGCCCACTGAGCCCCCTCCTCCCAGCACAGCTACCGAAACCTCCAGGCCCAAGATTTGTCTCCTTGAGGATACTCCTGCAGTGGCACGGGCTTCATCCTGGGAGATGTGCAGCCCACTCTGACTGCACAGGTGACCTTGTTTTGGGCAAGGACTGGGACTAAGCACCTCCTGAGCCTCGGAGGACCTCATCACCCCATCACCCCATAATCCTGAGTCTCTGAGACCCTTGGAGCACCAGGCCATTGCAGCCTGGCACCTGCCCTGGAGGCCCAGCAGCACCCAAAGTCAACACCAGTGCTGTCTGTGGTCAGAGTGACAGTGGGAGAAGCCACTGGTGACACCAACTCCCTGGGAGCTGCTCAGCCTCCTGCCCAGCATTCCTGGGGACAGATGTGCCCAAACAAGAGGGAGATGTTGGCAGAGCCAGCACCAGCTGCTTCCTGGGAAGCCCTACAGTGCGTCCAGCAAGTGCCAAGCCCAATGGGCACAAGGCACTGCAGCGCCTGTTTCCCCTGCCACAGCTCCAGCCTCTGCCCTCACCCACCACTGCCTTTGTTTCCATTCACAGCCTGAAAACTGCACTGTTGGAACCTCCCATGTGCTTCAGGAATCTCTTTCTGGGCAGAGCTGCCATGAGTTCCACCACCCGCCTCCTGCAGCTGGCAGAGACCTGCTCCAACTGCCCATGTCTGTGGCACTGCTGGGGCAGCCACAAAGACATCTCCAGGCCCCTGCTCATCATGGTCATGTTTAGCAAACCCTGACAGCTCCACACTAAGGAAATCTCCTCATTGTCTGGTGGCAGCAGCTGGGCAAGGAGTAGGACACTGGCTGGGATGAGCATTGGGCACTTCTCCAGCTCTGTAGAAGCCTGGACAGCGGAGTTCATACATTGTTGTGCCTCAAACACTGACAACCATTCAAGTGGGTAAGCTAAAACAGGGCATGCCAAGAAAGGGGAGCCCTATGGAGGTAGGGAAGCGCCCCTCTGGAGCCAGGTTTCCTGTTCAGGTCCATGGTGACCACACAACACACAGCACAAGTGCAGAAGTGGGATGAAGGAGCGGGCGAGACAAAGAGAGGGGGATCGAGACCACCAAGGATCCCAAAGTCGCCCTGCAATCTTTCCAGGGAACTCTCCAGCAGAAAACTGGGCATGCCTCAGACTGTTACATCAGACACAAAGAATCCTCTCCCTGAAGAAGGATATAGGCATTCCCATGCCAACCTGGATGTTTATAACCTGACTTTTTGTTTCACAGCCCCCCCTCCCAATGGATCTGTCACCATTACTCTGGCCATGGACTTCGAAATTGCAACGATCAAGTCTCGTCACTGGATCCGTGGGGGGTGAT
This sequence comes from Climacteris rufus, assembly GCA_013398175.1. Lineage (NCBI taxonomy): Eukaryota > Metazoa > Chordata > Aves > Passeriformes > Climacteridae > Climacteris > Climacteris rufus. The sequence goes on from VZRZ01001227.1 coordinate 417,648, forward strand.
ATGTGTCCTCTCCACTATCTACTCTTGTCCTTTCCCGCTCTTTCTTTCTTTTCCTCATATATTTTCTTCATTATATTTTTATACTTTTCTAGAAAAGAACAAAAACAGCCATCTACCTCCTTTCTGCTGCAATTAAATTGTTTTAAAATACATCTGCCTCACATATACACTGGCCATTCAGTGTTACTTCACTCCAATTCACCCCAAGGGATTTATTAACAAGAGTTTACCCTGCCTCAGAGATGGGTCATGGCCTGCCCTAGACCCAGAGTTTCCTCTCTGGGGCCGAGCATTTCAGAGCAGGGTCAACCCCGTCCCACAGTCCCTCACACATCCCTCCAGCTTAATCAGGTCCCCCTGATGACTGCATTGCCCTTATGGAGATGGACCCTGCCTGGTGTCCTGCAAGGGGAATTTCCCTGGGACAAAGAGCAAAAGGAATGAACTGGAATAATGACAAGGGAGGTTTAAGCAAAAAACCACAGGGGAAAGCTAAGCACCTTGCTGGGAGGGGAAATCAAGGACATGGAGCAGAATTTTCTCATCACAGTTTGAAAGTGGTCACCAGGAGCACAGGGCAGCAGGTCCCAGGCAGGACAGGATGGGGTTCAGCCTTTGGCTTCATGCTTCACAGGGGACAGGGTCAGCCCTGTCCTGCACAGCCCTACGGTGCTTATGGAAACACAGAATCACACCCTGGTGTGGGTGGGAAGGGACCTTCAAAGGTTATTTAGTACTGGCCCCTGGCCATGGGCAGCAACACCTTCCACTGTCCCAGGCTGCTCCAAGCCCCGTCCAACCTGGCCTTGGGCACTGCCAGGGATCCAGGGGCAGCCACAGCTTCTCTGGGCACCCTGTGCCAGGGCCTCCCCACCCTCACAGGGAACAATTCCTTCCCAATATCCCATCTAACCCTGCCCTCTGGCAGTGGGAAACCATTCCCTGTGTCCTGTCCCTCCATCCCTTGTCCCCAGTCCCTCTCCAGCTCTCCTGGAGCCCCTTCAGGCCCTGGCAGGGGTCTGAGGTCTCCCTGGAGCCTTCTCCTCTCCAGGTGAGCCCCCCCAGCTCTCCCAGCCTGGCTCCAGAACAGAGGGGCTCCAGCCTTGGAGCATCTCTGTGTTCTCAGCAGGACTCACTCCAAAAGCTCCACATCCTCCCCGTGCTGGGTACTCCAGAGCTGGAGGCAGCTCACTTGAGGGGGGGCCTCACTTGAGTGGAGTAGAGAGGGAGAATCCCCCTCCTCACCCGCTGCCCATACTGTTGGGGATGCAGCCCAGAATATGGTTGGTTTTCTGGGAGGTCAGCACACAGTACCAGCAGCCATTTTCCCTTGGGAATACCAGAGTTCTGCCTTAAACCTCACATCCACCAGGGATGGCTGGTGCTGCTGCTTCTGATAATGCCAGAATAATTCCAGGCTGGTTTGCTCTGGGGATGGGATCAGTTACTTGGTCCAGAGCCACCATGCACATCTATCCTCTGCATGTTTCTTGCAAGGCTGGGGACACTGGGGAGACAGGGACCACCCAGAGTGGCTGTTTGCAATTCACAGACCCACCTTCATTCTGCAGAAACTTGTTACAGCAGAACTCTGCTGACTGTGTCCTGGTGCCAGCACAAAACCAGCACAGAAGCAGCTCCCTTTTCCAGGGAAAATAATACCGCTGTGAGGAGGAGTTCACGTCAGACCAGACCCGGTATCACTCTAAAAACAAATTTTTGTAATTTTGTGTAATTAAGTAACAATTCCCTCCCTAGGCAGTTGTTGGCCATTGGGATTCTGAGAGACATTTATGGCTGATGACTTCCGTGGCAGGGGAGCAAGGGTGGAGCCAGCGTGGTGGGGATGGGGAGGGGACAGTGGCTGGCACAGGCTGCCCCGGGACACTGGGGATGGCACTGCGGGTATCCCGAGGAGCTGCTCCGTGCTGGCACCCTGCTGCAGGCAGGCAAACCCCACTGGCTCTGCAGGTGGATTTGGGGATGCTGATGGCCCCAGCCCAGCCCTGAGAGGGCACCAGTGCCAAGGCCAAGGCCACAGGCAGTGCCAGCTGGCCTGGGCTGATCCTGCAGCCCAGCAGAGGAAGGACTTGCTGGGTTTTTATTCGACTATCTGTGAGCTCTCAGCTGCAGCTAAATCCTCTCTGGCAGCACAGGGGTGAGACACCAGTGGGCAGCAGTGTGGGCAGCAGGGTGGGCAGCAGGGTGGGCAGCAGGGTGGACAGCCAGGCTGCTTAGCCAGGAGATGTGCCACACCACGGCCCATCCTCCTGCTGTGCCAGCAGAGAGCCTGGGATGGAGGAGGGAAATGGAGAGGCAGCACAGGAGGCCGTGAGGTGCATCCCTACTCCAGTCTCCCACAGCATGAGGTGGCAAGGAGCATGCTAATTGCTGCCTCTAATTAGGAGATCAAGTGACTCTACAAGGACTACGCAGCCACCTCTGCCATGGAGAAGGGACACGCTGGCACAGACCCGTGCAGGATGAGGTCCCATGGTGGGGGATTGCTGCCACTGCAGGGCACCCCTGGACACAGATTCACTTCTGCTGAAGCATTTTTAGGATGTCCAGCTTCAAGATTTCCAGTTGTGACCCCCAAATCCTGATGCTATTGATGTGAGGAGGCAGCACTGACCCAAGTGCCTTTAGTGTCAGTGGCAATGAGGGCATCATGCCGGTGTTGGGGCAGTGGACACCTTGGAGGGGTCAGTCTAGGCTGAACCCTGGGCAGCTGCAGGTCTCCCTAGGGAGCAGGTTGCCACAGAGGGGATGAAAGTCACCCCAGGCTTAGCAGAGATCAACTGGCCACCCAATGCAGGCACCTCTGCTCCCAGCACTAGATTCTCTCTAGGAATATCTCCACTCCAGGGACACAGATAGGGAACATGGGTGGCAAGGGAACCATCTGGCTGACGTGTTCCAAACCAAGGCCTTCCCAGAACCCTGGAGCAGGAGAGCAGAGGTGCTGCCAGTCCAGCCAGGAGCCTCCTCTGGCACGGGGTTCCTTGTGGCAGCTCCGATGGCAGCAACACTGCCAGGGCACGAGGCCACCGTGGACATGGCCACACAGGGCTGGTGGACACAGGATGGTGCTGACAGGGACGGAACATGTGGGCATGGAGCACACACGGGATGGTGCAGGGGCTGCTGAGCTGCCAGCGCACACTGACTCCATGGCCAGTGAGCCCCAGCCTGCAGCAAGGCAGTGGCTGTAAAAGCCACCAGTGTTTGGGGGCTGGGGAGCAGCAGCTGATGAGCTGATATTGGCTCACAGGGTGCCACCTTCCACTCTGTCCTGCACAGCCACAGGAGCCAAGGTCATCCAGGATTAGGGGACAGGGAACACGGGGCACCTTTGGTGAGTGGTGGGGCAGGGTGACAGCCAAAGTCACCTCCCTCATGGTGTTGCACGGTGTTCTCCTGCATGTGCTGCAACCCTGGCCTGAGCTTGGGCTCATCCTTCAGGGTCTCTCAGCCTGAAAGGGCACCAGGCCTCCCCAAAGCACACTCACACCCGCAGACCCTCCCTCCCACCCTCCTGGAGTTTGTTCTTGCAGAAACTTGCTGGAAGTGGCTGTTCCTCATGCCCCTATTCCTTCCCACCTGCCTGACCGGTCCTGCAGGAAACCTGCACTTTTACCCCAAAAATACATGCCTGTAGTTTTTCTTGTTTGCTTCTGCCTTGCCCTGCCCCTGCTTTCTTCCTTCTCCACAACTTACCTGCTTTGGGCCTGAATAAATCTTGTCCTCCCTGTGGCACAGCATCATTGTCCCCTGTAAGAAGTCCCCCAAAAAGGACACATGATTCCCACATAAGTGGGGCCCTTCCTCCATGCCAGCACCAGGCTCAGGAATGGACTGACACCCCGGTGGCTCCGGGCTTTGGGCTGTTTTATTGCTGGTGTTTCAGGAGCAGCAGCACCAGCCATTGCTGTGGTGGGTGTGAAATTTAGTGACACCTAGATGCTGCCTGACTCAGTTTCCCCACCAGTGACACCCAGCTGCTGCCCCAGGGCCACATCACACTCCTGCCAGGGCTGCACAGTGCCAGGGAGCCAGGGGGTGCCAGAGGAGGCTTGGGGTGCTGTTCCAGGGCACTGCCTGCAGTGGGACCCAGCCCCCTGCCCATGTAGGGAACAGGAAATAGTCAGTACCATTAATTCCCACTAAATAAATGTGCCGGTTCTGCAGGGTTTGTAACAAAATGATAAGGAATCTAATCGTTTTAGTTCCCTAAAAATTGCTGTGACATATCCAAAGGGAATAAATTATTTCATTGTGTCAAGGAAAATGAAAATGAGTTTTGCTTTCAGAAGGGAAACTTCCCTCTCCCACAGCATTCAGCTCCAGCACAGACCTTAAAAATACTCATTTTCTTCCCTATTCATCTTCAGAGGAGACCCTGGCTCAGGGGATGGCAGGAGTATTCATGAGACGCTGGAAGGCTCCAGCCCCAGACTGAACTTTGCTTGTCCCAGCGTCTACCCCTTGTCCCTTGTCCCCACACTGCAGAGTGAAGAACTTGGTTCTGCCTCTGCTCCTGCAGCCCTGGGTGTTTCTGGTCCTCTGTGACCAGGCCACCCCCTCCCCCTGGCTCCCCCCTCTCCATCGGCTCACATCTCCTGGGGAAAAAACTCCCTGGGCAGCTGTGGAAACAGCCTGGCTGGGGTGATGCTCAGGGGCCTGGATTCCTCTCCCAGAGGGCCGGTGTGTCCCACCAGTTTTGTGCTTCTCTGCAAGGTGCTGGTCAAAGAGGGGGCATTGGTGGCCGGGTGCCCCTGTGGTGGGAAGGTGCTGCTCATGCCTGGGGGTCTGGCAGGGCCAGTGGCACCTCTCACTCCTGGTGCCCAGCCTGGCCCTCGCCCTGGGCTGCTCCAGATCAGCAGCTCCCAAAAGCTGCCCCATTCACCCCAGCCAGGCCAGGGGAGTCCAGCAGCCACATGAGAGTGGGATTCCCTTGGGAGTCCTGGGAAACCCAACAAGTGCATCTGTTCCTGTTGCCAGCCCAGCAGCCAGGCTTGGCTCTGGCCAGATCCAGCCAACAGCTGTACAGATGCAGTGGGAGGACAGGAGGTTCCTCACATTGAGCTGCTGCTGTTTAAAGAGCTCATTTTCCTTCGCACTACTGATTTTCCTGGGCTCTGCTCTGGGTTGGTTTGCCTCTGGGAAACAAGGACTTGGCATCTCTGAGCAGGGCCCTGCCTTAAACCCACGGGATGTGCTGGAGTGGTGTGGGCAGGGAGCATCCTGCTGCTTGAGGCTGCTCTGGGCAGCGCTGACCAGACTTGTTTTTCCATCCAGTGTTGATGACAAAACACGGAGCTCCAGGAGAGGGCTCACACCACTGGGATGTATGTCCAGAGCCTGAATTCACACCAGATGCTGACAATGTCCAAGTGTGGCCTTGCAGCTGGAATTACTCAAACAGGGCTTTTCCTGGCTCCGGTGCTCTGCTGCTGACTGACAGGAACTGACATGCACATGGACACATGGACCCCTTTCTTGCACCATCACGGACTCTGCAGCCAGCACAGAGGGACCCAGGATCCTGCCCCTCCCACCAGTCTCTTGCCTTGGTGCCTGCATTGCAGACCATCCACAGGCAGTGGCACCCCTGCCCAAAGCCACCTCCAGCAGCCCTGGGGCTGCTGCATGGAGCCAGGTGCTGTTCAGAGCCCAGCTTGGGTGCTCACTGTTCCACCCTGCCCTCTTTCCTCCCTGGATACCCTCACTCACCTCCTGGCACTAAGGTAAAAGGGGAAGGGATGCCAGGCGGGCCAGCCCCAGCACTGAGGACTTCCCTAGGACATGGATAGGTGTGAAGCCCTACACCTGCAACTTGCAGGAGCCACAGGAGACCCAGGAAGGCTATGGCATTCCCAGCACAGCCCTTGGGCACAAAGGAGAAGGGGGTCAGTGTACTGCACGCTCACCCTGTTGGGGCACTCCAAGGGATAAAGAAAAGGAGCTGGAAGTCTAAATGTGCAATCAAGATCATGATTTCTTTAGCATAACAAAGGCTTGGTGGGCTCAGGTTCATGACTGGAATAATAATAATATGGAAGGATGAAGTTTGTCCTGGAAAGACAGGCAGGGGATTAAGGAGAAATGTACTGTTTTGTATAGGAAGCCTGGATACATTTGGCTTGCAATCCAGGGAGAACGTGGCTGCCATCCTGCTAAACTGAGGGGCTTTCCATGAGCAATTGCCAGACTCACCCAAAACCTGGGACATCAGGGTGTTGAAGAATGTCCCTACCTGAGCAGCTGGTACAGTACCAGGACAGCAGGGACAGACTGTCCAGCAAACACTCCCAAGGCTTTAAAAGTGATGTTTTTTCTTTGGGAAAAGGTAAGCAGAAGATGAAGGTTCTGGCTTTGCTTCTAATTTTCCGGGTGTGGATGTGGAGTGTGGTGGGAAGTCAGGGGGATCAATGCAACCCAAACCTGAGAGAGCTCCTTGCCTTGCAGAGGGAAAGAGCTGGAGCTTGGGACCAGGAATAGGGACCTCTGGGGCATGGGAGCAGGGTGCTTGGGGCTTTGTTCAGTTATGGTTCAAGCAGCTCCACAAATGGACAGCTCAAAGCTCTGTGAGCCCAGAGCCAGGGTTTGGCCACCCTCATGCAGGGTCTTGTCCTTAGAGCAATTTCCCTGATCCTGCTGCGTGCTGCCCTGCCCCTTTGTGCACTCCAGGCATCTCCAACTCCCCGATATTGGCCATGTCTGCTATTCACATCTCACCAGTCTGGCTGGAGAGAGGTCATGACAACATCCCAGGCTGTCTCCAAAATCCCAGAGCAACTGGGAAACGGGCAGGCAGGTTTGAGTGCAAATGCATGCACTTGGAATGCAAAACCAAGAAGGCCAAAAGGAAAAGGATTCAGCGAGCAAGGCAGTGAGAGCACATGGGGAGGAAGGGGATGTGCAAAGCCAGGGCTGATGCTGCAGGGTGGAGAGGGGAAGCCATTGATGGATAATGTGGTGGTAAGGGCATTCACTGCCTCAGCGCCTCAGCCTGGACCTGCCAGGGTGTGCAGTCAGCACTGGTGAGAGGCAACAACCCTGCCAGGAACAGGGCTGGGTAGCCTAGGGAAACAGAGCAGCTCAGCCAGGTCAGGTCTGGCAGCCCTACGTGGATACAGGCAGAGCAGGCAGCAGGAAAGCCATGAGCAGGAGGGCTGAAGCCAAAATTGGGGGGCTGGGACAGCAGAAGGCCAATGCTGTATGGCTTTTTAATAAGAGGAGAAAACTGAATGTTCAGTGCTACTTTGGACCTCTGGGAAACGCCAGCACATGCAGCAAAGCAGCCCAGGACCCTGCAGGACTGGAGAGCAGTTCCCAACTCTGGCTTCTCTGGACAAATTGTGGCAAACCTGGCCTGATTCTCTCCTCTGACAGAACAGGAAACACAGTGTGTACACTTAACGTTCATAAGACTTTGACACAGGTCCATAAAGAAATCTCAGCAGCAAGCTGCAGATCATATCCAGCCTAACCCTGGTGTAAAATGAGTGCTGGTTCCAGCTCAGCCTCTGGGCTGCGGCTGCCAGCAGGTGAGATCATGAGATACACAACTGCAGGCACAATAGGAAGATAGGAAGTGTGGGGATTATGTTGGAAGGCAGACTCCTAACCCCAAACTCTCCCTCCACGCCACCCTCACTGAGAAATCAGATAAACAGGCTCGGGGAATAGGAACTCATGGAGCACAGCCCTGTGCCGGCAGCATCCCAGCACAGCCAGCACATTGTATAAACAAGGAATTGTATAAACAAAGAAATTACTCACTTGAAAGATGCAATTTTTGGGGGAGGGACTTGACACGCTAATAAATAACTGCAGAGCAGGGGGCTAGCAGCAAAAAAAGGGGCAAACACAATGCAGGGATGAGAGGCTGCACAGAGATGCTGGAAGCAGCTCTGCCCTTCCCCACAGCAGCCAGGAGCCATGGCTGGAGAAGGCAGCTATGTGTGGACATTACCCTTTGGGCTGGTTGGAGACGATCCAGATAAGGATGTCAAAGGCCTGGAAAACATGACTACAAGAAAACAAGGCAAATGTGGGACTGTTTGATTGGTAGGAGGGGGTGAAGGGGGCTGCGGCAGCAGTCTGCAGGAATGTAAATGATTCCTGCAACAAGGAATCTGCCCATGCCAGATAACACAAACAGAAGCAGGCTTAGATTATGACAGGGAAAATCAAGGTAGGCAGTGGGAATAATCTTCCCAGTCATGAGAGGGAGGGGCTGGAGTCTCCATTGCCGAGATTTCTGAGAAAGCCGGGTCCACAACAGCATGGCATTACGTGGTATTAGCATCAGCTGGTCCCAAAGGTTCCCTTGTTTCCAGGATTTTTACCATTTCTGGGCACAAGCTTATGGAAAACCTTTATAGTAGGGGCTTGGCTGTCTTTATGGCTTGTGCAGAAGGAAAGGTAGAACTGGGCAAGAGACCTAAAGAGATGAAAGGGCCATGATGACACGGGGGCACCATTATCAGCATCCCACAGAGCCACATGGGTTGGTGCTGGGGATATGAAACCAGCTTCCACCAGGAACTGAGACATGCAGAAGCCACAGGAATGAACTGTGGAGGTAAAACAAGACAGATGAAGTTCATGTGGGCAGCAGGCCCCCTGCCATACGGGGTGCTCAATGGGAGCCTGGGGAAAAAGGAGCCTGGTGAGGAAACCTGGCTGGAAGCAAAATCAATCGGCGAGAGTGAGAGAAAAACATGCCAGGAGAGAAACAGTGTTTATAGACACAAGGGCTATGTAACTTGAATTTGTGAAATAATTTCTGTTGTCTCAGTCCAGGGGCAGTGATGGCCAGTGGCTCTGCTTTAGTTGCATGCACTAGATGAGGGGAGCTCATGAGGAGATGGATGATGGATTTTCAGGGACCTGACTAATGACAAGCAGCATGTTAAGCACTCTTCACTCTCACTAACTGGAGGAGTGCTTAGGAGCACCTCCGAGCTGGCAGCTCCAAAGTAGTAAGAGCCACAAAACTTGAACAAAAATTTAAGTCCCAGGGATGTCACTGGGAAACTGCTGGTGGTGGATCTGTCTCCCCCCAGGTAAAGCTGCTGTCCACAAGGTGCCCTCAGGATTAGGTCTGACCAAATGAAGGCAACAGCTTCTGCCTCCACAGCTGACCATGGCAGCACCACGCAGGATCTGCAGGGCAGGTGCAGCACTGGGCAGGAGGATGCAGGACACCACAGCTGCCTGCTCAGCTCTTTTCCTCAGTCCAGGACCACAGCTGCAGAAGAGCAGCAGTAAAAAAAGATTAAGTTTTTCATAGATTTAAAGTTTCATATGTAATTTTTGCTCCATACTTGCCTGCAGGATAAAGTGGGCTGTGTCCTGGTGACAGCCTTGTGGGACAGCCTCCCATGGGGCACGTGGAGTCCTGTGGGGAAGGAGGCTCCCAAGTGCTCTCTGTATGATCCATCACAATGTTACACCCGTGCTGTGAGCAGGGAGCAGTGTTGGACAGCCCCCAGCTCTACAGTACCAACAAAGCACAGAGCTCACACAGCGCCAGGGCGAGAGACAGCCCTGTGCACAGCACCCCACCTTCCCTGACATCAATTACCTGCAGCAGCAAAGCCCAGGGAGCCACTTAATAATCCCAAATAATCCCACAGCAATTGCATAATTTATCTGGAGGGTAGGGGAATTTACTCAAATAACCATGTCTGTGGAAACCTCTGTCCTTGAAGGGGAAGCTTCCAGCTGCAGCCTGCCTTGCTGACTCCCTAGACCAAGGCCAAGGGAATACTGGTTCAGTGAATCCCCGGGGTGTCCTGCACAGGCTGCAGCTTCTGCTCCTGCCAACAGCTGGGCAGAGGCAAGACAGGCAGGATAATCCCACAGGCAACAAGCAAAACCAGGGCCAAGAGGCAGCTGGGCTGGAGCACCTCCAGTGCCACGGCCGTTCAGCCGACCCTTCAGCTGCCCACAGAGGAGCCTCCCAGCTCCTCGCTCTCAGCTCCACTGAGGGGCACCTGACACATGGGAGTTTTCACAAGGGTCAGCCCATGGTGACCCCTGGAGCTGGGGAGTCCTGCAGTACCCCAGATGTGTCCAAGCATTTCACCTGGGTTCAGAGTGCTCTTCAGACCTCACACTGGACATCACTCTGCCTTAATTCACTCTGCCACACCAGTCTAGAAGATGCTGAATCCTGTCTTGATGACATGGTTAATTACTCATGGTCTCTCACAGGCTTTGCAGGGGCTTTAAAGTCTGTTGCCTCCCCTCTGGCTGCCTGCAGGCTTCCTGTGACACGGGGCCATAGGTGTGCTCCAACAACAGGGAAAGGAAGGAGGTGTGCTGCAGCATCAGAGGAATTCCCTCTCCTTCCTGCTGCAGTGGATCCTTCTGGAACCATGGCTGCAGCTGGTGGAAAAGGGGTGCCCTGCCCAACACCCTGCCCACAGTCAGCAGCTTGCCAGGGCAGCTCCATCCTCTAGCTTGTCTCACCACAGGTATTTGGCTGTTGAGCTCTGCTTCTTACCTGCCTTGCAGCATTGCAGGGGCTGGGCTGGCACGCAGTGGATATGGTGGCTGGACCTGCATATCCCCCTTGCCCAGGCAGCTTGGGGGTCACTGCCCACCATCAAGTGTTCCCTAGCAAATCCTCTCAAAGACCTTTGCAAATATATAACTGATGTTTTTGCTTCTGGTGTGACTACAGCCTCGACCTCTGCTTCCCAGCTCCAGCCTCTGACACAGCTCTGACTCCGCTGCTGAAGGGGACCCATGACTGCAGCCAAGGGACTTGTGCACAGGGAAGGCACCACCACGAGCATCAGGGATGCATCTGCTCTGGAGATGTAACACCACGGGCAAAAAGGGCTGGTAAATCTCCCTGCAGCCTCTCTGCAGAGCCATGGCCAAGCCTCACTGGGTGCTTTGTCCCAGGTGGTTCTCCCTGTGCCTGCCACTGCACCATGGGCCCATGGATGCCCAGCTTTAGAAAACATCCCCTTCGAGGGTGTGAGAGGGTTGATGCAGGCACAGATGGATTTAGCCAAAGCAATTCCCAAAGGAACTGACCTTCACTTCATGCAGAGCAAATCTTTGCCAAATCAAGCAAATTTTGTGACATTCCTGAATCACCTTAAGGGGTTTTGTTCCAGGAGGGAGCCAGACACATTAAGTTTTGCTCTAAAGGACGTGATTGTACGTGACCTCTGGTAATTACTCCCCATCTCCCCTTGGAACCCCAGCCCAGAGACCACGTGTCCCAGCCCCTGAGATGGGTCTGTATCCCAGTCTGGTTCTCAGACACAGGACTTCTGTACTGGAATATGTGCACAAACCCCCTGGTCCCCATTGAGCCTCTGTCAGCGTCTGCACCAACTGAGCAGCCCAACAGCCCTGTCAGACTTCAACTCCAGTCTGAAGTGATAGATTGGCACTTTCAGGTTGTGCCTGTGTATGGGGTTGAGGGTGGTATGGGGACAGGATGCCTGAGGATGCTTGAGCTGAACTGACCTGACTGCCAGGTGCTGCGTGGCCAGGCTGGCTGTGACCTTGCACTATGGCTAGGGCATGGGCTGTTCATGCTGACGACTCCAGCACAATAACCCCAGTGGTTTTGCCCAGGTTTGTATCAGCATGAGCAATCTGTTTCAAAATTTGCATCTAGAAAAGAAGGATGCAGTAAAACCAGCACTGCCTGCTGGTGTACACCTCAACATGTCTCATTTATGGTCCATTCAGAAACTATCTTGTGTATCCACTGTAAAGTCTGCAAGACAGCTTTGGAACAGCTTCTGGACAAATGTACCCTTCTGCCTTGCTTTACAAATGGATATTCGAAGAGGGATGGGCAGATCCTCAGTTCCTCATTTGGAAAGTCAGGATGGAGGTCAGACAGAGCAACTTGGTGGCAATGAGAGCCAAGCTTCCCTCCAGCCTGGACCTGCTGTTGTGAGGCCGTTCATTGGCATGGGAGGATGACCAGTAGAGAGGAGCTGAGGGATCCTTGTGCTGGGATGAACGGGCCAGCCCGGGAAGACTATTCTGTGTGTAAAAGCTCCAGAGCCCCAACAGAAAACCACTGGCTTGTGAGGAGACCACAGGTGAACATCAGAGACACACCAACCTCCCCAGAACCGGGCAAGTGAAGGATGCTCTGAAATGTGCAAACATACAGAATGCCGCAACAAGCCAGGAGTTTCTACACCAGCAGCTGAGACTAATTTACTGAGTTGGAAAAAGCCCTGCATCCCTCTACCACAAGATCCTTATGGCTAACGGCAGTCAGTTGCTCCTTTAATGGTCTACTTGGCCAGCTTCCAAAACCTGTCCTGATCCTGGAAATCTTTATCTCCCTAGGCTTGTGTCACAGGGTGAAGATCAGCCAGAGGCAACCCTACTCATTCTGCCTGCCCCTGCAGAAACCCAGTCTGCCCTGCAGGCAGCTCTGGAGCATCCTTCTCTGTAAAGGAACAAGATTATCCTGGAGACACTTGGCATTTCTACAGCCTGAAGGGACTGTGTCCTTTCTGCTGCCAAAGCTGTCCCTGTGGCAGCCAGGGCCAGTCCCTGCGGTGGCCGCACACGCAGCACTGTGCTCGTGGATGTCCAAGGGTTGCCCAGACCCGCGTGTGCCAACTGGGCACATGCAGCTGCCCGGCCAACGTGCTGCAGCCCCGAGGTTTCCTGGGCAATCCGTACTGCCACTGCATCTTAAGCAGGGATTGGAAGTCTCCAGGGCTCGTGGCCAGGCCAGGCAGTGCCTTTGGCACCCGCCTGCAGCACGGCACAGAGCTGCACTGCCTCTCTGCCCGGCGCTTCCGGGTGGGCAGGCTGCACCTTCTGCTGCAAAATCTGCTCTTGAAAAACTCAGTGACATTTGTGAGTGGCGTGTGACACTGGAGCCCCTCCGTCCCCGTGGCAGCTCAGCTCTCGCTGCTCCTGACAAAGCTGCGTGCAGGGGCTGCCAGAGCAGTGACTGCCCCAGGGACACAGGGAACGTGGTACAGGTCACAGCCACCCACCTGGGGACAAAGCCTAGGAGCCTGTGCACAACTCCCTGCAGACCCTGGAAGTGCTCGGGATCGCTCTGTAAGGAGAAGCACGTCCTGGGTGCCACCAGGAGCCAAATGATGCTGCTTCTCCCATGTCAGAGACACTGCAGACAGCACAGGCACCCGAAGAGCCGATGTCCTGGCAGGAGAGCAGGCTGAAGGCCAGCCTCTGCCTTTCTGCCTGCCGGTCTGTGAGAGCCATCAAAGTGTATTATTGCTTTAGTTTCATCAGCTTCCTTTGCATTTCTCGCTGTTGCCTGGCTGATGCTGTGAGTAAGCACCTTTATTTGCATTTTGCTTTTCCTGATTCCAGGTAACACTGGTTTCAAGGGAAGTACATAACAGCTGTGTTTCTCTTTTTGGGCTGGGGGACACCTGTAAATCAGGGCCACAGGGGATGTTTGTGCATGTGGTGGGCAGTAGCCTCCACACAGCACAATGCAGGTAAGGATGCAGGTAGGGATGCACGGTGGTACAGGGCTGGCCATGCTTCCTGGGAGGAGATAGATCCCATCTGGGCAGGGGGTGGGGGGGTGTCCTGAGCTCAGAGGAGTTTTCCCAGGGAAGACCGCCACAACTGCTATTTGTAAATGCCAAAATGTCAGATTTTAAAATTATTATTATCAATACTAATATTATTAATATTATTAATATTGGTATTATCAGTATTGATAGTATCAGTATTATTAATACCATTATTATTTCTTCAAATCAGATCAGAAGAGAGTGATCCCAAAGACTGTGCACAATGATGACTGCTGGCAGAAAGTCTGTGTTCCAGGTGATGCCTGACCCCAGCTTCGTTCAGCTGACCATCCTGCAGTCACAGGGGTTACAACCTGAGCCCCAGGGCCATTTGGAAATCGCCATACTCAGGATTTAACCTTGTTTTCCAGAGAGGCTAAGGGAGGTTCCAGTACTGGCATCAAAGGATGCTGGGGTCACTCAAAAACAGAGCTCATGCTGGCCTTGTGAGGGTAGCAGGTGGGAAAGGTCCCAGTTTGCACATGCTCCTCCATCCTGTCTGGGTGAATTACTGACTCTGGGACAGCTCTCTAAATTGCCTTGTCCAAAACACAGCAATCCCACACTGTAAATAATAAACAAACCTGGCCCGGATTAAGACTAAATTGGTAGATGAGTTTCTTTTGTAAAATCAGACATTCTTTTTTTTTGTCCAGTATTGGAACCCACAAAATTGAGAAGCTAAGAGACATCAGTGATGGATGACCAAGGTGGGAACAGGGCCCTTGAATACAGGTGGAGCAGCTGGGCTAGTTTCTCGTGGTGAAGAGATACCAGGAGCTGACCCAACAGCAGTCCACAAGTACTGATAAGGCAGTTTCAAGAATGATGGACTCAAAACCTTCTTGCCAGTGTCTGGTGATACATTAAGGAGCAGTAACCAGAGCAGTAACCACAAGGTCCTGAAAGGTTAAGGTGGGAGGTTGGGATGATGCAGCCTTGACAGAGGTCACCAGAAGGGTGGGGGAATGTCTCTCCCTGGAAGGTGCTGTGGCTCAGGTAGGCAGAGCCATGGCTGATACCATCTTGTGTTGATCGCCAATGTGCTGGGAAGGAACCTCTGGAAATCCTTTATACAACCTCCCGTGGTCCCTTTCCATCAAAACTTTTGCAATTTTATAACAAAGGTGTTACAGTGTCTCCCCAAATGACACTGGCCAGGTGAATCTGGTAAGGAAGTGTGTTTGTGCCTTGCTTTATCAGTCCCTATCCACTGGCCAGCCCATTTACATGTACAGCAATGAATCGCTTCTTTTGAGACCAACTCAGCAAAAAGTGGTTAATCTGCAAATAAGGCACTTTGGTTTCCTGTTCATAAAGCACCAATTAATTCCATGTTTACAAGCATTTTTCACACTGTGCCTGAGGTGCTGCTCTGGAGACAGAGGGAAGATACAGCACCGCATGGTGTTGGTCAGCCAAAGGTTGCCTGGTGCAGGATGAACACATCAGGCACATCAGGCATGGCTGGTGGCTAGAGAAGGAGCAGGGAAAGGGGAGGCACTGGCGAGGAATACTGCACACGTGCTGGCCTTCTCTGAGCAGAAACAATCTGAACCTGAGGACAGGAGAGACAAAACATACTGTGAAATCTCAGCGCCATCCATGGGCAAGGAGCCAGACAGAGGGAGGAGAAAGGATGAAGGGTGGAGATGTAGGTTGAAGCAAGCAAGAAACGAGAAAGGGGAATGCTGTGGAGAAGGAAGTCCTGGTTCACTTGGAAGAGCACAGTGGTATACTGGTCTGTGTGGGGGACTTGGAGGAGGCGTGAAAGGGGGCGGGGGCTCCGTGATGGATCTGTGTCCCTTGGCTGTGTTTAATCTACAAGTGTGCAATGACAGGTACATGTGGAGGACACCAGCACTGCCCAGTGGTGCTGTCCAGCAGACCTCCACGGCCAGTGAAGCGCTGTATAGCTCAGGGGAGAGCATATGGGGAAAGCCGGGAGGTATAAAGGGAACGTGCCAGCCGGACAGCACAGGACATCAGCGCCAGCCGGTACTGAACAGGCCAGGACTTCTGCACAGAGCTGTGCCAGCTTCCCATGGGGCCTGGCAGGTGGGATGGCTGCACAGCGACTGCCCAGCACTCGGTTAGTCAGTCCATGTCTCAGCAGAGCTAATTAGCTCCAGCAGCGTTTCTTTAGGTGCCAGAGCATTTCTGCATCAGCAGGGAGGCTGGAGCGATTCCACACTGCCAGCCCTGCTCCTCTTCCCCAGCAGCTGCCACCTTCCCAGGCAAACAGCGGTCACAGCGTTGTGGGCCACCAAGGGGAGGGTGCTGCTAGTCCAGCTGCGCGGTGCTGAGGCAGCGTGCTCAGACTGTGGCTACTGTGCAAAGCCCTCACTGCTGCGTGACCAGGCACAGGCGTGCCAAGGAGGTCTGGCTGCGAGAATTCCAATGAAAAACGCACTTCGGCGGGGTCGGCTCACCGCTAACTGATGCTCGACCCCAACCTTGGCGCTTGCTCCACGCCAAGTTTCTCCCTGGAGAGGAGGCCCACCCAGGCCATGCCCTGGCCGCTCTCAGCCTATTTCCTGGAGCACTTCTCCGGGAGCGGCATTCCCTCCTCCCGGGCCTGGGGCCTCCCGAGGCCGCTCTCGCGCTTTGCTTCCACGCGGGGCCGCCCGCGGGCGCCTTCGCACCTCGAGGACTCCGGCGGCCACGGGCGGCGGCGCCCACGGGAGCGCGGCGCGAGGCCGGGGCAGACGCCCCCCGCAGC
>VZRZ01001227.1:434829-456137 GCA_013398175.1 Climacteris rufus
GCCCCGGGGCGCGGGCTGCCCGCTGCCCGGCCACGCCGAGCCAGGGCGCGGCGGGGATGCGGTGGAAGGGCCGTTCCCGCCGGGCCGCGCGCTCGTCCCTGTCCCCGCGGTTCCGTCCCGCTGCGCGCGGAGCAGACGCGGATCGGTGGTGACACCGCAGCCATGTCACAACTGAGGCATCGCAGTCACGGCCGAGCCGCGGCTCGCCGCAGTCAGCGCGCCCGCTGCGTGTCGGTGGCCGCCCCGCGGGGTTCCCCGGTGCTCGCCACTGGCGTTCGCTGGCGAGGGAGGTGGATTTTAGCCTCCATCAGAGAGGTTTGTAGGATGAACGCTGTGAGAGACACGCACTCAAACAATACAGGAGGAGGAGGAAATGAAATCGTCAGCTCGGGTTGCTGCGGCGGGGGTGCACCCGCCTGAGAGCGGGTCCCCCAGTGGTGATCGATTCGCCTCCTGGCACTGAACTCGCAGTGAAGTCGGGGACCGCGGGTGCCAGGCAGGCTGCCTCAGCACATGCCCAGGGGTGGTTCTGCATGGTCTGCTGCTGGCCCTTGATGTGGTACAGTCTTTTGGTAGTTTTGCTATGAAAAGTGCTTGGTTTGTTTCTTCAAGTAGTCGAGATGCTTTTAGCCAAAAGCCCAGTCTTTTTTCTTGTTTACCTCCTGCTCAGGAAATGCAGCAAATGCTGTTGGGATTGGAGAATGAGGGGAGAGGGATGGGAATGGTTGACTGTGCTTGTGCAGTGTCCTGTGGGTCTGAGCAGAAGCATCCAGCACCCCTTCAGCTGGCACTGGCCTCCCTGGCACAGGGCTCCTGGGGGGCAGACAGATGCTGTTGTAGTTGTTAGATGTTTATCCCTGACCCCTTCATTTGCAGAATATCTTTTTAACTGCTGTAGGGCAAGTTGGATTAGGGTGTTGCTGGAGGAGAGGAAACACCAAGCTCTCAGAGGCTGTTTTCTCCGCTGTGAAGCGTTGCTGTTGCTTTTGGGCCCTGTTCAGGTGATGGTATGGGAATAGGTGCTGTCTTACCTTTCCTTGCCCCTTGTTTACCTTGTTTATGCTGGAGCTCTGCTGTGCTGCTTCGCAGGGAAATTGTAGTTTTGGTCCAAGTGTTGAAGTATGTAGCAATAACAGCATATATTGCTCTGGGAGTAAATTCTTCCTGGAGTAAATAGGTTGCTTCTCTCAAGGTTTTTGGCCTTGAGCGGTGTTGGTTTTAGCTTAGGGCTGTCCCTGGGTTCGTTTCCTGAAAATTGATTCTTCTTCCACTACAAAGCTTAACGTTGTGTGTTTGCCTTTGGGAACACTAATTCAGCCTGTATCTCTGAATTGGTACAGCTGCCTGAACTTGCAGGTCCTTCAGGAGCACTGGACATACTGCTGCACTGCCTTTGCTGCAGAGATGGGCAACGTGACAGCAGTGGGGTGAACCTGATTGAATGTTGCCCCTCAAATCCTTCAAGCTGTAAAACATGATAACTAGGAGAGCTGGATCCTATCAAAATGTCTGTGTGTGTCTTGTGCAGCAAAACTGAAAGTAGGTGTTTTTATTCTTCAAACAAAAGCTGAAGTCAAGGAGAAGACTTGGAGAATGACTGATGTTGGTTTGTTTGCACTTGGATGAAGTTTGAAGCCCATCCTGCAGCCATGGCTGTTTATTCCTGCCTGTTGTCTTGTTTCTCCCAGCAGAAATGTCAGCTGCCCTGTCCCTGAGGAGGCACTTGGAGCCCCGTGCTGCAGGCTGATATGGGTACCCCGTGTGAATCTGACACTAAGGCAGCTTTTGTAGTGTTTATCCATGCCTGCAGCTGTGAATAATGTGCATCTCTTGTGGAAGGTACTGTCAGGGACCTCATTGCCTTGTTTTGAGTGCTGCTCTCTGGTTTGGTAGCATATGCCTTTTTAATGGCTTGAGTTTACGTCTTCCTGTTGTCCTGTGTGGTGGCCTTAGGGGACATGGCGCTCTCTATGCTCCTGGTCTTTGAGCAGCTGTTCCTGGGTGTTCCAGTGTTAGACCCAGTGGTCAGTGCTGTGGGTCTTTTGGGGTCTATTGATTTCTAGTGGCTTGGTGGAGGAGGCTCTCAGAGGAATATCTTGTGTTCCTGGCTGCTTTTTACTGTATTTCTTCAAGAGGAAGCAAATCTCTGCTCCCCCCTCCCCCCACAAGTGTAATCTCAATAATTTTTACGATTTAATCTTCTCTGAGCAATCTTTAATATTTTATCAAGAGTTTCTCCAAACATAAACTTTTCCAGGTGGCTAATATGAAGAGTTTCCCCGTAATGGTTTGTGTTATTTCAAGAGGGCTTTGCACAAGCATGTGAACTTGTTTTTGTGAGATGGGCGACTTTGTGAGACTTGTTTTTTGAGTGGCTGCCAGAGCAGGCCTTTGTGTTTTGCTGCGGTGTCCTGGCCTGTCTGGGCTTTGGGGAGATAAGAGCTGATATCGTCCTCATCAGCGTGCAGGAGAAGCTTGCCCTTGCTGAGGGGGAGAGCTGATCAGCCTTGTGCTGAGTGGGAGCCCTTGGTGCAGGAATGCAGACTCCTGTGTTGGGTCTGGAAAGCAGGCATGCATGGGGAGGCTGCTCTGAGATTGTCTTAAAGAGACGTTGTCAAACTCAATGGTTGGATGTCTCACTGGGCCTTGGGGCAGTTGAGGGGGTTTGTTTCATTGCTCCTGCAATTAGCAGCGAATGCATTTCTCCTTGTGCATCCCCAATTTCCTGCTTGGGACAGTGGAGTCAGCCTCTGGTGCTGGTGGGCCTACCCTGGTCTGTGAAAGCAGAAGCAGAGCAGTTGTTGGACACTAACAGGCAGTGTCAAGGATGGTCAGGGTGAAGGGTTTGTGTGCAGCTGAGCAGCAGTGTTTGCTGCGGGCAGGTTGTTAGCGACAGCCTGCAGGGTTTGTGTGGTGGGTTCTCAGCACCCTAAAAGCCTGTGAAAACAGAGTTACCCTTGACCGTGGGAGAGGTGCCTGTGTTGCTAAGTGGGGTGGTGGTGGGACCAAAATCCTCTAAGGAAGTGCTGGGCCCTGTGCAGCATCATGCTGCGAGTACCATGCTGGGCAGTGCCTGTCCCGGCCTCCAGCGATCATCCAGCACCAGCCCCTGGTGGAATAACAGAGCGGGGGACAGCTGCCCAACCCGGCAGCAAAAGGGGAAAAAAAGTGGTTCTGTGAGTGTCAGTCTGTGACACGAGGAGACTCTGATTTTGTTCCTAATATCTCAGGCTGGTGCAGCATGTTTTCCGTGTGATAGGACAATGCCTTCAACTTTCCCTTATATGGGAAAATCTGGGATGCAGCCTAGCAATCTGCCAATATGTGGCTAATAATTTTTAGCATTGTTATGTTGGATGTGTCCAGTCAGCCTAAGAATTAGGGAATACCTGGGACACTATGGCTGGGCTTTAATGTTTGAGGCTGATCCCTGGCAGATGTCCGGGGAAAGGTTATGACTCTGCTCTAGGGAATGCCCGAGTGCCATTGGCTCTTTTGGAAGTCAGCTAAAAGCTGAGTTTGTGTCTGAGTGTAGGGCTCCTGCCCTATGCTACCCTTGGGCCCAGTGCTTAGAAAGATGCCGGGTTGTGTTAGCACCAGGTGGGGGTCAGGGGAGCTTTTGACCCATCCTTAATGTGAGGACCTTCTCCCTGTGGAGGAAACACTGCCTTGAGGTTCAGGGGTGCATGCTGTTTCAGTACTGCAGCCTGTTGTCTCCAAGGCATTTTCAGCCTGTAGTGAGTATAAATCCTGCTGTAACAGCAGCAAAACACTCTTTTTCAGTCCAGAAAAGAAAAAGAGAAGCGTGGGAACCAAGTGCCGGTCCCTCTTTGTTTTTCGTGTGGGCGCTGGAAATGTGCTTGCAGAGGCGCGTTGGGTACGGCTCAGGGAGTGCGGGTGTTACTGTGACGGTGAGATGTTGGCTTGGCTGGGGGGTGCCCATCATATTTTCCAGCCCTGGTTTCCCCTTGAGGGATGCTGCTTCATGATATTATGAACGTCTGTCCTCTGAGGTACAACATGCCTTCTGCGGGCTTGCCTTTTCCCAAACTTTATGCTGGTTGTTTTAGGGTGGTTTGTTTTAATGTGGAGTTCGGGAATTTTTTGGTTTGTGTTTCTTTTGGTGAGATTATGTTTAGGTCTCTTCTGGTGAAGCTTTCTGTCACTTGTCTGGCTCTCTGTGCCACTTGGCTCAGTTGTGATGGGAAGTTTGGGTTGAAACGCAGGTAATTCGTTGCTGTATTGAAAGCAGGGAAAAGTTATGCTTGTCAGTGTCAATTTGCAGAATTTTTTCTAAATGTTCCTATAAAAATGTGGGATCTTTAGAGTCCTACTTTTCATTAGGGTAGAAGGAGGCAATATCAGGGGTCAGGCTGGTGTTATTCCAGCCCTCTGAGCTGGCTGCATGCTGCTGCTAACATGCCTGTTATTGCAAGTGAGGGACAGATAGGCAGTGGATGGGCAAAGTTGTTTCATGCACTGTCTGATGTGGGCTGAAATTGTGTTTGTATTATGGCCTGGGAGCTCTGGCACAGGAAAACAGGTGGGAAGGGCATGAGCATGTGTGGGGGATCCCAGGCCAAAAACCTGTGTGAAGGCCTGGAGGCGGCTGTGTCCTGTGTCCCTGTGGCTGGCAGTGGGCCTGTGGGGAGAAAGAACTTACTGCCTTTAGTGTTAAAACCCCCTGGGATGTAAGATCCCTACCTCTTCCCCCAGGAAGTATCTCATTTGCATTTCTTTAAAGGCAGAAGCAGGACTCTAGCTAATTGAGGGACTTTAGCTACCAGGCCTTCCCCTCTAACCACTGCAGGGAGTTGTGCTCCCTCTCTATTGCACAGGAAATAGATATTTGCTTTGTGGACATAGTTTCATTTTGCACTTCATCTTATGCTGTATGGCTGCCTTGGAAGGTGAATTCCAGCATTAGCAATTAGCTAATTAGCAGGAACAAGAATGCTGCAGAGTTACAGGGGATTTTCACTTCTTTGACATATAGGTAGATGAAGTATCGGTTCTTTAAGAAACATTAATGCCTTGTTATATGTGTGCATCGAGGCAGAATTAAAATTAGTCCTAGATACAAGAATAAACATTAGTGTTTTGCAATAGACATGCTGTGAAAGCTGCTATTTCTGTGTGAGCCACTGCCTTGAGTTCCTAGGTCTTGTGCACAGAGCACTTTTAACCCTCAATCTTTCACCTGCTTTGGCTGAACTTAGATTATACTTTAGATAAAATGAAGTTTAAGTGTTTGGTGTTTGTTAACTGAGGATCAGAGAAGGGCCATTTTTGATGTCTTCTTTAAGTGCCTGGTGCATCCTTGCTGTACCATGTGCTTGCTTAGCCTGGGAAGGAGCACGGTGGGGTGTGGGAATGCACAGCCCATTGCTCTTATTTGTATGCTCCTCTGCTTGTTGCTTTAGGGCAAGCAAAGCCCTGTTTCTCAGTGATCTTTTTGAGTCCCCGTAGGGTGCCCCTCAGCAGAGTATCTGAGCCTTTCCCGGCATGCACTTTGGTGCATACATAAAAGCAGGTTTCTCTCCTCCACCGCAGACAGCAGAGACTGTGCTCTGTTTGTTCACTGTGCAGTGATGTTGTGGGGAGGCTGGCTGAAGCAAGGCTTGTGCTTACTGTGAAGGTGCTGAGGTTTGTGGTTGCTCTGATTTCTTCAGAGAAGTGGTTGCAGATTTGTGGGCCAGTCACAGTGACTGTTCCACCTCCTTGCTCTGGAGGGTGAGAGTTTCTGTCAGAGAATTTTGTCACTGGTTTGGAGTTAGGCCAGTCCCATATTGGGCTTTGAGTGTGAGGACCAGGGTCCTGAATCCAGGAGGTAAAGGAAGGAGTGTATCACTATGGGCACAGGCTCTTTGAAGCTTTGGTAGTTGTAATTTCAAGGAGAGTCCCCTCTTTGGGGGCCCTGTAAGTAAGGTGTGACTCTGCAGCTTGCAGAGTGTGTTTGAATGGGTACAGCTGTGCTCACATCTGACAGGGGATGCTGTGTGTGGAGATGTGTTTATCTGCAGATACTGCTCTCTGGTTTCTAGACAGGCTCTCCATTGGCTGCTCTGCCAAGTGAAGCATGACGTTAGGGCTGAGGACAGTGTTCTTAAAGGCTCTCCTGGATTCAGCTCTACTTCCTGCTCTGTCACCCTGAGCTGGGAGAGGGAGACAGAGCAGAAGTGGATTTCTGGACCTTCTTGAATGCTTGTTTCTCCAGAGATGCCTGCTGAAGGAAGGGCTCAGATCATGAGTGGCTTATCCAAGTACAGAGGTAGAAGAGATTTGGAAACCATGTTGGCTTGGACTTCTGAAAGGTACATGCAGTAAGAGTGGGCTAGGACATGGGTCTGTGGGAACCGTGTTCTCCTGCTCTGCCCAGGGTTTGCTTACCTGGCCTCTGTGTTGCTCCATGTCCAAGGAGACCAATGTCTGTAGACCTGCCAGGCAAACAGGGACAAGAGTGCCTTGGTAGCCTGCTGCAGCTGATGCCGTGTGCTGGCTGACCCCATGACAATGGCGTTGGTTGGCCAGGAGTGTGCAGAGCATCTTCTGTGTCTGTGCCCTGAATGCAGCTTGAGTCCAGGAGAGACCCACAGCAGCTCTGCCTGTGTGCTGTTGGAAGAGGCTTGGCATGCTCTGGGGTTCCAGTTCTGTTTGGAAAAAGGGATTCTGCAAAGATGGGACTCTGCAGCCTGCATTAGTGACAGTGGCTTGGCATTCTCTGGCAGGAACCCTTCCTGCCTGTTTGCTCCCTGCCCATGCAGCTGTGCCTCTCCAGCCTGGCAAGGTTGATGCTCTCTGCACTGTTCCCTGAGCTGGCCTCTGACTAAAGGGCTTTATGAGCTGGGGCAAGGAGAGCCTATTTCTCCATATGTGCTTTCGGTATCCTTTTACTTGCAGTGTGTCTGGGCAGGCCTTTGTGTGCTCACCATTTAAAAGGGTATCAAAACATTGTCTACAGCTGAGGAGCTGGCATCCCTGAACCTCAAGCATTTGTACATGAGGAATCGATGAATTGCTCATTGGTGCTGTTCTCAGCCTCCCATACTTTAGTCTTTCTTGGGATGGTGTAAAAGACAAATGCAAGGAAACATTGAGATGATGGAGAGGAATGTCTCATTACAGATGGCATCTGAACTCTGGAGACTGTTCTCTCAAAGTACCTTTTCAAGCCTGGAGAACAGCAGGTTTTGTCTGCTGCTATTTTGGAGCGAGGTCTGCTAGATTCTCTTAGGATGTATAGGCAGAGTAGATGCCATGAGGTGTGGGACCTCTCCACAGCATACATTAAACTCTCAGACCATGGTTATTTGGGATGTTGTCTTCCTGGGTGCTGAGGAACAGCTTGGCTCCCCCAATACTTAGCCCTGCTGCAGGCAGGGGTCTGCCAGCCAACCCTTCTGCCCTGTCCAGGAGGGTTTGCAGTGCCCTGCCCTGCCTGGGTTTGCAGTGCTGGCAGGGCACGTACAGCCCATTTGTGTGCAGAAGCTCCTCTTCAACAGGGCAGCATCAATCAAGTGCCCTCTGTAGGCTGGTGTTGGAGCTGTCCTGTGCTTGGAGAGTGAGCAGTGTAGCAAAATGTCCTTTTGCTCCTGGAAAGTCCTTCTGTGCCCCCCCAGCTTTCACTGTGTGTGAGAGCACAGACCAAGCTGATCTTCCTTTATCACCTGTCTTTTGAGATCCCTAGGATCAGGATGTAGTGCTGCTTGGCCCAAAGAAGAGCTGCTCACTTATCACACACTAAGATGTACCTTGGAATCAGCCTTCAGTGCCCATGTTCACAAGTTGTGGTTTGAGATGTGGCCATGGTAGGCAAAACAAGGCTGGTCCTGAGCTCACTTCATGCAAAGTACACCCCTTGCTACGCTGCCACCCGTGCACAGACGAGGCATTTGGCAAAGCAGTGGTGTCCATCCTCTTATGAGACCCTTGAAATGCTTAAAATACTCTGTTCCTGTGGCCCAGTTGCTGGTAACTTGGCCACGTTTCATTCAGCTCTTTGGATGTGTTTCCTAGGGCACATTCCCATGGGCTATTCATTAGATGAAGCAGGAGGTTGGCAGGAAGGTGCCAACTTTTTCTTTCACCATTTTTCTTTACTGTGGTTATAGCAGGAGGACAATGGGGAATAACATCGTCACCAGATAACAGGAGCAAACAGGGATATTGGGACACCAGGTGAATTGCTGACAGGGGTAAGAGCAATCCAGCATGGATCCAACCTCTACAGCAGCGAGCTTCAACAGGAGCAGACTGACAGAAATTCCTGGAGGAATGTTTTTAGCAGGACTGGACTCTGCAGTGGGGTCTCCAGCACCATATGGAGATGTGGCCGGTGTTGCTGTGCCTCCCCAGCAGGAAATCTGCTCAGGGTGTCAGGTGTGCTTTTCATACATGACTACAGCCAAGTCTTTTGGTGCATTGCAAGCGTTTGTCCACCTTTTCTGTAGCCCTGATGTGAACATTGATTTTTTTGTTTCTATTCTACTATTGGAAGATAGAGGCACAGAGGGTTATGACTGCCTTTGAAGAGGTGTTCGCAGTGTAGCAAAGCTGTTTTCTGACAGCTTGGGTTTGCTGTGCAGGATATTAACAACAGCAAGAGAGGAAGATCTGCTTTCAGGAATGCCATCTCATTTTTTTGGCTATTTTCCTTGGGATAGCATGAGTTTGGTGTATAGCTCTCAAACAGTAACCTTATAAAAGGCTATTCGAGTTGGCCAGCTGTTAAGTTCTACTGGTTGAGTTGGCTTTTGTACACCTGTCTTACTAATGAAGGTTGAATTATGTGCCTGGTGGCTTCTTTGTAGGGACAGTGACCTTGAGCATGGACTTGGACAGCTAAGTGAAGCTCTGAGCACTTGTGTGTGAGAAATAAAAGGCAGCAGGAAAATGTGCAGAGTACGCATGGTGCTGGTTTCTGCTGAGACCTCTATATCCCTCCCAGTAGCTGGAGAGCAGCTGGATGTTTTGCCCTGATGCAAGAAGCCTCTGAAGCAGCTGACAGTAACCCCTGTGCTCCCATGAGCCCAGTAATTCATCAGAGGCTTTTTTCTTACACTGCTGGAGAAGTCTGGCTCCTCATGACTGCTAGTCCAGAAAGGCAGCAGGAGCTGAGCCCACAATTCTCTCTGCCCAGGGATAACAGCCAGGCATTTCAGGGAAGAGAGCCTGCTTCCAGCACTGAGAGTGTGTCCTCAGAGCTTCTTTGCCCATTTCTATCTAAAATGTAGCTAGGGTTGCGTTGTCACGCTGACCTGAGGCTTTCCAGAGCCTCCTTGGCAGCCTAAGCACATCTGTCTTGGCACACGAGGCTCCCTGCCTTGTGGAGGAGCAGATTGGCTGGACTGTCCCAGGCTAAGACAAGTTGCCCACCAGGCATCTTTCTGATTGCCAGCAAGCTGGTCATGCTGCTGTGTTGGGCTGCCATGAGCAGTGAGCTGCTGGCTCCCTCAGGCCGGGAGAGGGGCTGTGAGCTGGCAGCCTGCAGCCTGCAGCAGGGTGCAGAGTGCTGGGAGAGCTCTGCAGGGCACTGTGGAGGTGGCAGTTGGCCATAGGCTTCATTGACTTTTGCTACTTGGGACTCTCCTGCAGCATGTTTTCTTATTTTAAAGTAGGAAACTAAGGGATGGGAGAAGTGGTAAGGCTTTATGGCTGCTTTCACTCTCTGTTTCCTGGACACTCAATTCATGTCCTTCCTTTTTGGCTTGCTGGTCAGCATGCTGAGGCTGGTGAATAAAGTAGAAGGAAATCTCGATACTGGTGATGGAGAAATGGCTTTTTAAGATCTGGCAGACAGGGCAGGTCATTTGGGCTGTGTGGTGGCCTGGAGGGGATGCCATGCTGGAGTGTGTTTGTGTTTAATGGGTAGCAGAGGTCTGGAAAGTGCCATATCAGTGATGTGCAGTGTGCTTTGCTGATGTGGCAGGAGCTTGAGCTGGGGATGCTCTTGACAGGGCACGTGAATCATGCTGGTGGGACACTGCTCTGCAGGGAGCCATTGTGGTGGACCCCTGCATGTGTGGGAGTGCTGCACATATTCCTGCACTCCAGTGCACCCTTGCCTATGAAATCGTGCTCTTGGCACCAAGGGTGGTCAAGTGCCTACCTCCACGGGAGCCCGGCCTGTTGGGTGCCAGCCACGAGCCTGGGCAACCTTGGCCTGCCTCCCCCCTCACTTCCTTGACTGCATAGGTACTGAATTGAGGAGATTTGGTTTGGTTTTCCTCTGTTTTTTACCTTGCTGATGTTGAGGATTAAAATCCACTGCCTGGCACTAATGAGCAACTGTTTGGAGTCAGGCTCTTGGCCTGCAGATCAGAAGGCGACAGACGTAGTAGGCTTGAGAAACCTATCTTGCTCCTGCATACCACGGTGGCAGGATGATGATGTGGGAAAGGGCACACAGCTGAGCTGGGTGCATCCCTGCTCTGCAGATGGCCACCTTGCAACTCCCAGTGCCACTGGGGAGTGGTGTGTCTCCTCATTTTGGGCTGTCCGTGAAGTTGATGAGGGAAATACATCTTAGGGAGAGCTCAGATCTCGTTTCCCTCTCTTTAGCAGCCAGCTGGAGTGCATCTCTTTGTGTGCATGCTGAGTGGCCAGGCATGGCTTTGTGTTTGTGATGTGCCTTCACTGAACAAACCGAAGGGGTTTCAGCCATTCTGCTGCTTTCTCTTCCCTTGTGCTGTTGGTCCCTGCTCGCTGCTGTGCTCACTGGAGTCTGAGCGAGCGCTCTGTTCTCAGCCCTCTGGCACTGTGCAACTGCTGAAGGTCATTGTGCTTACGGTCTTGGGTTAGGAGTGGCATTTGAAAACCCTCCAAAAAGGAGCTATTGCTGGTTCTGCCACGTGAGCTTGTCATGAGAGTCATGAAGTGCAGCTGACTGAAGCTGCATTACTGGGGGCTGTATCCAGCCCGCATGTGCTGTCTTGTTTGTTGGGTGCCAACAGAGCATCCTCTGTGCACAGACGATGGCACGGGCCCAAGTGGCTCCCTGGGGTCTCTGACATGGCTGTCACTGTAGGGCTGAGAGCTTGGGAGCAGAGTGTTGGTGCTGAGTAGGCTTTTTGGATGGGAATGCTGTGCAGCATCACCGTATTCCTTTTCCCAGGGAGCAAGTGGCAAGGAGGTTGTGGTGATTTATTGCCTGCCTGTCAAAGTCTTGTTACCTGTTCTGCTGCGGGATGGTGGAGTTAGGTGTCCTGGGAAGGTGCTGCAGGATTGCCATGTGCATTGGGTGTCCTTAGCAGATCTCTTGGCTCCCCTAACCCCACAGAGAACACAGTTCATCCCCCCCCACCTTCTTTTTATAAAGATTAAAATATTTGATGAACAGAAAATTGCTTGGAGCGTGGCTGTGACTCCCCTGGGGCTGGCTGTTGGTGTGTTGCTCTGTCTCTCCTGAACACGTGCATCCGCCTGATGCATGTTTTCTCCCTTACTTTGGGTCATTTGGATGTCTGTGTACTCTCCTTTATCCCCTTGCTTCCCTCATCCTGCTGTGTGTCTTGCTCAGGAGTGTGGAGTCTGTGCACTCTTCCCACTGGTGTCAAGTGAGGGAGTGTTAGGGCAGTTCTGAAATGAAGACTGCTGACTGCTCAGCGAAGCCTCTGCTGATGGGATGCTGAGGGAGTCTTGCTTTCCCTAGCTGTGTGAGCAGAGCTGGGAAGCTGCTTCTCCACAGCCTTTCCTTGGGCAGGAAAATATATGCTGTGCTGCCTCGCAGCGAGCTTGCAGGCTCCCCAGCCCCCTGCATCGCTGCTGCTGCTCCTCTCTTGCTAAACTACTGGGTTATTTTTAACTTGGAAAAATTACAACCCGAGATTGGCATTCTCTACCCCCAGCGGAGGGCTGGAGGCAGGATGTGGGGGAGGCACTGCGGAGGGCTGGGAATGCGGCTCGCCGCTCCGGCAGGCCGGTTTCCAGGGGCTCGTGCCCCCTGCAGCGCTGTGCCCGCCGGCCGCGCTCGCCCGCCTGCGCGGCCAGGCCGCTCCTCGCTCGGCGCGGCTGCAGCTTCAGCCCGGATTCCCATGGCGAAGGCACGGAGCAGCTGCAGACACATAAACAAATCCTGCTGCAGCGGGAGGAGAGAGCCGGGCTCTGCCTGCCAGGCTGCTTGCGTGACAGCCTGCAGACGGGGAGCTGCTGACGGGGGCTGGGTACCTCCTTCAAAGAGTATCCTGCAGAGATGCTCCTGGGTGATGGAGCGTGCTGTGGAAGAGCAGCCAGCCGGGTTGTTGTTTTGCCCACTAGTGGAGGCTTTGCTGGGCCACGCAGCCCTCCCTAATTCAACTTGCAGAGAGCTGTTGGGGAGGAGCCAGGGAGAGAAGTGTCACTCTTGCACCGTGGTTCTCTCTCACCCCTCCCCTAGCTCTGCCTGTATGGTGTTTTGCAGGCAGTTGTGTTGTCAGTGCCTGTCTCTCCTGCCTGGATCCTGAGTGACAGGAGCAGCTCTGTAAATTCGGTGGCAGGGAGATGTTTCTGCAGAGCCCCTTCTCCATGCAGCCCTCAGGAATGTAGTTCCCAGAGTCCCTCTGGATTGCACCAGACACTCAAGCTTCAAGCTGCGACAGCTCTGCCGGCTGAGACGTGCCTGTGCAGCTCTGCTTAGGAACAGCGATTGATAAGGTAGCAAGACTCAAATGGCACCAGAGGACTGCAGATGTCTCTTTCCTGTTTGGTGTCTCAGAGAACACTGTTGACCAAGCCAAGCAGAAGAACAGTGCACGTTCCAGCTTCTGCTCTTGGTCTGTCCCAGCCAGACCTGTGAGTCCTTTACTACTGGTCACCTGCAGTGTGGATTCATCAGGTAGGGAGGTTGGCTGATGCCTGGGCCATGCTTGGTTGTCCTTGGGCTTGCTGTCTGCCTTGCCAACAGCAAAGCTATTGAGGTGGTTCCTCTGATGGGCGGGTGCTGCCAGGGTCTGGGGCCTTCTGCTCCAGTTTGGCTGGGAAAGTCCACCAGATCCTGTCAGTTCTGATCCGTCATCTGCTACTCCACAGCTTTCTTAGTGATTGGGCAGGAGTAGCAGGGGAATGTAGCAAGCCTCTTGGCAAGCAATGGCCAGTACTTATTTCCCTCAGCTGATTTCAGGCAGACCCTGGCTCCTTTGGGAGTGATTTGCATTTGCTTGTCAAGTCTGGTCTCGTACACCCAGCACCCTGATCCAATTTGGCCTGACATGCTTTGGGCAGTGAGCTGGTGTGAGGCTCTCCCAGCTGTGGGGTGGGGTGTGCCATGAGATGCTGATAATGTTCCTGTGCCTCTGACCTCAAATCAGGACTCTGAGAGTTCCTGCTAGAGCAGCAGTACTGATGCCTCAGCTCCTCAAAGGCCTGATGTGATGCCTGACCCTGATACAGGAATGACACAGCTCATGTCATCCCTCTATAGTAGGGAATGACTACTGGCTACTCTCCCCGTTTCTTCAAGGCTGTAGGTTTGTTGTCTCAGGCATGAGATGCTGTGCTGTGTTTGAGTCAAGGGCTGCTGCCACAGTGGAGGGCAGAGCAGCTCTTGGGCAGCCAGGGCTGGAGCAGCACCTCTTCCCCCAGAGAGCTCCTCCTCAGCTTATGTGAGGCAGTGGGGTGTCCCCACCACCCCAGAATGGTGTGTACATACAAGGACAGCTGCTGACACCTGCACAGGGATTGGTGTGTGGGGAAGAGACAGACCAGGACATTCTGCTTGTGAGAAGCTTCTGAAAGCTCTCAGTTAGTTGCCCCATTGCCTGGTGCCCTTTGTTGCTGCCTTGTGCTGTGGCTGTGGTAGCTGCCTGCCATTCTTGTTTCTAAGACTTCTCATCAGTCTGTACCGTGACCTCTGCCAGCGTTTCTCAGGGCAGGTTAGCACATCGTCAGGTAACAGAGCAGCAAGGCAGTGCTGAGCCACCCAACTTCACCTGGGCTGGCTGCCATCCATGGACCAGGCTTGCTGCAGACCTGGGTGGAAGGTTCAGACCTGGCACCCCTGACTAATCTCTTTTCCTTCAAACTGTGCCCAAGCACTGGGGAGATGAAGCACTTTTCTGAGGTGCGTCAACAGAGCAGACATCCTTGTCTCAAAATCAGTAATTTCATAGCATGGCTGTGCAATTCTTTATCTTTCTGCTTGTCCTTCAGGGCTGCATACAAAGTGCTGTGCCTGTTTGAGATCTGTATTTTCAAGGGATCCTTCTTGTCATCAAAACTACAGGAGGGAGGAGAGAGAAGTCCACATGATGTTGAGGAGGTGAGCGAGGCTTGCACCCCTCCTCCCTGGAAGGAAGTGTCACCAGAAGTCTGCTGATAGATGCATCTATCTCAAAGGAGCTGCCTGCAATGAGACCTTGTTCTTTGCACTTCCCCATAGCCCGAGCCTGCTGTGTGTGCCAGGTCCTGCTCCTGCACCTGGAAAGGGGGACCCTCTGGCTGCAGAGAGCTGGAAGACAGGGTCATCCTGGAAAGTGTACATCTCCAGTGGGCCAGTGCCAGGTAGTCTGGGGGATGAGTCAGGATGTGTGGAGCTAGGTGCATTGTATTGGAGCACTTCTCTGGTTTGTAATAAGCAGAGGAGTCTCCAACCTGAAGCGTGGGACTTCTGCTCTTGAATGTTGCTGATGAGCCACTGAAAGAGCTCATCTTCCAGTCTGCCATGGAGGAAAAGCAGTAGGAAAAGTTGCTGATCTCTAAATCAAAGGATCATAGAATGGAATGAGTTGAAAGGAATCTTAGATTATCTAGTTCCAACCCCCCTGCCATAGGCAGGGACACCTTCCACTAAATGCACTTTTAGCTCAGGGTGGAGAGCTGAAGCATGGAGCCCGGTTTGTGTTTGAGGAGTGTTGTGAATCTGCAGTGTCACTGTGTGGTCCTGGAGGACCTCCTCACCTCAGCAGTGGTGCAAGTCAGACTGTTATCGCACTGGACCCAGGTTGCAGTGCTTCAGGAGATCAGGGGCCCTCATTTCTGGTCTGGGACCTGAGTATCCAAGACACCTGCTGGGAAGCAAATGTGATCCCTTTGCTGGATTTTTATCACTTTGTTGAGATGTGGTGTGTGTGTGTGCAGGGTGCCGAGCAGCCTGGTTGTGTCAGTGAATGTTTGTCACAGGTGTGGGCTGAAAATCAGAATTGAAGTGTATTGAGTGATGTCTCCTCTGAAGATACTCAGAAGCTGCTGTGAGATACTCAACATGCTCCTGTGAGACCTGCTCAAGGTGAACCTGCTTTAGCAGGGGACTTGGACAAGATGATCTCCAGAGATCCCTTCCAATTCCAACCATTCTGGGATTCTGTGTAGTGGCACATGTCAGCTTACAAGTTTGCAGTGTCCAAGGCTGTTCCCTGCTTCTGCTCTTTGCTGCAGCAGCTTTGGAGGGACCTGAGTGCAAAATTCCTATTTATCAAGGGTAAAGAAAGAGTGCAGGTTTTCCAAGAGGGTTTATCACCAGTGTTTCTGGCACATAGGTGAACATGTCCACAAGGGCCTGTGGGTGCCTCTTGTCCTTCAAGAGTTGGCTTGTGAGCATTGCTTTTTTTTGAATCCCAGGTCCTGCTGTGCTTGGAGAAAGCCACATGCCCCCTCTTTTTGTCCTTCTGAAAAGGATCACAAAGGACCTGGTGGTGGGGTGTTGATTTTTGTTGTAACTGCACTCATTGTTTCCTAGCTGCACCTTATTTCCACAGATAAAATCGGTGCTTTTTCCCCTTTGAAGAAGGCAGTCACCTGCCTTTTGCAGGCAGCTGAACATGGCACTGTGCTGCAGGAATGTGCTCTAATAAAGTAAAAAAATTTGCTGCTGTACTGGATAAGGCGTGTTCTTGGGCAAATGCCATTAGTTTCTGCAAATGCTGAGGCCTCTGCTTTTTCTGGGTTTGTGGCCCTTTTGCCTGTTTGTGACAAGCCTATGGACATGACCTGAGGGAACAGGCAGGGCAGTGCTCGTGCTGCCCTGGGGCAGCTCTGGGGCTGAGCTGGCCTGGGGAAGCTTCTGAGCTGCAGCCAAGGCTTGTGGGCATGTACAGCTGTGCTGTGGGTGGGGGACCTGGGGACACCTGAACTGCCAAGAGCAGAGAGGAGCGGACAGGGCTTGAAGATAATACAGACCTTGGAAGTAAAGGCAAAACAAGATTAGGGCTGTGTTCAGAGCTGCTGACTCCCACCTTCCTCACCATGCTGCAGATGAGATTTCCCTTCAGGAAATGAAAGTCGCTCTTTGGATAAAGGCTATGAATAAAACTTCCTTTCTGAAGTACCTTGATGTGTCCATGACTGAGGGGCTGTTGGAGCATCTGTTCCTCTTGAGACACACAATGCTTGAAGGGATATTAGTGGAAGTCTGCAGTGGGAGAATGCCAGAGAATTCACTCAGAGATTGAATTTTTTGTGTCTGAAGTCATCTGTGGGCCCAGTCTTTGGTGGTGGTTGTGGGGGTATCTTGGGGGCACATGGAAGTGTTGGAGAGAGGGAAGGGCTGAGACTAGTCTGGATGTGTCCCCAGGGGAAAGAAGGGATAGCCCCTGACTGTGCCATGTGTCTTACTGGTTTTGAGGGCTGTTTCCCAGTTTTTTGTGAACCACAGAATCATACAAGTTTGGAAAAGGCCCTTAAGATCACTGAGCCCAACTGTAAACATAATACTGCCACGGTCACCACTCAGCCATGTCCCCAGGTGCTACAGCCACATGTCTTTTAAATCCCTCAAGGGATGGTTACTCCACCACCACTCTGGCCAGCCTTTGCTAGTGCTTGACAACCCTTTTGGTGAAGAAATTTTCCTTAATATCCAACCTACACTTCCCCTGGTGCAATTTGAGGCCATTTCTTCACATCCTATCACTTGTTATGTGGTAGAAGAGTCCACCTGGATCCATCCTCCTATCAAGGAGTGGCAGAGAGTGAGGAAAGTCCCCTCTGAGTCTCCATTTCTCCAGGCTGATGCCCCCCCAGCTCTCTCAGCCTCTCCTCATCAGACTTGTGCTCCAGACCCTTCCCCAGCTCTGTTGCTCTTCTCTGGACACACTGTAGTCCCTGAAGGCCTTTCTTTTCACAAGGGGCTCCATCCCCCTCCATCATTCCCTCTAAGTGCTTATCCTGTTGGACCCTGAGGGCTGATACTGTTTGACTGACCCTCACCTGTGTGTATGTGTCACAAGGAGGAACACCTTTTTGTCAGGTGTTTTGGTGATCAATGAACTTGCATTAGCCCAGCCTTTTTTAGGGATGCACTGCAAAAACCAGCTGGAGTTTGAGATGTGAGAGCTCACTAGCAGAGTCTCATACTAGGCAAGTAGGACGTAAACTGAGAGCAACTTGGATGGTGCAGCTGCATCCCCTTGCCTGCTCAGGAATACATAACCTGTGGGCACAGTCCTCTTTGCTTGTTAACACATGCTGCATCGTCAGCTCTGGCTGTGGAGACTGTTGGATTTGTGAGTCAGTCTAATTACAGCTCCTTCCCACAAGATGTTTTAACGTAATTCCATCTTAGGTGGTGTTGGTGCTCTCTGTGATGAAGCTCCTCTGTGCAGCTGGAATAATCCTTGTCTAGCTCTCACTGGTTTGCAGTGCAAATCTGTGCAGTGCCTCAGGCTGGCTCTTTTTAAGTTTTCAACAAGAATGGGTGTTGTTTTTGAGAAAGAGGTTACAGAGAAAGGCAAAGTTTGATCTTTTACCTGTCCTTGTAAAAATTCAGCCAGCCTCAGCACAGCATCAGCCTCTGAAAACAAACATTTGATTTTTAAAAGTTCTGTTTGTTGCTGTACTCTATTCCCTTTGCACCTGAACGAAAACGGGCAGGAGCCTGACACCACCAGGCGTTGTGCTGCCTTAAATGGAGAAATGTCTTTCTCTGAAACCTCGTCCTCATTCTCCTGCTGAGCCTGAGACATGGACCCCCAGGCATTGCACAGACACTGCATGGGTAAAAATTTCTCCCATCCCGAGTGTTTGGCAGCCGCCTTCCAGCCCTACTCCAATGCAGCTCTTATCCTTCAGTCCTGTCTCCAGCCTTCCTTTTCTTGGGAATGGGTGGGCATGGCCCTGAAGCCATGTGGCAGACCTGGGGCTTCTCCTAGCAGGGTCTCCAACCATTTCCTTCTGGCAGCCCCTTTCCTGCTCTGCCTGCTGCTCCAGGTTTTCTCTCAACCCTAGCTCTCCCTTTCTGGGGAATCTCTAGGGAAGGCTGCTGAGCCATTTTCCAGACCGAAGGTTTCTGTAAGCCCCAGTCTATTTGTGGGCCTCACTTTGCTTTGGCTGCCTATTGCCATCCCTGTTCCAGTTATATCTGAAGGCTTCCTCTGTCCATCACTGTTACCCTGAACCTAATTTTATAGCTGAACTTTTTGACAAGAACTGCTGTACAAAAGGGGATTCCCAGAAAAAGGCTCCTGGCAAACTAAAATAATCTTTGGCATCCCATTTCTAACCCTGTTCCAAACGCAACCCTAGGCTTTCACTTTCTGTCAGCCTTAACTGTAGTTCTTGCTTTCCATCCAAGCCTTAGAGCTGGAAATCCAGATAAAGAGTTCTCCCAGCCCATGTTTATTGACAGCCCCCACTTGGCTTTGGCAGCCCTTTTCCTGCCACGGTCTGAGTGCAGCTCTAGGCTTTGTCCCTCTCTCAGCCCTAACCCTAATCCTGGCACTGGCTCTCATTTTTCCACAGAACAATTGAAAAGGCCACTGCTTGGCTGTTGAAGCCCTGGCTCAGCTGTAAGCTCTGTCTTTCACTCAAGACTCATGTTTTTCGTGAAGAACTGCAGGGAATACCCCTAACCTGTGCCTCATACCAAAGCTTTCACTCAGCTTGGGACTCTGGGCTGCTCTCACTCACCTTTGGCAGCCCCTTTCCAGCTTTGCTTCAGCAGTAACACCAGGCATTCTGCTTCTGAGCCTGACCCCTTGTTTGCCTGTGGGCTGTAAGGAACAGATTTCCTGGTGGAAGGTGTCCCACATGGGTCTCTTGGCAGCCCCTCTCTCCAGGTGCAGTGTAACCTTTGCTTTCAGTCCAGACCCTGACCTGAGCTGTTTTCCAGCTGAGCTGTAGGAAGGCCTCTGAACCATTTCCTAGCCCAGCCTCTTTACCTTTTGCTATCCCTTTCGCTATCCCTTTCCAGCCCCACATGAGGTTTAGACTTTCTCCGGATACTGACTAGTTTTCCAGCAGAGCCTTAGCTAAGCTCCCCAGCCTTTTTCCTGATGAAGGCTTTCTCCCAGATGAGGTGTCTTGAGCCCTTGCTTTGCTCAGGTGACCCCTGCCTTGCCCTGTTGCTTCTGCACCTCTGGGTTTTCTTTTTCTTAGCCATAGCCCTGATTTTCCTGAGAAGACATGGAGAAGTCTTCTATCAATTACCTGGACCAATGTTTTCTCCCAGCCCATCACTCTGGGAAGCTGCCAGGTACTTTTGCAGCCCCATGCCAGCTCCAGCTCTGAACTTCATTTATCTCAGCATTATCCCAACCCTAATCTTATGGCCAAGGTCATTCTTCAGGAAAGTGTCTGCAAACCCACATCTTTAGCAGCCCTCACTTTCTTCTAGTAAGCCCCCTTGAGCTATGAATTTTGGCTTTCCTTTTGCCCTAATCCTAAATTCACATCTGAAGCCCAGCCAGGGGCTGCCAGGGGAGTCTTCTCCCAGGCCAGGTGTTCTGGTATCTCCCCTGTGCTCCAGCAGGGCAGTTACAGCCCCGTGCCCAGGGTGTGCATGCAGAGGGTCCATTCCCCAGGCTTGCCAGTGACACAGAACAGAGTTGAGGTTAGCTGGGGTTCCTTAAAATTTTATGTGCATATTTTTGGATTTTTTTTTCCGTCAGAGAAAAAAAATACCAGAGAACTGGTATTTCAAAGTCAAACAGTCAGACAGGGATTGGGCAACATTAACTCACTTCCATTTTTCCCCTTCCTTCTTGTTTGCTCCACAGGGATGCCAGGCAGCCATGCCTTTTGTCAGCAGGGCTGTTGAAGGATGTGGATGCTAGCACAGACTGGCTGCTCCTTCCCAGTTTTGCATCCAAGCTTCAGATTTGGATTCTGGCATTGCTGCTAGTATGCAGCATTGGTGAGCAGGATTTTTCCTGTGGAACAGCTGCCTACAGAAGTTCAAGTAATAGTGCCTGTGCCACCCTCACTGGGATATTTTCAGGCTTTTGAGTATTTCCACCAGTGTCCTTTAAATATCCTCTTGAGATGATAAATGATGTGGCTGAAACATAGCCAAGGCCTTGGGCACCCCAGACCTCAGGCTTCTGCAGAGTAGGAGAGGTGCTGCTCTGAGAGGTGGGCAGTAGATGCTCCTGCTGCTGCCCAGGTGTGGAGGCAGTAGTGCCTGGAGCTGGCATCTCACACTGCCACAGAGAACTTCTTTATGGGCACAAATAGTTTTTCAGCCTGTAAAACAGTTTCAGGGCTCTCGTGTGGCTGTTAAAGGTAACCTACAAAGACTTGACTGTAAAGGAGCCAAGAGCAGGTTGCTGAGTGCCTGTGATGAGGGGTATGAGCTCTGATGCAGGCTGCCTCTTGGAGCTTGGCTGGCAGTGTTGCATGCCCCTTGTGCTGGGGCTGCACCCGCTCCCTGCTGCTCTGCAAGGAGGGGTGGCAGATGTCAGGATTGAGCCTCTGGTGGAAAATATCCATATTTTATATTTTCCTAGTGTGAACCTCTGGCCTCTGAATCTGGAAAATGGTTTCAAAAAAGCAAGTCTGAGTTTTAAACCCTCTTAGAAATGTTTTCCTTTGCTTGGGATGAGCAACAATGAAAGAGCTGTGAGGCCCTGCTCCCCCCTGGGCTGGGTGGCCAGCACCCTGTCTCCCCTGGCCCAACAGTGCTCCCAGAAAACTGAAAATAGTTGGTACTTCATCTCCCTGGGGCAATTATTTGATCCTCTGCAGCTGATCTGAGCTATTCTCGGAGCAAACAGCTGGCTTGGGCAGGGTCCTGGGCTGGGGGGTGCACACCCCCAGCACCCAGGCTGGCTTCTGGAAGGAGCCCCGTTTGCAGCCCTCAGTGCAGGGTTCTGGGCCCGTTTGCAGCCCCAAGTGCAGGGTTCTGGGCCCGTTTGCAGCCCTCAGTGCAGGGCTAAGGGCCCGTTTGCAGCCCTCAGTGCAGGGCTAAGGGCCCGTTTGCAGCCCTCAGTGCAGGGCTATGGGCCCGTTTGCAGCCCTCAGTGCAGGGCTATGGGCCCGTTTGCAGCCCTCAGTGCAGGGTTCTGGGCCCATTTGCAGCCCTCAGTGCAGGGTTCTGGGCCCATTTGCAGCCCTCAGTGAAGGGTTCTGGGCCCATTTGCAGCCCTCAGTGAAGGGTTCTGGGCCCATTTGCAGCCCTCAGT
>VZRZ01001227.1:456682-527922 GCA_013398175.1 Climacteris rufus
TCTGGGCCCGTTTGCAGCCCTCAGTGCAGGGTTCTGGGCCCGTTCGCAGCCCTCAGTGAAGGGTTCTGGGCCCATTCGCAGCCCTCAGTGAAGGGTTCTGGGCCCATTCGCAGCCCTCAGTGCAGGGTTCTGGGCCTGTTTGCAGCCCTCGGTGCAGGGTTCTGGGTCTGTTTGCAGCCCGCAGTGCAGGGTTCTGGGCCCGTTTGCAGCCCCAAGTGCAGGGCTGGCCCCGGTGGGGTCCTCTCCTGCAGCCCATGTCCCCACCTGCACAGGCTCACCTGTGCTGCTGTTCCCACAATGAGCTGGATCTGTGCAACCTTTGCTCAGAGATCGCTGTCATTGCCACCCAATGTGATAAGTATTAGAAATTATTTATTCTTCTGTGGTAATTTTAAACCCTGACAGTTTTGGATGCAGAGTTGTGGGGCTGACACGTTAGTTTTTGTCTGGGAGCTTTGTGCAGCTGGAGCAGATCCATCAGGATTTCCTTCCAGTTGCTCTTAGCCCGCAGGCAAGGAGGTGTGTGTTGCAGCATCTACCCAGCCAGACTGAAGTAGCAAAACAGTGAATGCTCTTTGCTGTAGTTGCAGACTGCTAGCTATGCCCTATGTAAATTTAATTAATACTAGAGAATATTGTTGGAGACTTTGTTGTCTTTAAAATTTTAAAACCTGGCCAAAAATATGCGTATCCCATTAAATCAGGGGACTTCTTTGAGTTGTGGGTTTGCAACTGCTGTGGAATATGTCTGAGGTTATCTGAGATCTGTTTGGTGGGCCAAGGGGTACCCTAAAGAGCTGCTGTTTCCACATTGTCACAAGTTGCAAGCATGCTAGCATTGTAACTATTTTTGCAAACCACATACTAGGAATTCCTTGGTGTCCTGTGGCAGTTGGGCTTAGAGATTTCCTGCTTCCAGCACTGTGACTTCTTACAGGCTCACAGTCACAGCGGAGTGACCATGGGGGGGTCTCTCTGTGGAGCTCACATGCCATGGCAATGGCCATATGGGACACACTGTGGGTGGGTGCCCATGGGGACACTGGGACCTGCTTGAGGGGTCCTGCCACAAATGCCTCTCACCCAGCCTGCTGTGGCCCAAGGACTTCTCAGATCAGATGGTAACAGTGCTATTTTGGACATGTTCAGCTCTTGGAGCAAACGTGGGCCTGAGAACAAAGTATGCTGGGTCATCATGACACTGTGGTAACTCTGCCAGTCAGACTTGCAGAGGGGCTGTGAAATGTTCTCCCAGGCTGGTCCTTACTCTGGGCAGTCAGTGTGGCCAGGGATGCATTTCCAGAAGTTGGTTAAAAAGCCGGAGATACTTTCTCACTGGAGGACAGCTCATCACAATTGGAGAAAAAAGGCTGGAAGCTGTTCTTGGTAGGGCTGTGAACCTCCTCTAGGCAATGTGCTCTGAAGCGAGGTGCAGTGAGTCCCAGCATCCCTCAAGCTGGACAAACACATCTGGAGATGATCTCTTCGTTAGGGTGCAGATTCTTCTGATCCTTCTTCAGCCTCCTGAATTTGCCCCATTTGCTCAGTCATGCCAGTCCTTGGAAGCACTGGATGTGGTCCAAGCAGAGTTTTGTCTTGGATTTTCCTGAGCATGGAAAGGGTGAGTGCTGTGTTCTTTCCAGCTTCAGTCCTCTCTGACCTCAGGCTGGTTTTCCTGAAAGCACAGCCCCTGACATGCAGAGCAGCAGGAGAGCCAGGGTCCGGCACATGCACCATTCCTCTTCCTTCTGCTCTGGGGACTGCCTTTCTACTCTTTGTAGCGCCCTGTACAGGATAGAAATAAAAATACAATCTAAAATAATAGAAAGACAGAAGCAAGGTAGGTGCAGAAAGCCAGGCTTCCAGCAGTGGCCCTCATGGAACTGCAGGTGGAGGCTCTCTGAAGCACAGAGGAACAGGGTCACGCTGTGTGACGTATGGCTGGCCCCAGCAGGAGCTTTGGTGTTGAACAGTGCCATAGCTTGGCTGTTGGAAGATGTCTGAGTAGAGGGAACATGCACATGGGGTGTCAGCTGAGCAGTGAATTTCAAGGGAACATAGTGGTTTAGAACGATGGAGTAAGGTGCGGGGAGAACTGCAGCCCATGTGAACTTGCCTCTTTGAGGTGGCTTGATGCAGCCAACGTATTGAGCACTGCCTGTTTCATTTCCATGTTTCAGAGCTTTTTAGGAGCCAGGAAGCATGTGTTGCCTGTGTAGCTGTAAAATTGTTGCCTGGCATGTATGAGGCTGTGTTTGCAGACATGTACAATGCTGAAGGGACCTGTGGGACACCCAGGGCAGTGATAGGAAGGTGCTGCAGGCAGCAGAGCAGAGCAGGACCCAGAGTTGGTGGGGCTGCCTCTTTTGAGCAGGTGAGTCCTCCTAGCCATGAGACCTGCTTGCCAGGATCCTGCACTTGGGGTGTGCAGTAGTACCTGTTTGTTGTGCTCAGAGTTGAATCCAGCTACTCCTTGGGTGCTGTGCATTGGGTACCTGCTCCCACCATGTGCAGAAGGTGTCCCTGCTGCTCAGAACATCTCCTGGCTTGGCTTTGTCCCAGTGCTCTCATTCTGCTGGGTGGCTGTCAGAGCATGTTTCCTTCTCTGATAGTGGTGTAGCAGCTGCACGAACAAGTGAAGTCCTTGGTGCTCCGCTTGTTGCCCAGCACAGGCATCAGTCGGGTTGCATCTGAGGGCAAGTGCACAAGTGTGCATTTTGTTTGCTCAGAGCTGG
This sequence comes from Climacteris rufus, assembly GCA_013398175.1. Taxonomy (NCBI): domain Eukaryota; kingdom Metazoa; phylum Chordata; class Aves; order Passeriformes; family Climacteridae; genus Climacteris; species Climacteris rufus. The sequence goes on from VZRZ01001227.1 coordinate 459,418, forward strand.
ATTTTCAGCAGGTGGTGTTTGAAAGAGTAAGAAATTGGATACTTTGGTGTAGAGACATGTTGTGTGGTAGAAAGTTTGGAAAGGCACTTTGGCTTTCATGCCAGTATCCACCTCTCCTTCTGGCATGCAGCAGGAATGGCAGTCTGTCTTTCTGTCAGGAACGATCTTGAAAAGCATCCTCGGCAGTGGCCCATCTGTGATGGCTTTGTCCTGGGCAGTCCCTGGGGCTGCTTGCAGCTGTCCAGGATGGTTCCAAAAGACAGTGCTACCTCCCGAGTGCTGTGGCCTTGAAATGTCGTGTTCCTTTGTCTCTGCTCACGTGGATGAGTTACTGTGGTACATGGGTGCTGGGCAGCACGCCCCGGCCAGGGCTCTGCACTCCCCAGGCTCCAGCTCAGATGTCCTGCAAGCACTGTGGCTGAGCCAGGCCGAGAGGACTAGCTCACACATGCCTTTGGGCATATCCCTGTTACCACTCTGGAGGTTCATTCCTTTTCCTTCATATGTTGACCTCCTCCCCCAGACTTGGCAAGTGTGTTTCTGCAATGCCTGTTAAGAGTTCTCCTCAAGCCCTGGAGGTCCAGTCCCTTTACAAACTGAGCCACTGTGGCTTCTGGGTGCCTCTGCTCTCAGCTCATTTTCAGCACTCCTTTTTCTCTGAAGATCATATTGAGAAGATTTCCCATTTCTGAGGGAAAACAGAGGTGAACCACTCTGCAGATGTGCACTGACGGGGCCGTGTGTACAAACGGGATAGAAGATCACTCCTTGCAGGGAGCTGTGGTTGCTTTCACAGAGTGCTCGTGGGACTGGTGTTGGGGCTGCGTGGCTGGAGCACTGTGCCTGTCTGCAGGATACTGGGAGCACATGTTAGCGAGCCCCAGCCTCTGACCTGGGAAAATCAGTCCTCCAGCTGCAGAGGAGACCTTGGCCACTCTTGTGGGAAGGCTGGTAGAAGAGGGAGAACACATGGTCACTGCTTGGTCTTGGGTTGGTGTTGGCTCAATTGTGGAATTTCTGATAATGTTCTTGGCTTCTGCACAGATGCTGCAACTCCTGGAGGAACCCAGGCAGGAGCAAAAGGAAATATTGAGATGATATGGGCTCGGTCCGCTGTAGGGATGGCTTGTGCTTTCAGAACAATAAAAATAAATCTAAGGGAGGAGGATAGTAATGTGATGTGCCTCAAATTGTGTAACCAAAAACGTCATTGCTAGCAGCAGATGCTGCATAGAGGCTGTGCCACAGCGAGTTGGGATGCTCGTGGAAGGGAACAAAGCACAGCTTTCAACATTGCTCTGCTCATCTCTTGAAACGCAACAGGACAATTCCTGGTGCCTGGTCAGCCTGCCAGCGTGTGCCCTGTTGGTGCAGTCACCGTGTGTGCAGTGCCCGGCACCAGGGGCTTTGCTGAGGAGCTTGTACCGTCACCTCATGAAGGAGGACTTGCCCTTGGCCACTGAAAGTGCTGGTGCACACTTAGTGCAGGGGTACTGCAGGCTGGCAGCATGGAGTAAGACATGGGTCAATTAAAAGGCATAAAAAGGCATAGAGCCTTGAGCATGGAGAACGAAAACTCCTGCTTGTGACAGTGATTATAACCCTGCAACATTTGCGTGATGTGCTAGTGAGAACACGTTGATCTCCGTATGAAAACCATAAGCTTATTTAGAAAATTGGGCTATCTCATTTGAGATTAGAGTTTCTGTTTAATCTGCAAATACTTAATTAGTATGGAAATGGCTTGTTAAGTGGGGTTCTTCATGTATATGTATCTGCATGTCAGTGTGGTGGTGCTCCCTAGCAGGTGGTGTGCTTCCCTTTAGGATGCTGGACAAGTTCCTGGCTCTGAGACCACAATGCTCTGGATGCAGCAGGCAGACCACAGCACCAGGCAGACATGAATGTGTCACTTTTCTCCTGTCCAGCTTGTCCCTTATGAGATGATGGCAAGAGATGCTTGCTCCACAGGATTATCACAGAATCACAGAATATTCTCGGTTGGAAGGGACCCACAAGGATCATCAAGTCCAATTCTTAAGTGAATGGCCTGTATGGGGATTGAACCCACAGTCTTGGCATTATTAGCACCATGCCCCAACCAAATGAGCATCAAGACAGTACAATGTGTTAAATGCCCCAGGTTCCCTGGTGTCTGGCCACAGTGACTCTGCAGAGTTTAATGGAGCCTTCCCCAAACCCCCAGAGGATGGCACATCACCCTAGGAGCTGGAGCAGGGCCCTGCCAGGATGTGGGGTGCTGTCATCCTCTCAGGATGCGCTCTCTACAGCCAGCTCTGTGTGCAGACAGGAGACCAAGGGCTCTCTCTGACACCTGTAGGGGCTCTGCAGGGCCTCTCCTTGCCCTTGGACAGTCTCGCACATGGTCGGAGTGGGTATCCTGGTTAGAAGAATGGAATCATCAAAGGTGGAAGAGACCTTTAAGACCATCAAGTCAAATTGTCCACCCAGCACTACCACTGTAACCCCTAAAACACATCACCCAGCACCCAATCCAGTCCCCTGTTAAATACGTTGGGGGATGGTGACTCCCCCACCTCCTTGGCAACTTATTCCAATTCCTGACCACCCTAACAGTGAAAAATTTTTTTCTAATATCTCATCTTCTAATATCTAATCCCTTGTCTCAGCTTAAGGCCATTTACTCTTGTTCTCTCACTGCAGGCACAGCGTAGCCTGCCCCAGCTTACTACAGTGTCCTGTCAGGGAGTTTAGGAGAACAATGAGGTCCCCTTATGAGCCTTCCCAGGACTAAACAAACCCAGCTTCCTCAGCTGTTCCTCATCATAAGACATTTTTTCTAGACCCTTCACAGGCCATGTTGCCCTTTGCTGGGCATGCTCCAGGACCAAAATGTCCTTTTTGAAATGAGGGGCCCAAAACTGAACATAGTACTGGGGGTGCCTTACCAGTGGTGCAGAGTACAGGGGATGGGTCACTTCCCCAGTCCTGCTGGCTACACTATTTTTGATCCAGTCCGGGTTGCCATTGGTCTCCTTGGCTACCTGGGCACACTGCTGGCTGTTGACCAGCACCCCCAAGTCCCTTTCTGCCAAACAGTTCTCAAGCCACTGCTCCCTCAGCATGGAGCTGCTGGGAGTTGCTGTGACCCAAGACCTGGCACTTCACGTTACTGAATCTCATGCAGTTGTCTGTAGCCCATTGCTCAAGTCTGTCCAAGAGCCTTCCTGCCCTCAAGCAGATTAAGCAGATCTTGAGGTTAAACTGTCTTCTCTGGATCCAACTGATATCCCAGCCTTGTTTTATCAAGACAGATGGCTTCAGTGCTGTGGAAATACATGGATCTACGGTGGGTGTGATACTGTTGTGTGCCTGTCACCAGCTAGAATGAGAGGACAAAGCATACAGAAGGCTTGGCTGCTGGTTTGGGACCACTGCTGAGTATGGGACTGCCATGCTGTGGGGCTGGCCTGGCCCTGGCCCTGCCTGCTGTGCCAAGCAGCTGGGCTCTGACAGCAGTGGGACATGAGTGCCTGTAGTCTCTGTGTAGGGCTTGTACATTCAAGCTGGGCACAGACAGAAGAAGAAAGATCTATAGATGTTTTCTCTTGGCTCATTGGGAGTGAGGAGGATCTGCCCACTCTGTTCCTGGCTGTCCAATGCCAGCTGTGGCCTGAACCGAGCACTTTCAGGGCACAGTCTGTCCTGGTTTATGGCCAGTGCTGAAAACTCCTTGGCACTTCCTTTCCAAGACTGAGTGGCTGTGTTTGTGGCTCTGGGCAGCCCTTGCTGCTGAGAGAAGGAGGCACATGGCCTGGTAGCTGCCTCCTGCCTGTATCAGAGTGGGTGCTCTGCACGGGACCACTCTGGGTTTGGCTGTGTCCCCCACAGCTCATTCCTGGGTGTGAATCTGACTAGAAACAAAGGTGTGTGCCAAGAAATGACTGCTCTGCTTTGGTCGTGGAGAAACGCCCTCCCGTGCTCTGCTCTCTCATGTCCTTTCTTGAACGTGTGCCCTTGTCTTTCTGGTCTGGATGTTCATTCAGAGTGTGCCAGTGGGCTAGCCAAGAACTCCTTCTGCATTGCTGTGTGCCAGTGCTGCCAGCCTTGCTTGGCTCACCCAGTGACTGGGCTTCTGTCCTGCCTCTTGTAAACCCCCCAAAAGCAGGGGTGGTCTGCAGCCTACCACACTCAGGGAACTGCGAAAGGCCTTCCTTGTTACTGACTTTAACATGGGAAAAGTTATTCGTGAGTCACATTGCAACTCTGGAGAAAACAGGTACTAGGAAGGCATAGGTTACCCTGCCCCACGGCCTGGTCCAAAGGTGCCTGGGCAGAAGAATGGCAGGCTACAGGCAGAGGGCTGCTTTTGCAGTGGGGTCCTGGCTCTCCTTCCTGCTGGAGAGCCCAGGAACATCCCTGCCCCTCACAGCCACTCCTGGGAGCACTGGACTTGTGACATACCCCAGCTGCCTGTTCCCTGTCCCGGTGAAGAAGCTGCACCTGGCCTCCTGCTGGTGATGAGGCTGATGAAGAAGGCTGAAGCTTGTTTCCCTGGGCAGCTGGCTCCTGACACTGGCTGCCCTTCCCTGCCCGCAGCCTTTGTCCTGCCAGCGCAGGGCTCCCTGCTCGGGATCCTGCCCCACCCCGGTACTGGGAAGGAGCAGGTGGGGTGGTGCTGGAACAGCAGCCCGTGGGAGCAGGGTCAGGGCTGTGGGACAGCACCAGGGCCCATGGCAGCAAGGCCCTGCAGCCCTTTGCTGGACTCTGGAGGCAGCAGAGCCGGGCTGCTCGCTGCAGCACCGAGTGTCTGGGCATCCTCCAGCCCTTGTTCAGCTGCTGCAGCTGCCTGGGCTAAAACGGTACAGAAAGCAGTGAGCATGCTGGGGCCTGGACCACTGAATGTGTGTGATGCACAATATATGGTTTGTTATTTGTTTCTTTATTTTAAAAAAAAAAGTGCCCAGGAAACTAGAGCTGAGTGATAGGCCTCTTGTGGGCCACGCAACGAGAGACTTCCACGCTGGGCTAGCCCTATGATGAGGAGCTTGTAGCACGGTATTTATCTTGACTTCAGTTTGCCAGAAGTTTTGCTGCCATGCAATATCTGAGCCTTTCTCCGACCCTGGCGTCTCCTGGGTCTCAGTGAAACAACCTGTGTGCTCCCTGTGGGACCCTGGCTCTGCTGGGGTGGGGGCAGGGGGCCCCATAGTCTCTCTGGTCTGGCTGTGGCCCTGCCCCATGCTTTGGAGGTGGACAGAGCTGTGCTGGTGAGATGCAGTGGTTCCCAGAGGGGTGCACATGGATGCTACCAATGTCCTGCTCTTCTGCTGTGGGAGAGTCTTGTGCTGCTGGATCCTGTCCTGGTGCTGTCCCCACAGCTGTGTTGGCTGGAGTCATGCACAGCCACCTTAGAGTTGTAATGCCAGGTGCCACGGCTCAGCCTACAGCCTGGAAGATGTTTGGGTGGTATAAGCTCTGCTCTGGGATTGGCCTGCAAAACCCCTCGGTGTCTGCCAGGCACTTAGTTAAGTGTCAAGGAATGATTCTCTGGGGCAAGGTGGTAGTGAGGAGAGCTGCTTGAGCACAGAAGGGACCCTGTGCCTTGCCAGGGCTTTGATCACAGCCTTTTGATGATGGAGAGAAAATAGAGTGGGAAGAGAATGATAGTTCCTGCAAGAGCTGGAGGGCCCCAGATCCATCTTCTGGATTACTCCATCTGAAACTTGATTGAGTGCTGGAACAGGCTCCCCAGGGAAGTGGTCACAGCACCAAGCCTGTCTGTGTTCAAGAAGTGTTTGAACAATGCGTGCAGGCACATGATGGAATTCTTGGGGTGCCCTGCGCATTGCCAGGAGTTGGACTCGATGGTCCTGATGGGTCCCATCCAACCCAGCATATTCTATAATTCTATGTTTCTAAAATCTGTGAGGGGAGGTCTGGGAAGTAGAGCCAGGGTAAGAGCAGCTTGGCTGGGTGGGTGCTGGCAGGTCCTGCTGGGGTCCAGGCTGAGGCTGGTGGGGGAAGATCTGTGCACTTATGCTGCTGGCAAGGAGGGGTAAGCTGAGTACTTTGGAGCCTCCTGCAGCACAGAGGCTGTTGTGAAAGGTGAACCAAACCCAGGTCTCCAACACTTCTGGCTCCAAGCACACCCTTGGGATAGAACTGCTCTCTGCTGGAGCCCAACAGGCTTGTTCTGAGCTGCTGCACCTACTTGGTCTGAAAACTCTTCGTGGTCCTTCCTGGCAAGCACCCCTGTTGCAGCTGCACATGCCTTCCAACTGGACTTAGCCCTGTGTGCTCTGGGCCCTCCTGGGACACATTTGGAGCAGTACAGGAGGGGCTGTACAGGACAGGCTTAGTCATGAGAAAGAAGTCCTGTGTCATCCTGTCCACAGATGCCATCAAACTCCTTCCCACTCAGGTCGTGGCAGTGGGTGCCTTTCCTTGCTCCCACCAAGCCTGAGTAAGATGTGGGCCATGCTGGCCTGGCCTGTGCCAAGTAGCCAGGATCAGAGTTAGAAGCCTTTGCCTCTTCTCTTCAGTGTGGTGGCATGAGCTATGGCACAACAGCAGCATGCAGAATCACCCCTCACGCTGGCCTGAGCACTGCCCACCTGTAGGACCCGTTGGGTTTTGGTGGGCTCTGGGCCTAGCAGGGTGTTCCTGCTGGGGAGGGGACACATGATGGGGGTACTTGGGGGTCACTGGGGCTGGCCTGCAGGCTGGCAGTGCTGTGAGCTGCACCCTGAGCCTGCGAGCCTGACACCTCATGGCTCATGGAGTGGGGTTTGTGTAGTACAGGAGGGAAAGGAGAGGCAGGTGTTTCTGGGATTTGTCTTAAAACACTTGTCAAATACTTTTGAGCTCTTTGACATCCATTGCTGGCACTGTGGAGCAGACAGCTGCTGAGTATTGGCTGCCCAAAAAGATCTACTGCTGACAGCTCCGTTGAGTGTGCCGTGGTTGGGGCTGCTGTGGGGAGGGCACAAGCTGTGACCTCACCCTGTTCCCTTGATTGTCACAGCATATTTATCCTGGGGTCCTGCAGGAACACCCCATCCACCCAGCACTGGTGCTGTTTCCGATGCTGACCCTGCACGTGGTGGGGCTGCTCCTGGCCTTCCTGCCACCACAGCCGTGGTGGGAGGGAGGCAGTGAGCCCAGCTTTCTCCTGTGTCTTTCAGTGTCCAACCTGTGCCCAGTCCCCAGAGAAATCAGGCCTGGGCAGGTGTGTGTCAGCTCACCAGCTGGCCTGGTCCTGAGGGTGCATGAAGCCCGGGAGGGGGTGCTGGGTGTCACTCCTCTGCTTGTGTGCACAGCTGCTCTGGCAGTGCCTGGGAGCTGTGGCCATTGCAGAGAGAGCAGCTAAAACGTGCTGCTGGCTGAGCTGGACCACAGCCACTGGTTGCAAGGAGCCTGGGTGAACAGGCTTTTTGCCCCAGAGAGCACAGACCCCTCTCTGATCCTCCGGGGGGCACGGTGTGGGGACCTGGTTGCCTCTTGCACTAAGGTGCTGCTAAGAGCTGGGCTTGAAACTGCAGCCCCTCTGGCCAGGCCTTGTGTGGGGCAGTTGCTTGGAAATCGCCTCTGCCTGCAGCCCATCCTCCTCCTGTGGACTACAAGGTGGGTGCTGCTCACGCAGTGTCCTGCCCGCTGCAGGGGCACAGGCCTGGGGACACAGCCAGCCTGGCCCCAGCGCTGCAGCCGCGGCTGCTGTGGCTTGTGGGGAGACATGGCTCTTCCCCTCCTCACTTGCCCCATCGTCATCCCCACAGCAGCTCTTTCATGGTCATGGCCACGGGCCTTGCAGCCTGCCTCAAGCTCCTGCATCCTCTCCAGTCCCTTTTGCTGTCACTGCTGCTTGGCAGAGGCTGGTATGTTTGCCACTTCCCTCTGCTGCTGCAGGGCTGGCAGCATCCGACACGTCTCTCAGTGGGGCCTGGGCTATGTCTGGGCTTCTGAGGACATGGAGTGTGTTCTGTGCTAGCCCCAGGTGCACCACTTCTTGCTGAGGCTGCGGCTGCCAGCTGGTCTTGGCCAGTAGGTTTCAGGCAGCACCGGGCTGTGGGGAGATCTGTGGTCGGGCTCTTACCCTGGCTCACAGAGCAGGTATCCCCAAGCTTGCCCCTGAGAATGTTTCACTCTGGCAGCTTTGTTGCTCTGGGCAGCCTCAGGAGGGGTGAGTGGAAGGATGGAATGCCTCAGGTTCAGCAGTCTCGTCATTGTGAATTTTTTTTTGTGTTGTGTCTTGCAGAAATAACATTCATCCCAGATTTGATGATAATGAAAATACAGAAAAAAGAAAAGCAGGTTTGTGACCCTCTCTCCTTCTCCCAATTCAGCTGGCAAGGCCTGGGTACCATGTCCTGTGTACTCTGTGGGAATTGTTGCAATTGATGTGTGGTGGGAAGGAGGCTGGGTGAGGGGTTGTCTTGCATTTCCAGGCAGGGCATGCAGCTCAGCGCCTTGTAATTTGACCTGAGCTGCAGCCCAGAGTGGGTGAGTCTGATGAGGCCATTGAACAAGGAGGGATTTAACTTCAGTAGTGGAAATGCTTTGGATTTGGTGCTGTCTCTAGTGGAGGAGCAGCCCTTCTTTTGTCTCAAAGTCCCTAGTATTGGTTCATGCTGGAATCTCATTGCAAAATTGCGCATTTGCTGTGATTAATGTTACTAACGTGATGCACCAAGACTAATACCAGCTGGGAGTTTTTGGGAAGGTCGTGTCTGGGAGCTGTTAGTTCTTGGACAGGGAATTTTCTTCCTTTAGTCAGAAAAAATCCCATCTCACAAAGCTGCCATTTCTGGATTGCCACATCGGATCATAACAACCTGCTGCTCCCAGAGGAGATTTGTGAGCCAGTGGTCTCTGTATTAACTGTGTGCAGGGGAAGAGCCTGACCATTGGCACTCTGCTGAGGGGAAAGGACCTGGAGTGTTGCTCTGCCCACGGGGGTGAAATATGGCTGGAGGTATAAAACAAACTGGTCTGCCTGGAGCTAATTTGTGTCCGTGCTGCTTTTAATGGGAAGCCATTAAATTGAACAGTGAGCTAAGGGATAAATCTGTTCTAGAGCACAAGCCAGTGCCATTTCTAACCAGCTCTGAAGCAGCACGTGTTGCTCAGGACACTCCAGATCACACTGCCATGGCAGATTAATGTGAGGAGGAAAGGAGGGGAGCATTTAGAAGAGGTCAGTGTGCTGTTCTGGGCTTGCAGAATGCAAATGCTGCAGATATTGGAAGGTGTGTATACAGAGCACCAGTACTGTAGGAAGTGTAGTGAGTTTAGCAGTGCGTGCTAAAGATGTTGTGAAGAAGCAGAGCCAGCCTCAGGGTGAGGAGGAAGAAGACAGAGTGGAAAGTCTTGTGTACCAGCACGGCTGGATTGCTCCTGACAGGGCAGGGCAAAGGCCTGGAGGAGAGCAGAGGGCTTTGGGGTGTCTGTCTGTGATCTACCTCCTCTAATAGCAAAGCCCAGATAGGAAATTCATGCCACTCATTGGGCTAATATAGCAGGTTTGGGTGCTCTGGAAATGGGATTACTGAAATGATACTGGGTTGAAGCACAGCAGAACCATCCTCCCCAACCATTTGGAGATTTTAGAGGGCTCAGCTGAAAAATTGTTTTGTATAGCTGCTGCTGCAGATAAAATCTGGGAGGGAGATAAAGGCAGGCAGTGTGAGCAAGGAGGGGTAGAGGTCCAGCTTCTCTTCTCCTGAGCTCTCTAAGCCACCAGCAGTGTTGGACAATCCTTGCAGCATGTCATGAGGGGGGGTGCAGCATTCCCAAGTTCAGTGTTTGGAAGAAAGTGTGGCCAAGCAGGGCTCCTGTGGGCACTCTGGGTGTCTGGTTGAGGTGGTGAAGGGGTGGGTGGCTCCCTGTAATGCTCAACTGAGCAGCACTGGGGGCAAAACTAGCAAGGGCTGCCATTCCACATCACTGTGGATGCCTGAGCCCAGAAGCTCCCACACCTTGTAAACAGACTTCTCATGGCACCGAGGGGGGCTGGTGCCTTTGACTGAACAGTCTCTCTGGAGAAGATGAGATGCTTGTGTGGCTCCAGGGCTCTCAAGGGTCCTGCATTTCCTCTTTCTCCCTGCCAGCCTCTCACCTGCAGAAGCTCCATGTTGGGCATCATGTAGATGTAGGTTCAGGCCCATGGATGAAAATGGTGGCAAAATGCTGGCACCCTTCATATTGGTACGGGGTGGGAGGGGAGCTGTCAGCTGCCTTTGGGAACAAGTAATGGATGTGCTCTCTCCCAAGCCCTTGGCTGTCCTGGGCTAGTGCTTTGTCCTGCCCATGTCTGCTGCCAGTGGATTAGGGAACCTGGGCTGGAGAGCTGGGGTCTTGAAATGGGCTGCCTGGGGAGGGGCTTTTCTCTGTGCCTCCTTGGTGCCCCCCACAGCAATGACTCTCTTCTTGTGTGAATGAGGATGGCTTAGGGTGAGGGCACTGCCAACTTGGTGCAGTGTCTGAGGGGCTGTTGTTAGCACAGACAGGGGCTGTGTTTACACAACTCTACTTCCTTAATAATGCACAAAAATCTGGTACATTTGTCACCAAACTGTGACTAACTCGTGAAACCTGTCACTTGTCTCATGACTTACTTTCATGCCACGTGCCTTGTCTGCTGGTGGAGGTGGGACAGGGGTCCCTGGTTACCCCTGAGAGCAACAACAAGTGATGGATTTCCTTTGAGGGCTCAACAGCTCTATCGTTCCCTGGGCTGCCTCTCCTATCTGTGTCCTGCTTGTCCCTGGGCATTAAAGGGTCTTCTATTCCTTATAGATTCCAGCCAAGCTCTGCCTTGTTGAATAATCTGAGAAATACTGAACTAAAATAAATGCAGTTATCCCACAGTGCCTGTAAATCTCCTCATTCTACAGCCATGGAAGTTCTCCCATCATACATGGATGGTGAGAGCAGAGCAGCACTGCATTGGAGATGGAGAGATGGGAAGCCTTGTGATCCCTTAGCTCCTGCCTTCTCCTGGAGGGCTCTGCTGACTTTTCAGACTGGGCTTGGAGGTGGTGGGAATGGTTGGATCCCCTGCAGCTTGGGGACAGCAGTGGGAGCCAGCGGGGAACAGCCCAGGGCTGCAGGCACCATGTGAATGCTGGGCAGCCCTTGCAGCAGGGAGACCCCTGGGAGGATCTGTGGGAGCTCTTCTTACCTTTGCTTCAGGGACTCACTGCATAAAATGAGGTTTTTCCTAAACTTTATGAGTCTGTTTATGTGAAAGTGAGCTTTGCTGTCTCACATACTGCAAATGCTGTTGGGAGTTGTTACCAGAGTTACCCAGGACTGGAGTGGAGTCCTGAGCAGTGGGAGCCGGCACGGGGGACGGGGCTGTCTGGGCCTGAGGGCACCTGTGGCTCTGTCCCAGACTGTGTCTGTGGGCTGCTGGTCTGTACTGGGCGCTTTTTGTCATGATGAGACTGTCAGGTGTGATGACCTCGGTACTGGGTGCATGGAGGAGCTTTGGGTGAAGGGCAGGGGGAGCAGTGAGCTGCCAGGGTGCCCTTCTCTTGCACACAAAGCCAGGGGTGTTGGCTCTCCCCCGTGGTCAAAGGGCTGCACAGAGAGACCTGAGTGGGGGAGGACAACTGGGACAGCCCAGGGCAGCAGCATTGCCCTCTGCCCCACCCATGCCCTGTGCCAGGGCAGTGGAAACACACATGCCCACTGCCAGGGCTGGCCCAGTCACAGGATGCAGCTTCCTGGCTGTAGCTGTTGAGGGCTGCATTGTGGTGGAGCATCTCAGGAACAGAGCCAGGCCCCACCTCCATCATGCACATCCCGTGGTGACTGCAGAGCCTGCTTGGAGACATGATGGAAGGTGGCACTTGTATATTTTTAGCTTCTTGCTGCATTGGATTAAGAGCTGGAAACAAGGGGTGCGGACACCCAGCAAGCAGAACATGACAGCTCATGCTGTGCACGCCGCTGGTGGGGATGGCGGCTGCTGGGGTGTTTGGCTCACCAGCCTGCCAGAACCCTCTGTGTGAAAGAAGCTGCCTGTTCTGCTCCCACTGGGCTCTGCAACCAGCTGTGCCCATAGACTGGGCTGGTGGTGGCCAGTGTGACCATCTCAGCGAGGCAGAGCTGTGTTGTGGTGCCCAGCCAGGCTGGTGGCTTTGATCAGGGCTGTGGGGGCAAATGGGCAGTGGGGGTGCTGGGCAGACCCCAGGCTTTCCCTATAGAGCATGCATACCTTTGATGGCACCTGCAGTCAGGGTCCCTGTGGACACTTCACATGCAGAACAGATCTCTGTGGAGTTTGAGCCATGCCCAAGACCCAAATGCAAGCTTCTACAGAGCTCTCCTGGCAGGCTGCAGGAAAGCCTGGCCAGGCAAATGGGGCTTGAGTGGTCCTTGCCCTTGGGTGCAAGGTGGCACGTGGCATGGCCACTGCTACTGGCTGTGATCACGCTGCCTGGCCAAGGATGTTGTGTGGATGTTGTCTGAGCCTGGTTGCCAGGGAGCTGGCTCTGCTCTTGGCATTGTGACCATGAGAAGGGCTCAGGTGTGGCCTCCGTGCTGGACAGAGCTGCCGTTCAGATCCTGAGGCTGTGGCAGAGCTTTGCCCTGCTGGGAACACTGTACTCTTGGACAGGAGAGGCTGCTGGGTGGGCAGTGGGGTGGACATGAAACTTTTGGTCCTTTCTCCTTTTCACACTCAGACTCATGGACTAGTGCAGGACTTGGGTATGGATCAGGCTCTGACACCCAGCAGTGCAGATGTAACATCTGCTTCATCCTCTTCACACCTCCTGGCACTGCTGGCATGTGACCTCTGCCATGTGGGCCCAGAGGAGCCTCTTTCTGCTCCTGCCTTTCCTGGATATTATGATGGCAGTGATGGTGGTGACAATGATGGTTATGGCAAGTGCATAAGCTGTGTAATCAGTGCTACCTTTATGGGGCGGCAGATGTTGCTTCTTGTTGCTTCTTCCCCTCCCCACCTTCTCTTTGCAGTTTCCTCTTCTGTGCTGTTGTTCCATTTGCAGGTACCTCGTGGAGGCAGGTGAGGGTGAGGATTTCATATCTGCCTCACACTACGGGCAGTCCTGCTGGCCTGAGCCCGTCCGTGCCCTGAGCAGCTGTGGGGACAATGCTGAACTTCACTGCTCCTGAGGTGCCATGCATGTGCCAAGGGGAGTTTGTAAACTGTCCCTTCACATCCCTGTGAGCCCAGCTTTGCTGGAGGGCTCGCAGGGGCTCGGTGCATCTCACAGGCTCAGCAGTCTGGGAGAGGGGAGGGAGCCCTTCGAGGAACAGGGGCAGGAACTGCTTTGCCTCCCACCTCCTGGTGGTGTTTTTCCCCAAGTCCCAAATAAAAACTTGGGATTCAAATTGAGACTATAAATGAAATGAAACTATTTTAAGTTAAGGAAACACACCATTAAGGCCCACCCTGACCTTGGCTTTGCCCTAGAATGGGGTCGTGCAATTATAAGTACTCTCTCTTTGCCTCCACAGCTCTCTGGGGAGGTTTTAAACCTTTTTTTTCTCCTGACCTTCTATTTGACAATAGATAGACAATGGAACGAGACTTTGTGCTCCAGGTGATGCTGACGGACTATATGAAATGTAATTTATAGAAGATTCCTCTGTGAATAAAAAAACATGACATGAAAGTGTATTCTGGAAGTGTGAAATCATTACCATCATCACCAAAAAAATACCAGTTGAGAGACAGTGCAAAAGCACTGTTCTAGGGATAAAATGTCTTCTGGGGAAGCAGAGGCTGCTCGGATTGGATACTAGAGGTTCCAGAGATGGGCATCACCTACCAAAACCTGGAAGTCATCATCTTTACTTCTCACCTGCTCCAAAATATCCAGAAGCAACAAAGCTGCTTGTTTAGGTGGACATGTAAAAAGACATGTAGAAAAGGCAGGTGAATGGAAAATGATGTTTCTATTTAGTTAAAAAAAAAGTTACAGTAAGAAAAAGGATGCATACACTGTGAATTTAAAAGGAAACCTGTAGCAATGCAGGGCTACACAGATTTTTAGGCAGCACTAAAGACATGGAGTCTAATAAATCTTTTTCCAGCTACCTCAGGATTAAAAACCCTTTAAGAGGAGTCAGAGGATAAATAAGGTGTCAAGTGAGGGCTCATGGAAGTGGAGCATTGGCAGAACAACTCACTCAAATAGGCTCCCTACCCAGAGCCATCTCTGATGCCAAAGGCATCAAAGAGTTGCCCTTAAATTGAAAGGTGTGGTAAAGACATTTTTGTGCAACGTACCATAAGCCACCTGCTTTGATGGTCTTTATGCTGGAATTGTAAAGGAACACGATGAGATTTGGGAATTGCTAATAAATAGTGTTGGGACCATCACCCAACACTGGATGGAAGGGAGGGGGCAGTAAATGTGAAGCTAAAGGCCAATAGGTTCTCTTGGGTATTGACTAAATAGTTAGGAATTATAATAAACAATTTATTTCTGAAAATACTGCACTGGTGAACAGTCAGCATGACTTTTACAAAACAGAGTTAGTCCTTGGCAGTCTGCTGGGGATTTTAAAGATAACTGGATCACAGGGCTGAAGTTGGGCTGGGCTAGTGCTGGTGCAAGGCAGGAAAAAGTTCCTCACCAAATGCTTGTAAAGAAGTGAAGCATTGTCCTTATAAAAGCTCTTTCTGTAAATTAGTGACTGGTTAAAGCCAAGGAAGCAAAGTACAGGGAGGATGTTGCTGCTTTCACAGCACAGATCAGGGAAGAAAGGTGCTGGCTGATTCCTGCAGTCATCTGAGATGCTGAAATGGAAACGGAGGCTGAAAAGTTGCAAAAAGTCTCAAAATGTGCCCAATAAAGCAAGGGGGTAAAGCAGCCCAGTAAAGCAGCCATGCACGTGTCATCACTGGGTGCTGTCCTTGCTCCTGGAGGAGACAGTAAAGCACTGGCAGAGATTGGCATCTGCCTGCAGGTTGTTCTAGGATGCATTCAGTGGTTCATAGAGGGAGAAGGAGCAGAACAGAAACCCTCTTACCACTCCATGGTACCTCTGGTGCTGTGTGCTTCCTACGGGCACACCAAAGCCCCTGGGGGGAGGCAGTGCAGAGCAGAACAAAGCAGGTGGCCTGAGAGCTGGCCCAGCCCACCTGCAGGGAGAGGCTGACTCGTTACCTGTGCCTTAGCTGGGGCAAGAGAGCTCTGCAGGGGGAGGATGGCAAAACTGAATTGTACAGAGTATATGACAAGGAGACCATCTCACACCTTGAGAAGTAGAAGCCACTTAGGAGGGCAGCAGGATTTAAGCAAAATTAGTGGTTTTTCCCCATACCTTGTGAGTCTGTAGTAGTGAATGCCCCTGGGTGCTTTGGTGCCCAGGGTCACAGGTGGGTTCCTCATGGTGTGGGTGCAGCCTGTCATTGGAGCTCCTGAGCTGCTCAGCCGGGGTGCAGAGACGCTGCCTGCCCTGCCCCACTCCTGCCCCAGGGTCAGACACTGCCCAGAGCAGCCCCTGCCTGGTCCAGAGCATCCCGGAGCAGCCTGCCTTGCTCTGCTGCAGCAGCAAGTGTCCCAGGGCTATGATTTCCCAGGTTTAGGCTCCTGCAGCTACATGTGTCTCTCCCCTGTGAAGGGGTCTGAGTGTGGTGGTATGTCAGTGCTGGCCATTGCTGCAGGCACCGTGGCCAGTAGCCCAGTCACAGCCAGGGACAGCCTGATGGCTCACGGACACCTTTGTCTCAGGCCACCCAGGCTGAGGTTGCTGCTGCAGCAGAGCTCCCTGCAGTGCTGTGTCCCCATCAGTGTGACACTGTCCCTCCAGCCTCTCTCCCCTCTCTCCCTTTGGAAGCAGAGGTGATTTCCCTGCGGCACGGGGGCAGAGCCAGTGCTCCAGCACCAGCTGCAGGGGGACAGGGAGCTCCTGCCTGCCATGAGGAACCAGCCGGGCTGCCACAGGCAAGCAGCGAGGGTGCTTTGGAGCCAGCAGGAGCACAGGCTGGCACTGCTTTCTTAGGCTTTGCCTGTTGATGAGAAGCCAGGATGAACTGAGCCTCATCAAGGGTAGTAGAAAAAGCCCATGCCCTGGCTTGTGGCAGTGTGCCAGGCTCTCATTGCAGGCTGTACTTGGCAGCACAGTCCTATGTGATGGCCAGAGCTTGCCGTGGACTTCAGGAGCATGACACAGAGCATTTTCCCCTTGAGACAAACCAAGCAGCTTTGGGAGTAGGGTTTCTGGGCTTGCAGCATTCAGTGGGAAGCAGCCTGGTCTCCCTGCTCCTCTGGGCATGCGCTGCCCATGCGAGCCCTGGCTGTCAGCCTGCTCCCACAGGTTGGCATTTGATGGCCTGTTCATGGCAGGGCCTGCACGAGAGGCTTCTGGTTGCTCCAGCTGGAGGCAATCACTGCTGACTGGAACCAGCACTGCTCCTGGGACACAGCAGGCTGGGACACCTGATGTGCACAGGGATCCTAGGCCGAGGTGCTGACCCTGAGTGTTAGGAAAGCAGACTTCCAGCTCTTCAGGGAGATAGTCAGTGGGATCCCCTAGGAGACTGCTCCCTGGGACAAGGAAGTGGAACAGAGCTGGCAGGTCTTTAAGGAAGTCTGAGTTGGGTATCAATGCAGACTGGGGGATGAACAGATCGAGAGCAGCCCTGCCGAGAAGGATTTGGGGATGCTGGTGGATGAGAGGCTGGATGTGCCCAGCTGTGTGCACTGGCATCCAGAAGCCAAGCTGTGTCCTGGGCTGCATCAGAAGTGTGGGCTGAAGGTCAAGGGAGGGGATCCTGCCCCTCTTCTCTGCTCAGGTGAGACTCCCACCTGCAGTACTACATCCAGCTCTGGAGTCCTCAGTGCCAGACAGACATGGGCTTGTTGGAGCGAGTCCAGAGGAGGCCACCAAGTTGATCAGAGGGATGGAGCACCTCTCCTATGAGGAAAGGCTGAGAGAATTGGGTTTGTTCAGCCTGGAAAGGAGGAGGATTAGGGGTGACAGAATTGCAGCCTTCCAGTATCTAAAAGGGTACCTAAAGGGTACCCTAATGGTACCCTCTTACCTAAAGGGCTGATACCGAAATTGGCCGGATAGAAGCTTTCTAACACAGTTTTGAGAATTAGAAAGCAGGCGTTCTTTATTGCAGTGCTGGGCACTCAGGGAATCCGTCCTCCACCCCAGTGCAGTGAGTGTTGGGTCAACAGAGATTTTACCATACACACTGATTGCATATTCATTAGCTATTTCCACTTCCTTGACTTTTACACAGTCACACCCCTTATTGTTCTTTGGGGTCTGTCTTCAAAGTTCTGTGTCCTTTTTAGGTGGCTGTTCGGGACTCCAGCTTTAGAGTAAGGGCAGTGTCATTGTTTTACATAACTTCTACTTTGTTAGTCTTGCAGAGCTGAGCTGTCATCCTGCTTGTGTTTTGCATGCCTTCTGTTTGCCCACGTTACATCCTTTATCTCTTTCTACAAGACTGTGCTGTTGTGTTCTACTGTCCTTGATTGGAGTAAAATGTTGTGTTCTACTGTCCTAATCGAGTGAGTAAAATGCTTTCTGTTCTACTGTCTTTATCAGAGGTGCTACCTAAAGGGGGCTTACAAGAAAGATGGGGAGGGACGTTTTACAAGAGCATGTAGTGACAGGACAAGGAGGAATGGATTCAAACAGAGTAGCTTTAGATATTAGGAGGAAAGATACATAGGTATATAGATACAGATATAGAGAATATTAAATATTAGTAGGAAATTCTTTGCTGTGGGGGTGGTGAGGCACTGGAAGACGGTACCCAGAGAAGTTGTGTCTACTCCATCTTTGGGGGTGTTCCTGTCAAGGTTGGATGGGGCTCTGGGCAACCTGGTCTAGTGAAAGGTGTCCCTGTACATGGCAGGGGGTTGGAAGTAGATGATCTGGAAGGTCCCTTCCAACGCAGGCCATCCTGTGATTCTAAATTATTCCGGCTGATCCTGATCTTGCGATATCTGAGGAATGTAAAGGCTGGGACTGATCCTTTTGCACAGCCAGTGGTCTCAGAAGCAGCATCAATAGTGCTGATTTTCTTCTGGTCCAGAATAGGTTCCCTTTAATTGCCTAGGTGCCCTGTGATGGCTGGATGGCTGCTCCCCCATCCCAGGCTGCTGGTGCAGACAGCAGCAGGGGCCAGGGCTGGAGGTGGCTGCACATGGGCAGGGGTGCTGGTGCAGCCTGCTTGACCAATGCCAGCCAAGCCAGCAGCCCCACTCATGGATAGCTGCAGGGGCATCAGGGGCCTTTCCCCCTTGCAGTCTGTTTCATTTAATGCTTCCATCTAATCCAAATCAGAAATCTGAGTGTACAGAGCACCCTGTGCCTAGACAGCCCTGGATGGGCTCCGGCCCTCAGCCTGTAAGATGTAAAGATCACATTCTCTCCTGCAGCTCTGGGGCGTCTGAGGAACTGGATGGTGCTGAGGTTCTGCAGGCCATGGCATTGCTGCCAGAGGCACTGGCACCAGGGAAGGGGCTTGTGAAGGGAGCAGCACCCCTGCCCTGGGGAAGCCATGGCTGTGGGGTGGCAGGGTGAACACTGCCCCTGTCCCCGCAGACACAGGAGGTGCTGTTTGGCACCTCCTGGGCCACTCACCAGCTGCCCCACAGTGTCCCTGCAATGAGGCAACACCTCCAGGCTGCAGGATGGGCCCGTGTCTTGTCTCATGGCACAGCCACCAGCCCCCAGTCACAGCACCAGCTTTCTATCCCTGGTCATGCTGCTGGGCTTGGTCTGGTGCTGCCCTTGCACCCCGCAGCGATGAGCGAGCCCGGCAGTGGCTGCTGCTTCCCTCTGGGCAAGGCTGAGCCGCGCGTTAAAGGGAGCTGGGCCACTGGGAGGGCCACTGGGCCACTGGGAGGGACACTGGGCCACTGGGAGGGACACTGACTGGTAAGGCAGCTGCAACACAGCCCAGCGTGTTCCTCTCCCCATACTTGCTGCACACAACTGTGCTTCTGCCTGCTCCTTTGTGCTCTCTCCCACTCTGGCAGCTGCTGCAAGGGATGTTTCTGGTTCCTATTGAGAATTGCCACCCACAGCTCCCTTCCTTGGGCTGTCCCCCGGCAGCCCCACTGGCCTAGGCTGCTCTCCCGGAGCGGGGGTCACTGCACAGGTGCCCACCACAGGCACTCCTGCTGCTGCTTCAGCAGGGCTGGGCCCTTGAATGCTGCTGGCTGGTTGTGCCTGCTGCAGCCAAGTGTGCTGGGAAGGCAGCTGAATTCCTTTCAGTGTTTAGTGCTGGAACGTTTGCAGGAAACTAAAGAAGTATTGGAGCAGGAAGAGCAGCTCTTCTCTCCTGGCCTGGAGGGAGCCTCGACACCCAGCAGCTCCTGTGAGCAGTGCCAGTCTAACCCTTTTCTTCTGCCCCAAGCTCTGTCCCAGATGGATCTGTGGGCCCACTTGTTGTTGCTGCAGGCTGCAAGGCATTCCTAATTCCCTCTCCTTGCCCTGCTGGGACAATCCCTGGCTCTGGGCGATGGTCAGGAAGTGGTCTGGGTGCACAGGTCGCTCATGTCTTAGCAGAGTGGAGTCTGGAGTGTTCAATCAAAGGCAGGACAGTGTTGGGGACACACACTGGGACCACCACCTCCACTTGGGACCTGCATGGACTGTGGGGGGGAGCTGAAAGGCCTCTGTCTGTCAGCCTCTGTTGGGCAGAGAAGGGAGGTCCTTCCTGGCAATGTGCATCTGCTCATGGTGCCATTGGCCACAGTCCCTGAATGCTGAGGGGTGCTGCCACGGCACCCTGGGTGGTTGGAGCCTTGTGGGGCTGCGGATTCCCCCGGGGCACCTGCTTTTTTCAGCTGTGGCATTTTCTTCACCTGCTGCCTTTCCGTTGTCTCCACAGCTGCCAAGCCTAAAAGTGCTGAGCCTCTCCCCAATGTCGTCTGCCTGGGAGTGCAAGGCACAGGACACCTTTGCCAGCAGCGAGGAGCGGGACGAGGTGCCCCACCAGGTGACAGTGACAGCCACAAACACAGGTGGCCAGTGCCAGTGCCCAAAGGAGGAGCCCAACGGTGCTCCCCAGAAGCGGACAAGCACCCAGAACGGGATGCAGGACAGTGGGGGCACAGGAGTGAAGAAGAAACGGAAGAAAAAGGATCTGGGAGAGCAGGAAGGGGGAGATAAAGCAGCTGTGGAGGTGAAACCAAAGAGAAGAAGAGAGCCTAAAGAACCAAAAGAGCCTAAAAAGGTGAAGGAATCCAAGAAGCCGAAGGAGCCCAAGCAGAGGGAGGTGGCTAAGAAGCCCCGGAAACCTCGGGAACCCAAAGCCCCGAAGGAGCCTAAAGATAAGAAGAGTGGCTCTGAGCCAACCCCCAGAGCAAGACCCAAGAAGAGCAGGTGAGTGTGGTGCTGTCTCTGTGCCTGCTGTGGACAGGGCTGTGGGCTTGCAGGAGCTGCAGCTCGGAGAGCGGCACTGGCTGTGCGGGACACTTGGTCTGAAGGCTGGGTATGCTGGGTGGGAGGCCAGGATGAGCTCTCTGCCCACACAGGGACAGGACAGGCGGGTGTGCTTCTGGGAATGAGGCCTTGCAAGACTCCAGGTCCATAACAGTACCAAAGAGCCTTGGCCTCTCCTTGGTCTGGCCTTTGAGCCGAGTGTCCTGGGGCAAAAGGCCCTTCAGGGCACCAGGACAGCGAGGTGCTGTGTGGCAGAGGGTCTGTCATACATGTTTTGGGGCTTGGGCAGAGGGTATGTGAGTGAGAAAAACCTGACCCTGGACTGTGTGCAGTGAGGATGTGCACACACCCAAGGGCCAGTAGCCTGCCTCCCCTTGGCTCACATTTGGTAGGATGGTGGAGCACATCCTATCCCCTCTCCCTCTCCTGGGAGAGTTGTCCCTTCAGGCAACTGTGGATCTGTGCTGGCAGCAGGGGAGAGGTCTGAGCACTCCCTTGTACTGCACAGCCCAGTGCCACTGCCACCACTTCTGGTAATTCCTCAGCCTTTTCATTAACAGGCTGGTTGGCCAGAAGCTCTGATTTCTTTTTAGTGGGGAATGTGCAGAGAGCAGAGCAAGTCTCAACAGCACCAATGTCATTTGGTCTTCCAAAGGACAGCTCCTTCAGAGCTCTCTGACAGCCAGACGCTGGAGAGGCCACGGCTGTGGAGCCAGCAGTGGGGTGGCCTTTAGTGCCATTGCTGTGGGCTGGTGCTGGACACGAGGAGGTGTGCGTCGTTCAGCAGGGCAGGAGCTGGGTGCCATGGCCCCAACACGTCCCTGAGCCATGCAGTGCTGTCACTTGGGGTCTTCCTTGAGCGTGGGGTTCTGCCTTGAGCGTGGGGTTCTGCAGATGTTTGTCCAGGGCTGGTGAGCCAGAGCAGATGGGGATGGGCAGATCAAGCAGACAGTGCTGGGAGGGTGAGGGAAGTGCTTCTCCAGGCCCCAAGGACGGCTGCAACAGGGCATGGAGGTGGAGAGGGAAGGAGAGGGGCTGCAGGCAAGGAAGGGAAGGATGAAGGCCATGTAAATACAGCACTGGGCCCCAAGGAGGGTCCTGGGATGAGGGATGCAGCTAGCAGATTTTCTGAATGACACTTCTGCTCCACCAATAAGGACCTGCCATACAGGCAAGTCACAGAGATTTGCCCCTGTGGCAGGACCTGTGGGACCAGACCAAAGCAGGGAAACCCAGGGGAAGAGCAGACCATGGAGTCTTGTGCTCCTGGAGACATTCATGGCTTTTGTATGTCCTTTGTCTGCCAGCAGCACCTTCACAGCGTGCTGAACATCCCAGGGCAGCCTTGACTGTGTGACCTGCTGTGAGTAGCTGGTGGGCAGCTCACCCTGACAGAGAAGGGACTCATGGCAGGGTAACCCCAGCTGCAGAGCTGGAAACCCTGGCCCTTCTACCTGGGCATGGCAGGGTCTGGGCATACCAGGGGGAGCTGAAGGGCGATCCACTTGCTGTGCTAGATGCCAGCAGAGCCTTGGTGAAGAGACCACTTCATGCAAAAGAAACCATGTAATATAACTCTGTAACAAATCGTGCAACCAGAAGAAACCACGTGTGGGAATCTGGGAGTTCTACAAAGCTCTGTGCATTCCTGATGCTCTGTTCCAGTGGATCCTGAGCCTGTGGTGCTTCCTCCTGCTCATCTGCACCTTCCAGGAAGACCTAGTTCCAGCCCTGCTGCTTGGAAAGTCCAGCCCATGGGTCCTCACAGCTTCCTTGCCTCCACAGCCCCTCTTTGAGCCTTTTCTCAGACTTGCTTTGGGTTCTGGGTCAGCCACCAGCAAACCCTGCCGTGGGAGGGACAGCCATGGGTGTCAGGGTGGGAGCTCTGCAGGGAGCAGGGCTCTGTGTCCCCCTGTGCCCCCTGCCCAGGTGGGGCTGGGGAGCTGCCTGGGGGCCCCTGGCAGTGAAGGGAGGGGAGAGGTGAGCAGCAGCCTTTAGTTAGTTTGTGCTCCGTGTGGATGGAATGATTGCTGAGAGTCCTTTAAGTAGCAGATAATGGTGGCATAATTTCTTCTAAATTATTTCTAATCACAGTCAATGACTGGCTCATGAATGAATCAGTTGTTAATTGTGACTTACAAATCAATATCTTGGGAGTTACTGCTCGGTGAAAGCACTGCTCACAGAGCATTTTCAGGGCCTCTCATTGAGGTGTGGATGACAGGCCTCAGGGCCAGGGCATTTTTGGCCTGAACAACAGAATTTTACTCTTATTTTTTGCTAGTCACAGGCAAGCAGTGATTTTTCTCATTAAGTGGAGCTAAAACCTTGGTGTGGCTTTGAAACTAAAGGTTCCTCTGCCACTCTGCAGGTCTGGGATGTGGAGGGGATGGATGGTGGGGCTGGAAGTGAGGAAGGGAGCATTGGTCAGCCCTGGGACAGGCACCAGCTCTTTGAAGTCTTTCCCTTAACCGTGTTCCTTGCAGAGGATGAGGATGGACTGGCATGCTAGGAGCAGTTTTTTCTTACCCTGGTGCTTCCTGGTCCCGTTCCCTTGCACAGGCAGGTTGTGCTGCTGCCCCAGGGGTGCAGGTGGTCCTTACCCTGAGAACATGCCGTGGGACTGGGCTTGTCTTTGCACGTTTTTCAGGAAGGTGGTGGGATTCCTGGGAGCAGAGCCAAATCCCCTCTATGTCCTGAGCATGGGGGACAGTTGTCTGGTAGGACAGAATTTCCTAGTGGGCCCTTGGAGCCGGCAGTGACTGCTGGGATGGGCCGTTGCACCGGTGGGAGTCGGATCTGTGTCCTCCTGTGTCCATGGCAATCACAGGGCTTAACTCCCTCTGGCTGGAGGCTCACTCCAGTGTCTGCTCAGCTGTCTGGGAGGGGACTCAGTGCTGTGACTCAGGAAGAGGAACCACGAGCTGAAGCAGCTTGTGCTTGGTGTAAAGGTTTAGTGGGGTCTGGCAAGGCTCTGTGGCACACGCAGGAGATGGCCAGCAGCATGGCCAGTGCTCCTTGGACTGGGCTAGGAGGTTTGTTTCCGGAGTGCCAGGACACAGGTTGCCTCTGGAGCTGCTGAACTTTATTTCTGACTCTGGTCAGCACAGGATGTTTGGGAGTGTTGTGATTGGAACAGGCACCTTGCTGCTCTGGCCTACTGGGGTTGGTGCTGGGGAGATCCTCTTTCTGCCTGCACTGGACCCCATAACCTGAACTCCAAATCCTACAGCCCCTGTGGGCTGTTCCCCTGGCTGGTGACAGCCCCCAGCCTCCACACCAGGCAGGGCAGCCGGACACTTTCATCCCAGTGTTCTGAAACCGGATGGAGAAACACTTGGTGTGCTTAATGAGCATCACCAGTTGGGGATCCCCAGTCCTGGGGGAGGTCCCAGGAGCCTTGAGCTGCCTCTGGATGATCCAGTGGGAGCAGTGCTCTCTGTGGGTGCCTGCTGACTCTCCCCTGAGATCCCTAGGACATGGTCTAAGTGTTAATCTGCCTTGACAGCAAAGACACCCCTGTGGAGAAGAAAAAGAAAGGGAAGAGGAAAAATGAGATACCAGTGAACAGTTTGGATTTGGATCAGGATCTCCTGAACCCATCTGTACAGAGCCCAGAGGAGTCTGCAGAGTCAGCTGACAGCCAGGTATGTCCAAAGCCCTCAGCTGGCTGCCAGTGGGTGAAATCCTGGCTGCTTCTGAGTGGGAGAAGAACAGGGCCCCTGGGCACAGCAATCAAAGAGCATATTCAAGCAGTGTGACCACCTTCTATCTACCTGAAGTCAGCTAGTGGCGTAGGGTTGGGTGCACACTGCTGCCCTGAGAGACATGCACCCTGCACCCCTCTCAGTCTTGAGTGTCCCTCTCCACCATGGCTCTGGGCAGCTCCCTTTCCTGGCACAGCAAAGGAGAGCAGGTTGGCCTGGCAGCCTGGGGGGCTACGTGCTCTGCATCTTTGTAGGGATCCTCTGTCTCGTGTCTTGGGGACTGATGGGGCTCTGTGGGTTGGGATGGAGACCTCAATGCCCCAAGGAGTGCCTGTTCCACCACCCCCATCCCCTGGGGCAGGGGTGGCCTGGAATTCTGGCACTCCTGGGGCTTCCTGTCGAGCAAGGAGGAGGTGCTTGGTGTGCTCGTGCCCCTCAGCACTGCCCTTTTCCCTCCCTGTACAGAAGCGACGCTCAGGACGGCAGGTGAAGAGGAGGAAGTACAACGAGGACCTGGATTTCAAGGTTGTGGACGACGATGGCGAGACAATCGCCGTGCTGGGAGCTGGGCGAACCTCCGCGCTCTCTGCCTCTACTCTGGCCTGGCAGGCAGAGGTAGTGCTGGGGGTGGGACTGGGGGCTGTGTGGCATCTGCCTCGTGCAGGGTGTCCCAAAGTGTCAGTGCTGAGGTTCAAGGAAGTGGGGGGTCCCACCTCAAGGGTGGGCTGAGAGGGTTCAGGCTGGGTTCGGGCTGGCTTTTCAGGAGCTGTGAGATGGACAAGAGGTATGCAGGTCCAACTGTGCCCCTTCTGCTTGGAGACTGAGGCCTCTGGACCATGTCACACATCTGGACATGTCCCACCCAGTGCCCCTGTCCACCTTTGGCTCTGGTCTCTGTAGCTCCTGTCCAAGATTAGTCTGTTATTTTGTCTCTGCCAGCTGAGGGCTTTGTAGGTGCCAGGTAATCATTTTCTGCCCACATTGCNGTGAGAGGGTGCCTTTCTGGCAGGGTTCAGGCTGGCTTTTCAGGAGCTGTGAGATGGACAAGAGGTATGCAGGTCCAACTGTGCCCCTCCTGCTTGGAGACTGAGGCCTCTGGACCATGTCACACATCTGGACATGTCCCACCCAGTGCCCCTGTCCACCTTTGGCTCTGGTCTCTGTAGCTCCTGTCCAAGATTAGTCTGTTATTTTGTCTCTGCCAGCTGAGGGCTTTGTAGGTGCCAGGTAATCATTTTCTGCCCACATTGCTGCTCTCCATCAGTGCCTCAGAGCGAAGCAATGCCAGCCTGACCCTTGCCAGCTGATCTGCTGAGCAGCAGGGCTGGGATCTGGGCAGTGTGGCAGGGACTGGCCAGTGCCACTGCGGTTTGGGCTTTGCTGTCCTGCTGCCTCTGCCCACTGGTTCAGTGCTAGCTCCTGGTGGGTGCTGGCAGCTCCTTCCTGCCTGTCTGTGACTGTGTGTTGGATCCTGCAACTTATTCCATCTCTCTGGTCATTAACAAAGCTGCCAGGTACTAATAATGGTCACTAGTTGTTTTCATAGTGTTCCTGTAACCCTTTCTAGTCTCCTCTTCCCGAGGCCTTGGTGGGTATTAGGGAGCTCTGTTGATAAGCCCTGACCTGATGATCCATGCCCAGCCTGGGGCTGCCACACACCCCTGGTACACGCTGCTGGTGCTGCTTTGGCTCTGCCTGGGTCCATGGCCAGTCCTCTCTCTCAGGTCCTGGCAGTCATCTCTCAAGTGAGATTTTCAAAGCAGCAGGGATGAGCTGCCTTTGGCATATGTCCATGCTGCCACCCTGTTCGCATCTCAGTCCTAAACTTTCACCTCAGTTTGTCCTGCTCCAGATAAGTTATTAAGGCTGATGTCCAGTGGCAACCAGGCTGGGTCGCTACTCTGAGGCCTGGCCAGCCCTTCCTGGCTGGGCCTGCCCATGGCTGCTCCCAGGGTCAGACTGACAGGCAGGCCAGGATGTGAGTGCTGACCTTAGGGCTGCTCTCCCTATGGCCTGGACTTGGCAGCTTTCACCCTGCATCCTGGCCACAGTCCTCAACAGCTCTCTGAGGCAGCGCAGGGCTCCTCTAGCAGTCTTCAGCAGCCAGCAAGGAGGCACAGACCCATGTAAGCCTGTGTAAGGGCTGTGGATCAGCATGGGTGCTCCCAGTGCCAGGGCACTGGAAGCTGCTGCAATGGCCATGTTCACACAAATGCTGTGTGCAAGGGTCAGGCAGAGCCCAGCAGTGCCGGGGTGGATGCCTGGACATGGGGGAACAGGCACTGCACAGTGCCTGTGGCAGGAGACCTCTGTGTGCTCCCCTCAGCCCTCTTAACCTGGTATGGGTCAGAGCTTCCCAAATAGGGCAGAAATCCTGCTCTGGGCCTCAGATGGCAGCCAAGGGGCAGCCCAGGCAGACCTGCTGTTCCCTGCTTATTTTGTTGTAGTGCTGGGTCCAACATCCTGCCCTGCGCTCAAGGGCGGTGCCAAGGCAGTGAAATCAGCTGAGAGCTGGGGATGGAAGGGTTGCTGTGGCCATGGGCATGGTCTTGGCCTTCCCAGACACTTTCAGATGAGTGCTGTGGGATGCCCTGTCTGTCTGTCCATCCCCAGCCTGCCCCATGCCTTTCTTTGAGAGACTTTCTAATCTGCAAAGTGTCACCTGAGGGCTGTGTTGCCTTGATCCAGACTCTGCCTCCTTCTGAAGGGGATGAACAGAGTCCTTCTCCTTTCTTCTCTGCACTTTGCTCCTCCTCCTGCTGTACCAGCTCCCAGCCAGATATTTCTAATGCTCAAGCAAGCTCCACATCTTTACTGTCTGTAGTCTCCCCGGAATCTTCCTACATGTCTCCTCTGCAGCACAGACAGGCACAAGCCTGGCTTTCCTGACCCTTGGCATTTGGTGGGGCTGGTCCTGGCACAGCTGCAGCCAGGAGAGCCTCCACCTGCACGGAACTGGTGGCAGCAGGAGAGGGAGAGTGTTAGAGCCACCTCCAGCAAAGCCTGTGCTCAGCAAGAGGGGCTGTTCTGGGAGCCCCTGGCTGCCAGCAGAGGGTCTCTAAGGGTGATTCCCCAGGGACAGAATTGAAGTCTGCAGAGAGAAGGAGGCAGCACTTTGAGCCTGCCAGGAAGAGCTGCATGGACAGCAGTGGGGTGAGGTGCTGTTGCCTCTGTCCTGTGGCCGTGGGCAGACAACAGCATGTGGGTGGCATGTGGCAGGGCCTGACAGACGTGCTGCCTGCTCTCCTGGGGCCCTTGGAGCCATACAGCACTATGGGGCTGTAAAAATGCCAAGACATGTCCAAGATCTGGCATGGAGAGTGCCTGGGAAGCAAGAATGTGCATGTTTTGGTGTATTTCCTTCCTTGAGTCCATGGGCAGAAGTGCCAAGCGCTCTCCCCTTTTCTGGGAGACTTACCACTCTCTCCAGCTCCCCTGGTGTAGCTGGAAGGACCTGCACAGCCAATCCAACAGTGCTGTGGCCTGGGACCCAAGGAGGCTGGGCAGAGGGTGAGTGTAGCTGGACTGGCAGCACCTACACCCTCACGGGCAGCAAGGGCTCCCCAAACACAGCTCTCTTGGCTCCCAGTGCTGGCTCTGTCTGCCTGGCCTGGGGAGCTGGGAGAGGAGCAAGCAGCCATTCTGTGCTGGGAGAGTGCCAGGGGCACATGATGAGCCAGTAAAACGGAGCTCTCTCCTTTCCTGTCTCCAGGAGCCTCCTGAGGATGATGCCAATATCATTGAGAAAATCCTTGCCTCCAGAATGGTGCAGAAGGAGGTGAGTGGCAAAGATGTCAGTGGGGCTGGAAGTCCCTGGGCAGAAGAGAGATGGCACCTGGCTGCCCCATGCAGCACAGACGTGAAATGTGGCAGCAGTTGGTGCTCTTGCTCTTGTGGTGAGGTGCTGGGGTATGCCTAGACTGGCACCTTTCTGTACTGTGGATCAGTGTGGTGCCTCTCCTGTCCTGGGCACCAGAAAGCCTCTGGAGAGGAGGACTGCCTGGGCTCATGCCCAGGAGGTGTTTGAGTCCCCCGTGCTCGAGGGCGGTCTCACATCATGTTCCCCAGGGTTCCTGCACCTCCAGGGCAGCAGCACAATGAGTGCCTGGCTGTCCTCACCAGCCCTGGGGCTCAGTCCCTGGAGCGTGTGGCCAGGCAGGGGATGGCTGAGCATGCCCTCCCAGCTTCTGCACAGCCTCTGACTGTTGCTGACTCTCCTTCCCTTGGTTTCAGGCTCATCCTGGAGGCCTGGCGTTTGAGACGGAGGAGTTCTATGTCAAGTACAGGAACTTGTACGTGCAGTGTTGTGGTGCTTTGTGCTGTGGGCCCTGTGCATGTAGGAGCAAGGACTGTGTGCTCCCACCTCCATCCTGTCCCAGCTGCAGCCGCAGCATCTCTGTTTTCCTGCCCCTGTCCTCCTGAGCCAGCCACAGTGCTGGGAGGCAGGGAAGCTGCTGCAGCTTCAGTGCTTGGTGTTGGCCTAATCCTGGGCCACAGCTTTCCCCAGTTTGGGGTGGCACAGACATGGGCTGGGCATTCTCTGGATCACTGGGAGATCTGTGCTGCTCTGTGTGGTGGATGGGATTGGGACCAAAGACCTCTTGGTCACATTTTGTTGATTTTTTTCCCCCTGCAGCTCTTACCTCCACTGTAAATGGGCAACTCTGGAGGAGCTGGAGAAGGACCCCAGGATCTCCCAGAAGATAAAGCGCTTTCGGAACAAGCAGGCTCAGATGAAACATATTTTTACAGAGGTGAGAATAGAGTACAGTGAGCAGTGGTGCCCAGCCTTGGGCCTAGTGCAGTGGCTGAGCAAACCAGGAACTGCCCCTGACACTTCCCTGCCCAGGCCAGACCAGCTGCAGGGCCACAGGCACCAGGGCTGGAGCTGAGGGTCTGTGACAGTGCCCTGGACACCCATAGTGGCACTGGCAGAATTATGAGCAGGGTGACAGGTGTCACTTGCCAGGCACTGCCATCTCTGGAAGAGTTGCTCAGTGGGAGGGAGGGCAGCATGCAGGGTTGGAGGTGCTTCTGTTGTGGAGCAGAGATGCTATGGGAGAGAGAGCTATAAATATCTGGGCTTAGGGCAGCTCCTGCCTGCTCTGCTCTATAAGCAGATTAATCCTGCTTAGTATGAAAGGTGTTCTATAATTTATCTTGCTGCTCCCGAGATAGTTGTTGGATCTCCTCAGACTGCCCCTTACAAGTGTAAATCAGGCCAGTAGGCTATGAAAATTTCTCCATTGTAGCTGGAAATCTGGGGGCGTGTGTCAAATTTCTCACTCCCGAGTCTGTTTGGGGTCTTTCTCAGGATGCAAAAAAAAAAGCATGTGTTGGAACACACTGTTCCACTGACAATTCAGCAAGGAGCACATGCTCTTTTCCTGTGACTAACTGGGGCCTGGGGTGTTGTGAGCATAGAAGCCTGGTTTTTCTCCTTCCCAAGCTCTAGGCCATGTCTCTCCAAGGACTACTGCTAGGTAGGGGGGAGAAGGAGGCAGAGACCAAGGTGTCCCCCCTTGCAGGAGTGGGGTTCGTAGGGTGCTATGTGTGGCTCGGTGCTGTGGCAGTCACAGCTCGGGATGCTGCACATCAGCTGGAGCAGACAGCTTAGGACTGGTACCTTGGGGCCAGATAGGCTGGGGAGGACATTCCTGCCTCCCAGCAAGGGCAGCACGGAGCCTGTGACTGCTCTAAAGAAAGAGCTTTGCCTTCTGCAGGGCTCCTGTGTCCTCCCTGCCCAGAGACAGATGTCTATACCTGTGTCCAGGGCACTTGATGTGCTGCACACAGCTAGCAGCATCCTGGGGACAGATGCCCCACAGCTGTTTACTTGTACCCATCTGTTTAACCCTGGAATCACCTTGAACTTAGCTCCCCTTTTACTTTTTTCTGTCACAGCCTGATGAGGATTTGTTCAACCCAGACTACGTGGAAGTAGATCGAATTCTGGAGGTGGCTCACACAAAGGACCCTGACACCGGGGAGGTGAGAGGCTGCATCACTTGCTTGCCCCATGGAGGGAGACTTGGCAGGAGGCCCGGCCCTGTTGTGTGCATTCTGGGTCATCTCTGAGCACCCTGAGCCTTCCCAGCCTTCCCTTGCACAGCCCACGCCCTGTCCCTGAGGACTCTTGGCACAGGGCAGGTGGGGGGCTGCTGTCCCTGTCTCTGAGGCTGTCTCTCTCCGTGCTGCAGGAGGTGACTCACTACCTGGTGAAGTGGT
The DNA here is from genome assembly GCA_013398175.1 of Climacteris rufus. Lineage (NCBI taxonomy): Eukaryota > Metazoa > Chordata > Aves > Passeriformes > Climacteridae > Climacteris > Climacteris rufus. The sequence goes on from VZRZ01001227.1 coordinate 489,735, forward strand.
GCTCGCTGCCCTATGAGGAGAGCACCTGGGAGCTGGAGGAGGATGTTGACCCAGGGAAGATTAAAGAGTTTGAAGCCCTCCAAATCCCTCCAGAAATCAAGCACATGGTAACGTACCCTGAGGTAACGTACCCGGCTGGCAGCTCACTGCCCTGGGCACAGGACTGGCTGTGTCCTGCCACAGTCCAGCAGTGCTGACCTTGTCCCTGGTTGCTGCAGTGCAAGCCCCAAATCCTCCCCTCTGGGTGGGTTAGTTGTCCAGGTCTGAGGGTGGGTTCCAGAGGGTGGGTTCCACCTTGCTATGGCTTGGCTGGCAGTGACTGCTTTGAAGCGTTGTCCTGATGTGCAGTCCCAGCAGCAGGATCTGGCCTCACTGGGGGTTAGCCTCTCCTATGGACCTTGCTCCTGCTCTCCTCTCCTAGGAGCGCCCAGCATCCGAGTCCTGGCAGAAACTGGAGAAGTCCCGGGAATACAAGAACAGCAACCAGCTGCGGGAGTATCAGCTGGAGGGAATGAACTGGCTGCTCTTTAACTGGTATAACAGGTGAGGAGGGGCTGGAGCCCAGTGCTCCCATGAGCAGTCCTGCTGGCAGCAGGCCCTGTGTGTGCTCTTGTGGGAACAGCAAAGCTGGCGAGCAGAGCAGACAAACAGGGGCCTGCCAGAGCAGCCACTGAGTCCTTCAAGTCCTGGAGCTGGCAGACAGTTGCCAGAGACAATGGATTGGCTTTAGCTTTGCAAACGAGCCTTTGGGAATGTTTCTCCCTGGTACATGCTGATGAGTCTTGGCAATAGTAGGGCGTAGCTACAGTTCTAAGATACACCTGGTTTTCGGTATTGGCCGGGCTACTGGTGACCTGTTGTGTGGCAGGAAGGCCGGAATATGCACGGCCTCAGCTGCACCAGGCCATCAGATGCATCTTTCCCTGGCTTGTGTGTACCTGAAGAACAGCATCTTTCATGCTGATTTTGAATCCATGATCTTGCAAGAAGTTGGCTGGCTTACCCAGAAGATTTGGGCCACTATACAGAAGTCCCCCCATGCTCCACGCTGCAGGGTCAGAGAAGTGTGGGTAGAGGTGATGTGCCTGACATTCCATCACAGAGTTGGCAACAGGATGGTTCCTGCCCCCAAGAGTCACATTCACCTGACCCTGTCCATCTCTGCAGGAAGAACTGCATCCTGGCTGACGAGATGGGGCTGGGGAAGACAATCCAGTCAATCACCTTCCTCTCAGAGATATTCCTGATGGGCATCCATGGCCCCTTCCTTATCATCGCCCCTCTCTCCACCATCACGAACTGGGAGAGAGAGTTCCGCACGTGGACGGAGATGAACGCCATCGTGTACCACGGCAGCCAGATCAGCCGCCAGATGATCCAGCAGTACGAGATGGTGTACAGGGACACACAGGTGATTGATACACACAGTGCTCCCAGCACACGTCCCCCAGCCCTGCCTTCCTTTCCTTGGGAAGCACTGAGCCGCCTGTGGAGCTTGTTCCTTTGCAGAGGGAAAGGTGATCTTTTCAGACCCCTTTGCTGGCAGGGGCTTGGGTTGCACTGTGTATGAGTGAATAGGCCCATCTCCTACAGAACGGGGAAGGTGCAGCATAGCCATGGTTCTTGTCCAGGCCTATGTGTCTGCCCTAGGGCAGTGTGTGGTTTGGAGGTACACAGCCTGTGGCCATCGAGGAGGCTTGCAGGAACCTGCCCAACACTTGGGAGAGACTGTTCTGGGGAAATCCCAGCTCAGAGTCAGATGCTCACACTGATACTCTCAGACAGGAGGTCTGACAGTGTCCTGCCACCCTGCAGGACTCAAACTCCGGTTTCTGTTCCCCTAGGGTAACCCTCTCCCTGGGATCTTCAAGTTTCAGGTGGTTATCACCACCTTTGAGATGATCCTTGCTGACTGCCCAGAGCTGAAGAAGATCCAGTGGCGCTGTGTGGTCATTGACGAAGCTCATCGCCTGAAGAACAGGAACTGCAAACTCCTGGAGGGGCTGAAGCTCATGGCCCTGGTGAGCATGTCCTGCCCAGGTTCCCCTGACAACAGGGTGGGCTGGGATGGCCCTGCTGAGCCATCAGGTGCCTCTGTCAGTGGCTCAGGCCCCGTGCCAGGCTGGAGGAAAACCATCTGGGGAGCCCTTTGATGGTCAGGGCACTGGTGCCCTGCAGCCCTCACAAACTTCTTTTTGCCAAAGTGGGATAGTAACTCTCCCTGTGCCTTCCCACCTGTGTGTGCTTCCTGCCAGAGCCCTGCCTAGCCTTGCAGCATAGTGTAGGCTGCTGCAGCACACTGGGACAGTTGCTGACCAGCCCTGCACAGTACCCCTGCCCATGGTGGGCCTTGTGCTCTATGCTGAGCAGGGCTGTGGTGTTTGAGTTGGTTTCTTACTGCTCCACAAACATGGGACCAGTCCATGCCAAGGATGAGGGTTCAGGACTGTGCATGGTTAAGAAGGGATCAGTGAGCTGCTCTGAGAAATCATTTAGATGTCCATCTCCTTTCCAGCCCTGGGCAAAGCAGCACTGCTGTTTGCTGGACCAAGGGCCATCGGGCCTATTGGATCTTCCAGCCCTACCCAGCTTCCATCACACTCACCTGTAGCTGGGCCAGGCCTCCGAAAATTACTAGTCTTGTTACTCCTACAATTTCCAGAAGACCTTGCTGTTTCCCCCGACTTTGTGTCTTGTGCAGGTCACTGCTGGGTCATGAGCTTGGGTCAAAGCAGGATTGCTGCTGGTCCTGCTTCTAAACCATCACCTTCCTTTGTACAAGTCCTGTGGGAGCCTCCCACCTTATAGTTGCCCTTCTTTTCTAGCTGGCCACTCCTGAGGACATTTCCTACACTAGGCTGGGCAGGAGGATTAGCCTGAGCAGTAAGCCCAAGGCTCTGGCAGTGCTGGAACAGAGCTGGTGCACCTGGGACTAGCACCCAGTGGTGCCTGAAGCCCAAGCTTATGTTGTCAGGCATGGGAGGGAGGGTCTTCTCCTTGAGGGATCATCCAGTCCTCATACCCCCAGGTCTTGAGGATTGTCTGGACCCCACCTCCTTTTATTGCACATGCACCCACATGATGAACCTCTAAGAAAAGCTCCCCCTTGTTTCCAGTGCACAGTCATACCTGCCCCTACTGATTTTGGAGCACCCTGCAGCAGGTCATTGGTGCCTCTCGATATGCCATGGCTGGGGGCCATGTTCCCTCTTGTTCTGCCCGAGTCCTGAAGAAGGACATCCTGCTCCAACTGAGTGGAAGCTTGGGCTCTGTCAGTGTCTCACTCAGGTGCCAGCACAGCCCTGCCTGAGGGTCTTGTGACAGGGCAAGGCTGAAGCCTGGGAGCAGTGTGAGATCTCAGGTTTGGCTGTTGTTGCTGCACAGAACGGGACAGGAATGTGTCCGTGGGAGCATCCTGGGAGCCACAAGACAGTGTTGTGTGGCAGTGGCAGGGCTGTCACCATGGCCAGGGAAACCTCTCAGGGAGTGTATGTGCTCCCAGGCCTCCCAGAGTGCTTCTGAGGTTGGAAGACAAGAAGCATTGTGCTCTTGGGACCCCTTCAGCCCAGCCAGTGGGTTTTAGCCCTCAACCTGTTTTCTGTGTGTTCCCAGGAGCACAAGGTGCTGCTGACAGGGACCCCCCTGCAGAACTCAGTGGAGGAGCTCTTCAGCCTCCTAAATTTTCTGGAACCACAGCAGTTCCCATCAGAGACAGCCTTCCTGGAGGAGTTTGGAGACCTGAAGACAGAGGAGCAGGTACCTGGAAGAGTGATGCTGGTGACTGTTAGCACAGGCCACTGGGACATGTGGTGACCAAATCAGGCATGCTCTCAGACGTGTGCTTCATGAAGTGGATAGAACTCCTCAGGCCCAGAGAAGCAAAGTTGTGACAGAGCCCCCAGCTTTGCTCTGGGGAGAGGAGACCAGCCCGTGAGAGGAGACCACCAAGGCAGTGGTCTGCTCTCAACTGACTCCCTGCTGCCCTTGCATGCCCAGGAGTACAGTTCACCTGCCTCTCCCACCCGGTCTGTCCCTGAGACCAACAGGAGCGTAGGGCAGATGAGGAGTCAGTAAGTCCATGTATCAGTCACCTTTGTCAGGTTCCCCTGGGGAGCCTTCCTCCAAAGCTCTCCTTGAGGGTGGGTCATGGGAAGCTGCTCAGTCCCATGGGCTGTCCCACTGCCTTTTGAATGTGGGAATTGCACAAAGATTGACATTCGGAGGAAGCAGGCACAAGCACATGAAACAACCACCATCTCAGCTGCCATCCATCTCAGCTCTCTTCCTGCATCAGACACCCAAGGCTGCTGGCAGCAGAGGCATGTGGAGTTCATAGCCCGGGAGTGGTCACTTGCATGCCTGCCCCAAAGACCCCAGCCCCTGAAGTTGTCCTGGCTGGCTGCTGAGCAGCAGCTCCAGGGTCACTTGGTCCAGGTTTGCAGCCTAGGGGTCTCTAGCCTTGCAGGCCCCTCCACTGTGCCCATGTGCTTGCCATGCAGGGAGGGCAGTGTGTGTCTGCACTTACTCTGCAGGTGAAGAAGCTGCAGTCCATCCTGAAGCCCATGATGCTGCGACGGCTGAAGGATGATGTAGAGAAGAATCTGGCACCCAAGCAGGAGACCATCATTGAGGTGGAGCTGACCAATATCCAGAAGAAATACTACAGGGCCATCCTGGAGAAGAATTTCTCCTTCCTCTCCAAGGGTGCCAACCAGCACAATATGCCCAACCTCATCAATACCATGATGGAGCTGCGCAAGTGCTGCAATCACCCATACCTCATCAATGGTGAGGGCTGTGCACAGGAGGTGTGTGGGGGGCAGACAGATATCACTGCAACATTTACTGGTCACTTACTACAGAACTCACCCAACTGGGGAGCTAGCTCAGGCCTCATGCCATCTGCTGCTGGTGTGGCAGTGATCTGCCCTGTCACCTTCCTGGGCAGCCCAGCCTCCTGCAAGAGCTGCTTGCTGATGGGCACCTCGGGGTCTCCTGAGGCTCACTGTTTTTGGGGCTGTTCTGACATGAGACCAACATCCCAGCCTGACTCATTCTGCCAGGAGCTGATGTGAACCCTGAAGAAGTTTAGTCTCGGGAGTGGAGGGTCTGCTGGAGGTCTCCAGCCAACCTCTCTAGCTCTGGCTGCATGGGTTCTGTTGCTCATGCGGTCCCTTGCTGCTTCACTGCAAGCCTCACCAAGAACTCACATCCCTTTTCACCTGGCAGGGGCAGAGGAGAAGATCCTGGAAGACTTCCGTAAAACACACTGCCCAGAGGCACCAGACTTCCAGCTGCAGGCAATGATCCAGGCAGCCGGGAAGCTGGTGCTCATTGATAAGCTGCTTCCCAAGCTGATCGCTGGTGGGCACAAGGTGCTCATCTTCTCGCAGATGGTGCGCTGCCTCGACATCCTGGAAGACTATCTCATCCAGAGACGGTTAGTACAGGCTCCAGCATTCACCACAGCCCCTGCACATCACCTCCATGCACTGTACATACAGAGTGGCAGCAACACAGGATGGGGATTTTGTGCCCAGGTACTGATGGATCCGAGTTAACAGCTACTGCTGGTGGGTGCAGAGACCCCAGAGCTGGGCAGCTCACACCTGTCCTTTCTGTATAGTTCAGGGCTGGTCCTCAGAGTGACCAGGTGGAAGTAGGTCCTTTCCTTGGTCCTGGTTCCCATGAGCCCCATATCCATGCACCGTGCATGGGGTTGTGATGATTTTATCATCATAAGAAGCACAACTTTCAGAAACAACCACAGTGCACACAGGCTGACGGGGCCTGAGCCTCCACCTGGGCACAGGTCCTGCTGGTAAGTCCTGACTGCCTGTGTGCCCCCACAGCCTGGGGGAAGGACCAGAAGGGGATTTGAAAGGCACAGGCAGTTCAGGCCCTGCTGTGATGCTGCTGTGACCTGTCCCCCTCTCTCGAGCAGGTACACGTACGAGCGCATCGATGGGCGGGTGCGCGGGAACCTGCGCCAGGCTGCCATCGACCGCTTCTGCAAGCCCGACTCGGATCGCTTTGTGTTCCTGCTGTGCACGCGGGCCGGCGGGCTGGGCATCAACCTCACTGCTGCCGACACCTGCATCATCTTCGACTCGGACTGGAACCCACAGAACGACCTGCAGGTAACGGGCTGCCAGGAGGGGCTGTGGCACAGCTCCCAGCACTGTGCCAAGCGGGGAGGACAGGGCAGCAGCACCGGCTGTACTGGGTGCCGTGCCAGGAGAGCTGGCTGGGGTGCGGGCAGAGGGAACAGGACATGGGGGAGATCACTGTGTGGCTCTGAAAGCACAGATGGGCCGCAGAGCAGGTAACACTGTGTCCGTACCTGCTGTTGGAGTGGGTGCAGTGTTGTGTGCCACATCTGCAGAGAGCCAAGGTTCCAGCCTGAGCCGTGTGTCCTTGCGTGAGTGTGCTGGGATCTCGCATTCCTGCTCCACAGCTGTGCAGGCTGTGCCAGAGCCCTGCCAGGTCAGCCACAGGCAGGGGGTGAGGCTGCTGTGGTGAGTGAAAGCTGACTGTGGGTTGGGTGGGTGGTTGTAGGTGCTGGTGAGGCTGCTGTGGTGAGTGAAAGCTGACTGTGGGTTGGGTGGGTGGTTGTAGGTGCTGGTGCAGGGTGCCACAAGCCACATGGTCACCGTCCTGCTGGGCTCCCTGTGCTGACACTGTGCCCTCTGCACTCCCAGGCTCAGGCTCGCTGCCACCGGATCGGGCAGAGCAAGGCAGTGAAGGTCTATCGCCTCATCACCAGGAACTCCTACGAGCGGGAGATGTTCGACAAGGCCAGCCTGAAGCTGGGCCTGGATAAGGCCGTGCTGCAGGACATCAACCGCAAGGGCAGCACCAATGGGGTAGGTTGGCTGCTGGAGTGGGGCCAGGCGGGAGCTGCTGCAGGAGAGCTCTCCTCCTCCCCCTGCAAGTCGCTGCCAGGTCAGAGCAGAAACTGGGCAGGCTTTGGGGTGGGAGAGTCCAGTCCCTTACACTCACACTGCTGCACTTAGGCCTGGCCAGCTGTTCCTGCGCTGCCATGGGGATGGGGGACACGTGATGCTGTGTGCAGAGTGGCATGGACTGAAATTCCTGACAGTTCCTCAGGCAGTTTTGAAGTGACCTCTTTGCTTTACCAGCAGCAAGTCTGGGTTGGCTTGAGGCCTCTGCCCTTCTCCTGGAGCAGAGGGAGGAGCCTTCTCGTGCTGTGCAGTGGTCAGGGTTGCTGGCCAGGTTGGTGATGCCCCCATGCTTTGGGCAGGTTCAGCAGCTCTCCAAGATGGAGGTGGAGGACCTGCTGCGGAAGGGTGCCTACGGCGCGCTCATGGATGAGGAGGATGAAGGTTCGAAGTTCTGCGAGGAAGACATTGATCAGATCCTCCAGCGCAGGACACAGACCATCACAATCCAGTCTGAGGGGAAGGGTTCCACGTTTGCCAAGGTGTGCTGTACTCCACTGGGAGAGAAGGGGGATTTCCCCTGGGGGGTGGGGAAGGGGAGCAAGCAGGGCAGGAGCGGTCAGCCAGGCTCTTACCTGTGTGTGGAGACATGTCTGTGTGGAGGCCAAGCTCTACTGTCCAGCTGTGCCCAGGAGTGAGACCTTGCTGGGGTGCTACAGCAGAGTGGCCTCCTGTCCCTCTGGTGGTCAGCAGAGCATGGAGGAGGGGGCCACCAGCCTGGACAGGTGATGGAAGGCTGCGCAGGAGGGTTCAGCTCTCCCTCTGAAGCCGGTTCAGGCTGGTGAGAAGGCAGAGCAGCAGAGCAGCGCCTGTGCTCCAGGTGCTGGGCAATGTCCAGGAGTGCTGTCCCCAGGCTGGAGGTGTGGATGAATGCAGAGCTGCTGTTGTGACCCCATCAGGGCACTGCAAAGTGGAGGCCTTGCTCCTCTCATGGCCTGAGGGTTTCTTGCCGTGGCAACAGACCATGCCCCAGGACTGGACCCTCCCCAGGGCTATTGTGGAAAGGGTCAGGCATCTCAGAGAGGATGGATGAGTTCAAAGCCTGGGTGAGATTGAATCCTGAGCTGAGCTGATCTTTCTACTCATGATGTGAGCTTCTTTGATCTGGAGTCTGTCACCCTCCCTGCGCTTGCTGTCACTGATGCTGCCTTGGTGTGGTGCTTTGCTGAGCAGAAATACAGGTGAAGACCCGAGCTGCCAGTGATGTGGGAAGGAGCTGTGGTACCTTTAGCACAGCCCCTCTGCAGCACAGCCAGTCTCTGTGTCCAGCCTCACTCTTCTGCATCTGTGAAGTCTGGCTCAGGATGGTGGCAGGATCCAGCTGCTGGGCTGCATGACCCAAAGCTGGGTAGTGCTGTGCTATGGAAGCTGTGTGCTGTGGGGCCTGACAAAACCCCCAGAGAGTGCCCGAGGAGCCAGCTCCATGCTGTGCTCTCACTGGTGCCTGCTGGGGCCACTAAGGTCCTTCTGTCCCTCCTCCTCTTGCACAGCCCAGGCTCCATTTACAGGGGGTCAGGCAAGACTGCAGAACAGAGGGGGCAGCTCCCTTACGCGAACAAAGAACCCTGTGGCACATATCAGCTTGGGGTGTAACACCCCACGGCAGCGAGACCGTGCACTCAGACAGGCATGTGGGGGATCTCTGTATGGGACAAGGCACACCTGGATGGTGGGCTGCACCCTGTTCACTCCTCTTCTTTCCCTCCCAGGCCAGCTTCGTAGCATCAGGAAACAGAACTGACATTTCCTTAGATGACCCCAACTTCTGGCAGAAGTGGGCCAAGATAGCAGAGCTTGATACAGACGCCAAGAACGAGAAGGTAGGATGCAGTTGGTGGCCCATGTGCCCTACAGCTGATGTGACACGGCGTGGTCTGATGTCCCAGCGGGAGCTGCATGCTTCCTCTGGGCTCCTGAAGGTATTCCTGTTGGGCATCAAGAGTTACTGCAAAGGAAGACTGACCCATGAGTGCTGGCTGCAGCCCTGATTTATTTAGCCACATGTTGGTCTGTGTCCCTCTGGTATTTCAGGGTGCTCAGTCTCTGTACTCCCAGCTACTCCCAACAATCCTACCCTGTACCTGAGAGCATTGTCCAAATGCTCCATGAGCTCTGGCAGCCTTGAGGTCATGACCATGCCCTGGGGAGCTTGTTCAGTGCCCAACCACCCTATGGGTGAGGAACCTTTTCCTGATATCAGCCTCCCCTGGCACAACTCCAGCCATTCCCACAGGTTCTATCACTGGTCCCAGAGAGCAGAGATTGGTGCTGCCTCTCTGCTGTCTCTTGTGAGGGCAGACTGATGCCTCTGCCTGTGGGGAGGCAGGAGGGGACAGATGGGATCCCACCTCTCCGCTGGCCCTGCACGGGTAATGGACTCGGCTGCATCTCAGGTCTCTCCTCCTGGCTTCTCCATCAGGCACAGGGTGTTGCCAGTGGCTCCAGTGGGCCCCGGGGCTGCTGTAATTCCTCACTGTAATTACAGCTCCTGCTGTAATTCCAGCTAAGGCAGCAGTGCCATAGAGGTGGTGTTAGACAGCAACAGGAGGGGGGCCCTGCAGCTCTGCAGAGCTCACTGCTCAAGCAGAAGCAGTGGAGAGTGTGTGTGTGTGTGTGTGTCCTATGTGCCTGAAATCCAGGCAGGTTTACACGGCATTCATTCGTTTGACAGGTCAGGGGTAAGGAGAGAAGGCAGGTACTGCCATGTAATTTCCTATTGTTCCCTCCTGCACCTTCTTGAAGGTTGCCTTTCCTGTTCCAGCCCACCTGTCCCCCTGACACAAAGATTACACTGCCTTCAGCACAGCACTTGGCACAGGCAGTGCGGAGAGGGCCAGGAGTGACTCAGAGCTGAGTCAGCTGCTGGCTGTCAGCAGTTTGGACACAGAGGGGCTGATTTTCAGCCTGTCATCAGTCAGGCTGAATTTTGTGGTGGCTAGTTGTCTAGTGTGCAAGCAGAACTGCACAGAGGTAACTTGGAGCAGGTATCCGGCGGGAAGGTGATGGTTAGCCATAGGACTGAGGAGCCAGGAGCCAGAGGCGTGAGCAGAGCCAGGGTGACAGGGAGAAGAGCACATACAAGTGGTTCTGCCTGTACCTGAGAACATTCTCTGCTCTGTCCCCTCACAGGAGAGCCTGGTCATCGACAGACCCCGGGTGCGGAAGCAAACCAAACATTACAACTCCTTCGAGGAGGATGAGCTGATGGAGTTCTCGGAGCTGGACAGTGACTCTGACGAGCGACCCACGCGCTCGCGACGCTTTAATGAGAAGACGCGGCGGTACCTGCGGGCTGAGTGCTTCCGTGTGGAGAAAAACCTGCTCATATTTGGGTGAGTCTCCTCCCTGTGACAGCACAACCACAGCCTCCTGCTGCCCCAGCGCCCCCGTGGGCCACTGACTGCGCCAGCCACTTTCTCTCCATCCTGCTTGCAGTGTCCCCTTCCAGCAGTGAACTCCCTGGTGGGGCCTGAGCTCTGAGCGAATGTTTGGGATGGAAAGAGAGTTAGGAGGACAAAGCATGAGCTGGCAGTTGGCACTTCCAGAGCCTGCTCCTGCCTCTACCCTGTTCAGTCCTGCAAACTCTCCCCCTCTCTGTTTCTGTAATGTGTGGGCAAAACACCCCTATCCAGTGGAGCTGGCAGATTGTGCCCCCACACAAGCTCCTGGAGGGAGGTGCCAGCAAGGTCTCTAATTGCACAGAAGTGTTTACTCTGTGTTCTGCTGTTTCAGCTGGGGACGCTGGAAAGATATCCTGACCCATGGACGGTTCAAGTGGCACCTGAATGAGAAGGATATGGAGATGATTTGTCGGGCTTTGCTGGTGTATTGTGTCAAACACTACAAGGGGGATGAGAAGATTAAGAGTTTTATCTGGGATCTCATCACGCCAACGAAGGATGGCCAGAACCAGGCTCTGCAGAATCACTCAGGTATTGCGTGTTCTCTCTGCCATTGCATCTGTACCCATTGCCCTGTGCCAGCCTGTGGGACCGAGGCTGCAGAATTCAAAGCAGAGCTGATGTAAACAGTCTGCAAGCAGTTGTGCTTGAGCACTGCCAGTCTGTGCACAGAGAAAGGGGCTTCCATGGAGCTGCCCTCCACATTGACCCTCAGAGCCAGCAGCAGGGGCTGACTGAGCTGGGGAGGCTGTTTTCAGGCTTTCAATAGAGAGAGCTTTGTGGTGGGAGCAGAAGTGCTGCTATGTCTTCTCTGGCCTGTGAATGCTGTCATGGTTCCCCTGTGCAGGGAGACACTGGGCAGCAAGCTTGTGAGCACCAGTGACCACAGGAAGACTTTGGATGTGATAGGTACGAGGGTGCTTATTCCACTCAGAGCATGGACATGCCTCAGGCTGTTCCTCAGGGCACAGCATGGGCATGGTGCAGGACCCTGCCTGTGCCTCTGGGCAGCACTGACAGCTGCACTGGGGAAAGCTGGAGGTGCGGCCGAGCATCCATCTCACACCAAGGTCGTGGGTTTGATCCCCATATGGGCCATTCATTTAAGAGTTAGACTCAATTATCCTTGTGGGTCCCTTCCAATTCAGAATATTCTGTGATTTTGTGATTTCCAGCTTCTGTCTGCCCTTGTCATGGTGCTTGTCCCAGACGTACTGGTCTGTAGTGCCTGCCCTGATGGGCGGAGGTGCAGCATTGGTTTGTCCCAAGACCTCTGCAATGCAGAGTCCTCCCTAGGTGATGCTGCCTTTACCTCACTCTGTGTAGTAGGACCCTTGTCCCAGGCCTGGCTGTGCCCTCTGTGCTCAGAGGCAGTGTGTGTGAGGTTCACGTCTCACACCACGTATCAGATCTCTAATTGCATCTGTTGGCTAGAGGTGTCTGTGTTCTGTTGGGTAGAAGTTTCCAATGTATTCTCAGCTTAAGACAGATCAGCCAGAGGCTTCCTAGCCCTCCTTTCCCTCTGACTCTGGCTCTGCCTCACAGGTGAACACTTCAGATTGGCCTACCCACCTACATCTGCTCTCTGTAGGCTCCCCTGAGGCTAGGGCAGCCATAGAGCCCACCCTGCAAACAGGGCAGCTGGAGGGCCTTTGTCTTCCATGCTGTGAGCACAAGTGGCTGCTGGCTCCCTGGATCTGCAGAGGGCTGTGGCCTGGGACACGTGGTCATTGCCCACCGTGCCAGAGGGCTCTGGCTGACCTTGCAGCACAGTGCCTGCATCCTGTGGCTCTCAGGACAGGTGAGTGGGGCTGGGGGAGGCCACAGCATCCCTCGGGGAGTGAGAGCCCAGCGGCCATGTGCTGCTTGTTCTGTGCTTGTGATCTGTGGCACAAGGTGAGTAGTGAGGGGACTGGGACTCTCCAGGCTGCTTTTGGCATCAGGGATCCAGGCTAAAACCTGTTCCCAAATGGAGGAGCACAGGGAAGGCAGTTCTGGAATGGTGCTGCTGCTGAGCCCCAAATGGTGCTTAAAACTCAACATCATCATTTCCTTCTGCCTGGGAATGTCTGACTGTCTTTGCACTGTGAGGTCCAAGCATGTGGCCTTCAGTGGCTGCTTTAAGTTATTCCAGTCACCTCCTGCAATGGCTCCTGCTCTTGCCACACAGCCCTGCCTGAGCAGCTGGGAGTGGGCTTGAGAGCCCTGTGGGGAGCAGAGCAAGAGTCAGAAATAAATTGACTGGTATGAGGGGGCTTGATTTAGATAATGCCAAGTTACAAACAAGCCATGGTTTCAGTGGAGGGTCAGAATTGCTTTAGTGCAAAAGCATTGGATAATGAGCAGAGAAGTGACCAGGAGCTTCTCCATCAGTGCTTTAGAGTGGCTTTTCCCTCCGTGTGGTCTGGGCCAGAGGAACAGTGACATCCCAGCCTGATGTCAGGAGCTGGAGGAAAGCAGAACACTGCAGTGCAGGGCAGCCACAGTGGGCTCTGCTGGGCTCCCCTGGCAGCCCCAGGTGCCACTTGTGTCTGCAGAGAGCTGACCAGGCGAGTCATGCCACATCCCTGATGGGCAGAAAGCAACAGCAACCTCCAGCCCTTGCTAGTGCATCCTGGAGCTCTTCCTTCTCAATCCCACATTCGTGTGATCACAAGGCAGTCCAGCTCAGAGCTCTGCTCTGATCCAGCACCACCTTGCCTTCCATACTGGAAGAGGCCAAGCTACTGAGGAAACATCATTTGCTCAGAGTTCATCAGGCCAGGTTGGTGCTGGGGACAGGAGGCCTGGTGCCTGCTGCAGGCCTCGTGCAGCCACCTGGACCACAGCCCTTGTCCTTGTGTTGTGGAGCTGCAAACTTTGCAGGAGTTGATGACATGGTAACATTTTCTCTTCTTCACTGGTGTCACAAGACCAGATAGATGGAATGGGGCTGCTCAGGCACCATTTCCCCTTCACATCAGCAGTTCCTACCTCAAGAGCAGCTGCCCAGGGAGGCAGTTTATCCCTCTTTGGAGATTTCAAACAATAGTGACCCCAGCAGGAGTCGTTTCCTTGTTCTCTTGTCAACTCACATCTTATTTCAGGGTTGAAATGTGCTTAATTTTCATCTCCAGCCACTGGATCTCATTTTATTTTTGTCAGCCAGATGGGACTGCATTCCCTTTCCTGTTGGTACCTTAGCCCCCTTGCAGTGATCCAGTTCCCCCCAGCCCTGCTCCAGATGCACAGCCTAAGAAACAGCCCTTACAAATCAGATCAGCAGGTCTGCTGCTCTTTGGTCATTTGGGAGCTTCTTGTCTGAACTCTTGTCCCAAATCACTGAAAAATGACCTTCAGAGCTGGCTGCAGCGTCTAAGTCTCCAAGGGCTGTGCCCAGGACCAAGGTTCCTTCCATGCTTCAGTGTGTTTTTTTTATACATCGAGGGGCCATGTTATCATTTGGGCTCAGCATTGCACAGAGAATGGACAGCAGTTCAGTTTCTGTGGTGATCCCCAAGTTTTTCCCAGAGATAGGCTCTCCCATGCTCGGCGTTCTCCGGGCTGCAGCCGGGAGCTCTGCAGGGCCTCCTCCAGCCCCAGCTCTGTGCCCTGCCTGGCCCCCAGCACAGAGGTGCCTGGTGGCAGTGCCTGCCATGCCCACAGTGCCTGCGGTGCTCACTGGCTGCCACTTGCTGTTACAGGCTTGTCAGCACCAGTGCCCAGGGGCAGGAAGGGGAAGAAGACGAAGAACCAGATGCTACTTCCTGAGATAAAGAATGCAGATTGGCTCGCTACCTGCAACCCCGAGGTGGTGCTCCATGATGACAGCTACAAGAAGCACCTCAAACAGCACTGCAACAAGTGAGTCACAGAATCATGGAGTGGTTTGGGCTGGAAGGGACCTTAAAGAAAATCTTGTTACACGTCCCTGGCCATGGGCAGGGACACCTTTCATTGTCACAGCTGCTCCAATCCCTATCCAACCTGGCCTTGTACACTTCCAGGGATGGGACAGCCACAGCTGCTCTGGGCACTCTGTGCCAGGGGCCTCACCACCGTCAGAGTAAAGAATTTCTTCCTAACATCTAATGTAAATCTCTCCTCTTTTAGTTTAAAACCATTCCCCCTTGAGGGAGCCCACACTGGCTCGTGGAAGCAGTGGGTTGAGGGCCTTTAGTGTTGGGAGGGTGGGAGGGAGCTGTGAAAGACTCACAGCCCACACAGCATGACCATGGTCCCACTGCTGGACCGCCCTCGGGTTCCCCTCCAGCTCATGGAAGCTGTGTCCTGAGCAGCAACCCTCAGGGCAGTGGGTCACAGGGTTGGGCACTGTGGCATGACACTGCACAGTCACTGCCCATCCTGCTTTAAGGAAATGGGTCCTTCCACGTGGGGAAACATGGTGTCAAGCAGGTTTCCCTGGCCTTGCTGACCTCTCTGCCACTCGGGACAGGGTTCTGCTGCGGGTGCGAATGCTCTACTACCTGAAGGCTGAAGTGCTGGGGGAGGCTGCGGATAAAGCCTTTGAGGGGACCCCCGCCAGGTAGGGACCTAACGGTGAACCCTGCGAGGCTTCTCGGGCTCGAGCACTGCCACAGCCATCCAGCCCGGCCACAGCAGGGCTCTCTGCAGCTCCAGGCCATCCCCAGGTCTTCTTCAGGCAGACCTTCACCCTCAGGCAACCACTCTGCCTGTGCAGAGACCGTGACTGTGGCAGCCCTGCTGAGGCAACTCTGAGACTGCAGCACCGGTCTGGGGAGTGGTGGGGACTTAAAGGGACACTGCAGGAAAATGGCTCTGTGTGCTGCTGGACAAATGGACAAATGGGCCCTTAATCCAAAGTGGGAGTTCACAGAGACTGCTCCCAGTCTCAAGGCCAGGCCTTGGAGCACGACATGCCCCATTGCTGTGGTCTGCAGTCCCTTCCCAGCACTGGGAACAGTGGGACCCACAGGCTCTGTAATGGCACTTAGCCTGCAGCCTGCCAGCTCCTAACCTTTCTGCAAAGACCCAGCTCTCGGTGCTTCACAGAGGAGTATGATGTGCTGAGGTTAAAGCTCCCAAGCAGGAGCTGCTGCCTTCCCCAGCACAGCTCCATCAGCACCATCAATCTGTGTGGGGAAACACTATTCTCTTGGGGTTGGTAGGTGTGAAGTGGTTTACCCCTAGAGATGCTGTTAGTATCAGATGGGCTCTTCAGTCCTCTGGTGTTGCTTGGGTGGGAAGGGAAGGGCTCTGGGGGCACCCACTGCCCTCCCCACCATCCAATCAATGGAGAAAAAGGAGTGGGGAGGGCAGCAGGCTGTGGTGGAACCAAGGCTCCAGCTCTCTGACCCCAGGGAGATGTGTACCCATGGCATGGCAGGGTCCCAGGCCAGTGTTCATTAGCTGTCCCTAAGCCAGCAAGTGGTGGCTCCTGCCTCCCCAGTCCCTTCTGAGCAGTGCCCAGTGCCCCTCAGTGCCCGGTGAGGCTGGGAGAGGGGTGTTCATACCTTGTCTGCCACAGGGAGCTGGATGTGCTGCTGCCAGACATTGACTATGTGGAGATCCCAGTGGACTGGTGGAATGCCGAAGCCGATAAATCCCTGCTCATCGGTGTCTTCAAGCACGGTGTGTACACAGCTGTCCGGGGGTGCTGCTGTGTGAGGGAGCAAGCGCCTCTGGTACCTGTAGGGGATGTCACATCAGTGTGAGAGACAGAGCTGTGGCTGTGCTCCACAGCCACACGGGGCCAGGACAGCTCTCCCCAGGGGCCAGCAGTGTGTTTGGGTGGGGAACAGGGTAGCCATACCAGGTCTCGTGGCAGACTCTGGTTTGCCAGGAGCGGTGTGCAGTTGCTGTGTGAAGGCGAGGAGAGAGGCACAGAATTTTTCTTGGCCTCATCATGGAGTACCCATGCAGCTTCCAGGAGCCACAGGGCTGTTTCCCTCAGCTGCACCCTGCATGAGGACTGCTGCTGCCAGGTGGGCTGGGAAGGTTGACCTTTCCCTTTGCCTTCTGCCCAGGGGCTGCAGAGCCAGTAGCAGCTTTTGAGAAAGTGTTGGGAATTGCTGGGGGTGAGAATTGCTCTCCCAGCAGCATAGAGAGAGTGAGAGCCAGGCGGGGAGCTGTGTTGCAGGCACAGGAGGTTTCCCAGCCCAGGCTCAGGCCGTGCTCTGTGCTGTGTCTGTCCTGGCGGCGTGGCAGGTTACGAGCGCTACAATGCCATGCGGGCGGACCCGGCGCTGTGCTTCCTGGAGAAGGTGGGCATGCCGGATGAGAAGCTGCTCTCTGCCGAGCAGGGCGTCAGCGACGGGGCACAGGACGCTGCTGAAAGGTGGGCAGGGGATGGAGCAGAGTTCTTGTGGCAGCCTGGCTCACTCCTGGGGTGGGGTGGTGCGGTGGGGTGAACTGTGCCTGGGGAGGAGGGAGGGAGCAGGCTGTGCTTCTGAGCACAGAGGGGAGGGCAGAAGGGAGCTGGTCCCCAGTACGAGGTGGAGAGATGGCATGAGCACCAATTCTTTGCTTCCTGGTGCTGAGAACTGGCACAGCCACGGGAGCTGTGCTGCTGCTACCAGGGACTATTTCACTCTCTCACCCAGGGGCAGCGTGGAGAAGGAAGACAGCAGTGGAGAAAAGCTGGAGGGGCTGTCAAAACAGGAGGTGAGTGGGATTCACGGTGTTGGATGCACATCTGCTGCTGCCCAGCCCACCCTGCAATGCAGGCTTGGCTCCATCAGCTCTGCTGTGGGGCAGTGGGGAGCCAGCACGGCTGGGCCACCCTGCCTGTACCCCTGCCTGTGTGCATTGCCTCTTGTCCCCGGAGCACAGCTTCTGCTGTGACTCTCTGTGCTACCTGTGGACCTGGGCAGTATCTGCCTCGTGAGGAGCTGAGGGGGACTGAGGGCTGGAGATGCCCAGGAATACTGGCTCTCATGCTTAGTTGGCTTCAGGAGCCACGTGGGGCCCTGGCAAAGGAGTCAGGGACGTTCCAAAGGAAATGGCCCTGAGGGAGAGGAAGAGCAGGGAACAAGGCAGCACAGGAGGGGTTGTTTGAGCAGTGGAGGCTGTCACACTGCTGCTGTTCTGGGCAATGGCACTACAGCCTCTGTCACTGTGGTGGGCCTCTCCTCTGGGCCCAAAATGGCCTCTCTGAGCTGTCACCTCTGATCCCATGTGCTGAGCACAGCCAGCAGCTGCAGCCCAAGGGCACCG
Organism: Climacteris rufus; assembly: GCA_013398175.1. Classification (NCBI taxonomy): domain Eukaryota; kingdom Metazoa; phylum Chordata; class Aves; order Passeriformes; family Climacteridae; genus Climacteris; species Climacteris rufus. The sequence goes on from VZRZ01001227.1 coordinate 507,274, forward strand.
GACACACAACCCTGCCCCATGCCACCACCCTACACCCTGTCAAGGACAGGTGGGCTGCAGATGCAGGAGGTTCTGTGTGGGGCTGAGCCCTCTCTGATGGTTTCCTTTTGCAGGACATCGAGTCTGCTGGGGTGGGTGAAGCCAGTGAGAAGCGGGACGAGCCAGCGGCAGGTGAGGCCATGTCTCCTGCAGTGCAGCACGTGGCTTCCCAGAGTCTGGCATGGCACAGCCAGAGCCTGAGTGCTGCTCCAGGCACTGCTTGGTGGGAGAAACACACCACTGGGATGGAGGGATACACTGCTCTGTGTTAGCGGGTGAGGCAGCTCAACCTGAGCAGAGACCCCCACATACAGAGTCACAGGTGATCCAGGGATGGGCCCTGTGGCAGGGCAGCCAGGGTCCCTGGTGATTCCAGCCAAAGCTACCCAGGGTGACTGGAAGCCATTAGTCTGCTCTTGTCCATGCACTTGCCTGCATGAGATGAGCATGCAAGGTCTCTGCAGCGGGCAGTTCTGCTACATGTTGTGGGCTGACTGGCCCCACTGCTGAGCTGCAGTCTTCTCCCATGCATGGCCTGGCCTGAAACCATCATTCCTACCCTGATCTCAGCCTTTGGACTCTCTCTGAAGGAAGCTAAGACATGGTGAGGCTGTGAGCCAGCAGGCCCAGGGATGGTCACGTGGCCCCCCAGTCATGACCGTGATCCCTGATGCTCCCTGTGGGAGGCAGAAGGTGGGAGGAAGCTCTTGGAGCTTGCTGGAGGATGTGGGAACCTGTGGCTTTGCTTGTGCATTAAATACTAATGTCCTTGCTGATGTTTGAAGCCCAGGATGGCTCCGACTCAGACAGATCCTGCTGGCCTGTCTCCTCTGCTCTCACGGCCAGACTGCGGCGACTCGTCACCGTCTACCAGCGCTGCAACCGCAAGGAGCTGCCGGCCCGCGCCGAGATGCTGGTGCCCGGTAACCATGGCTACTGGCTGCAGGATGAGATGTTCCGGAGAGCCTCTGAGCTGGACTCAGTGAACAAAGAAATGCAGAAAAGGTAATGCAGCAGAGGAGCCTTTCCGAAGCTGCTGTAGCCCACTTGAATTCCTTGGTCCCCAGAAGTGGCCCGGGTAAATGTCACCAGAGCTGTCAGTGCGGCCGCTGCCCAGGGCACGCAGTCACGTGGGCCCTCACTGGGCAGGGAATGCGCTCCCAGCCACGGAGCCTTGCTGCTCCAGCAGCCAGCCCAGCGGGGGAGCAGCCTGCACTGCAAACTGCAGTTCGTGGGCAGCAGATGGTGACACTGAAAGGAAGTGAAGGAACACCTCTTCAGGGCCAAACCCAGTAGCTGCTGGGCCAGGGATCAGCCTCAGCAGAGCAGAGCTGTGTCCTTGGGACACACTGTGGATGAAGGTGACACATCAGCACTGTCACAGCCCATGAGCGGTGCCTTTCCAGCCCTTGGGGCTCTCACGCCGCTGCCTTTGCCTCCTGCTCGTGGCCTCTGGAGCCCAGTGGTGACGTGTCCTGGTTGCGCTGTGCTCCCATTTCATTTGTGTCCCAGGAAGTGGGAGGGTGGTGGGACTGTCCTGGCACCCTGAGTGGCTCTCTGCAGCCACAGGAGGGTGTGCACAGGGTGATGCTGCTGCCATCACTGCCAGTCTCCAGTGCTGCCCTGGGAGTGGGACCCTCTGTGGTTACCAGCCCACAGTTGCTGTCTCCTGTGAGCCTGTCCCCGCAGCAGGACCCCACGTAAGCATGTGGTACCTGTGCTGCCCTGTGCTCTGTTCGTGGCTTCCTTGTGTAGAAGCTCCTCCAGCCCACCTTCCCTTTCCCATTCCTCTGGACTTCCTCCAGTTGTACCATCCCCTCTTCAAGGTGGGGGCATCAGTGGTTGTGCTGTGGACATGGCAGCAGCCTGGTGTCTCCTGCTCTTTAATTCTCTGGGCATTTTGTAGGAGAGATCTCCTTACAGGAGTTTTCCACCAGCTTTTAATTCGAGGCCTTTTGACAAAATCACTGTTGGGCTCCTTGATTTGGATCATTAATATGTTTATTAACTTTCTTCTTGTCATTCTCATTTTTGAGATGAAACTTGACTGCAGAGGGCTCACAGCCCCTGGGAACAGGGGTGGGAATGCTGGTCCCGGTGTAATTTGGGCAGTTGGAGAGTGCTGTGGGTGCTGTCACCCTATCTGCTTTCCCTTTGCCATACCTCACCTGCTTGCTAGTGCTGACTCAGAGCTGCAATTCAGAGGAGCTGAGATTTTACTGGAAGCTTTCTTCAGCCCTCAGTGCTCCCCTTCTCTGCCCTTGCCCTGCTGTGTGCACCCAGGTCTGTTCTCTGTGGCTGTTTCTCTGGGCTCTGCTCGGGGCTGCATTTGCCCAGGACACTCTTCACCATCTCTGTCCTGGATTGTTCCTTTGAGTGATTCCCACGAGGTGAAAGCTCAGAGGGTCCAAGTCAGCATGCAAGTTGTGCTGTAAGAGTGCTATAACTGAACCCCTCCATCACCACGGCTGCTCTCCTTCAGTGGGGAGGGGGTGACACCCAGGAGTCCACAGGAGTCAGCAAGGTGGGTGGTGTTTGTTACTGGGACCCTTACAGCAGCAAGCCCTAGTTCCAGTTTCCCTCTGAAAGAGGCTGGATGAGAACTGTCTGCAAATACTTCCTTTGTAATTCCTGGTATTTTTTCATGGAGGTGAAACAGCTTGATGTGGCAGGAAGGGAGTAGATGGGATAGGTTTGTGCCTTCACTGAACTTGCTGGAGCCTGTGCTGGGTCAGCAGCACAGCCCAGAGCTGCACTCAGGGGTTTATTAAAACAGCCAAGAGGGTTTTTTCAGTAATGTGTTGAGAGCCAGAGGGCCCATGGCCTCTGCTCCTCCTCCCTGTGCACCACAGAGCAGAGGATCTCATGTTGTGGTGGTCTCCCTAGTGTGCTCCTCCTGACAGCTCTATTTACCGTTGATCAGTAACCAGACAGTGCTCTCTGAGGCTCTGCCTGGTGTCTTACCTGTTCTGGGCCCAGAACGTGTCTCAGTGGTGTTCTCATCTCCTCCCTGTTCCACAGGTGGACCAGGAGGGAGCAGGCAGATTTCTACCGCACCGTCTCCTCCTTTGGGGTTATCTATGACCAAGAGAAAAAGAGCTTTGACTGGGCCCAGTTCCGAGCCATCTCTCGACTGGAGAAGAAGACAGATGAGAGCCTGGAGAAGTACTTCTACAGCTTTGTGGCCATGTGCAAGAATGTCTGTGGTCTCCCTCTGTGGAAGGAGGATGGTGAGTGGAAATTGCATGGGCTATAGAGGGGTAATGGTAGGTCCATGTAGAACTGATCTCACTGCTCTTGTGGAGCAGGAGAGAAGGGAGGAGCTTCAGAGACAGTTGGAAGCAGTGAGATGCCAGGCAGGCTGGGCTTGTAGCAGTCATGCATTTCTTGCATGCCCGTGCTGACTGTGGAGCTCTGCTGCGGGGTAAAGGGAGCCTGAATCTGCCACAGGAGGCTCAAGAAGCCTGGCTAACACACAAGGCATCCATTTTCTTCGAGTGCTCTGCATTGGCACCTGGCAGGATGTGACAGATGAAAAGCTGCTTGGAGGCTATTTAAGCACAAACCAATTGGTTTCCAACAGCAGCAGAAAACATTTTGCCTCGGATCTGTCATGGGGTTTGGTCTTAGGCACAGTTCCTTGTGTGTGTGTTGTGCCATAGGTAGGTGTTCCTCATCAGAAGAGCTGCATGAGCTGCCCTTCCCTGAGGATGGGCTGAAGGGCTACCAGAGGCTCAGACCCCTGGGAGCTGCTCTGCCAGCAGGTCCAGGCAGCTCCAGCACTGCTGGTGCTGATGGAGCAGAGCTCAGACAAGACTGAAATCCTCTGCAGCTGGTGCCGCTCTTGATCCAGCTGCTGCAGTCAAGTGTTTTACTCCCCTGTGTCCATTTGGTGGGATACGACTGGAAGGTAGTGAGACTGGAAAAAGAGGCCTCAACAGTGGCTACAAGCACTGGCCTCATCTCACCTGCAATCTGAGCAAGGGCTAAAACTCAACTTTCTCATCGCCGCCTCTGAGGAACTTTCACCAACCCATATAATGTTGCCTTGGCTTTGCTGTCCCTGCTGCAGGTCCTCCAGACCCTGACATCTACGTGGAGCCCATCACGGAGGAGCGTGCCGCCAGAACCCTGTACCGCATCGAGCTGCTGCGCAAGGTGCGCGAGCAGGTGCTCAAGTGCCCCCAGCTCCACGAACGGCTCAAGCTGTGCCGGCCGAGCCTCTACCTGCCCGTGTGGTGGGAGTGCGGCAAACACGACCGGGACCTGCTGATCGGCACCGCCAAGCACGGCCTGAACCGCACGGACTACTACATCATGAACGACCCCCAGCTGTCTTTTTTAGATGCGTACAGAAACTATGCCCAGCATAAAAGAACAGGGCTCCCGGGGCCAGAAACCCTGTGCTGCCTTTACCAGACTAACTCCAAACTCTACAGTTCCCCCCTGTACAGCCAGGTGGACCAGAGCTGCGAAACCCTGGAGAGCGAAGCCGAGAGTCAGATCAAGCTGGAAGGCATGGACAGCACCATGTCCCAGGCCGGGGGCAGCCCACCGGACACAAACTGTGAAACGTTCATGTCCGAAGTCCGGGACATCATTTCCAGTAACTACGACGAGAGCTCGCTGCCCGACTCGTTGGTGTGCATGATGTATGATGAGAAGGCCTGTCCCAGCGAGCAGAGCTCCCTTGCCAGGGACAGCCCAAGCTGCACAGATGTTGGAAGCAGCGTTGCCAAACTCTCCGAGGGCAAGCTGGAGGGGGATGAGGATCCATCCAGCTGCGATGCAGACGCTATGAGAGAGGCTCCCTTCCTAGAGGGATTGCAGGTGGGCTCTGACCGAATGGACAGTCAGAATGAGGAAGCTGAGCCTTCACCTTCTACCCCTGAGAGCAACCCTTCACAAAGCGCCCCAGCTGAGCTTGGCAAAGGCTTGGAGCAGCAAGGAGCACTCGCCAGCCCGGCGACAGGGCTGCCCGAGCACGGTGCCATGGAAAGAGTCCTAGGTGTGGGGCTCTACGGTCCCAGTCTCCATAACTATGAACTAAAGGTTCCTCCTGAGCAGAGGTTCATCAGTCTGCTGCAGGAGAAAGGAGTGGAGGCAAAGTCGGGGCCAAGTCAGAGCCACAGTGAGGAAGATGAGGAGGAAGAAGAGGACGATGATAACTCTGAGGCAACAGCAGATGCCGTGGACGGCTTGAGTGGTCCCAGGACTAGGGCCAGTTGTGACCCTGAGGCTCATGAACTGCGGGGTGAGGAGCAGAGCTCTGGCCTCCCCACACCCGAGGACACTTGCCCAGAAGATGCAAATGGCGAGAGGGAGTCCCTGGGGCTGGGGGAGCCCAGGGCAGAGGACAGGGAGGACCGTGGCTTGAACGAGGAGAGCACCCGACAGCACTCACCAGGCCAGGCTCAGAGCCAGCCCTTCAGCCACCCCACACCTCTGTTGGAGGCCTCAGGGGCAGCCAGGGGGGAGCCCTGGGGCCAAGAGGCTGAGGGGCAGACAGGCTGCACAAAGGCACCGCACCCGAAGCCCCAGGACATAAAGCAAGAAGACTGTGAGAACAGAGATGACAGGCAAAAAGCCAGCAGCAGTCAGAGCCAAGGTATGGTCCTGAGAGCTCCTGCAGGTTGACAGTCACCCCTGGCTGTGGTGGGAGGGACCTGCTGTCCTCCCTGCAGGGCCAAACCTTGGAGCTGCCCAGGCCCTGAAGTGGCCTTCCATCTGTAGGAGCTGGGGTCCCTTTAGCTGCTGCAGCTGGGGCAAAAAAGGGTTGGGGGCTGCATTTGCCACCAGGGCTGACCAGAACTCTCCACCCTGAGCCCCAGCAGCCCTTCTGCTATGAGCATGCCATGGAATGCAGGACACTTTTTCCTTACTGGCATAGGGCACTGCCTGTCGACCAGCTCCTCTTAGAAAGGCATGTGCCCTCCTCCTCACCCACCTGGGGTATAGGAAATGGTCAGAGATGGGGGCTTCTGCAATTCAAGCCACCCAAACTTAGCCTGGGGGAGTGGTGGCCCCTCCTGAGCAGCCTGGGCCCTGCCTTGACCCAGGTCTGCTGCTTCTCTTGGAAACTGTTGGGGTCTGTTTGGGACCTTTGTGAAGCCAGCTGGGCATTGGGGTGGGAATGTGTGGTGATGCTCCCACTTCAAAATGGGGAGAAAGGCAGGGTGGTGGTGGGCTCTATTCTCCTTTAATTTTTTAGATGGTCCAGAGAAGTACTTGGAGGAAGAGCACAAGAGTTCTGCTTCTGTCCTGCCTGGGGACATTGATGATCTTCAGGATGCACGGGCACCAACCATTGCCCAGCTGCTGCAGGAGAAGACACTTTACTCCTTCTCTGAGTGGCCTAAGGTGAGGTTAAAGGAACACTGTTTGTATAAAAGCGTTCCTGCATAGCCCTGGCCAGCAGTGGCTCACACAGCCCCAGCTCTGCTTTCTGTTCCTGTGCACACCCCCTGGATGCTCTGGCTGAGGTGCTCTTCCCAAGCACCCGTGCCATGGAGGTGCTTACACCCAAAGCAGTTCCCTGCTAAGGTGAGGTCACCTGGGCTGGGTTTGGCTTTAATACAGGTCAGTATTCCAGTCTCAGTTTGCACTGTCCGATTCTGTTGGCAGGACCGTGTGATCATCAACCGCATTGACAACATCTGCCATGCCATCCTGAAGGGCAAGTGGCCTTCCTCCAGCCAGCAGTTCGAGACACAGAGCCTGCTGACAGCCCCAGCTGTGGCCAGCAATGCCGGCAGCAGGAGCAGCTTTGCCGAGTCAGAAGCCCCTGATCCCAACTTCAATAACGGGGTGTTAATGTCACAGGTACAGAAGGGGAGGGGGATCCTCAGGCAGTGACAGGCTTGGGACTCTGGGTTGAGACGTTGCCCCAAAGTACTCAGGAGTTTCCCAAGCGGTGCCCCTTGGTGCAAGTTTTGGTGTATAACACGTGGCTTAAGCCACTTACTCCCCTGCTGACAGCTCCTGGTGAGCTCCCCATGCTCTCAGCCCCCCTGCTCCCTCCTTGGAAGGCAGCTGCTGCTGGCAGCTCCACAGCCTCTGTGCTCTAGAGGTGCTTCCAGAGTCAGTGCTGGAGCACCCAGCATGGTTGGAGGGAAAAGGGGACACCCCCCTGATAGCCCAAAGGAAGGGGTGCAAGGGGCACTGCCCTGTCAAGTTCCCATCTCCCAAGTCCCCCATGGTCCCAGTGCCCCAGTCCCCCATGGTCACGTTGGACGGAGACAGAAGCTGCTGGCCTGGGACCCCAGCAGCTGGCAGAGCAGCCATGGTTATAACCCCTTGGAAGATCTGAGTGTGTGTGAGGGTGCTCCTGCACCATTCCCACACAGGGAAAGAGGTGTGATGTGCCCAGGGAAAGGTCATCCCTCAGGGCTCCTTGGAGAGGCAGAAGAGGCTGACCATTAGCGCAGTGCTGGTGTGAGGAGCTGTGGTCCCGGGGCAGTGCAGGAGCAGCCGTAACCCTCTGTGGCTTTGGTACACACAGGAAGGTTTCCTGAGCCCTGCCTTTGCAAAGGACGAGCGGAAGCACAGGAGACCCTATGAATTCGAGCTGGAGAGAGATGCCAAACAGAGGAGCCTGGAGCAGCTGGCAGCAGCCCATGTCCACCCACCCCTTGTGTTGAACGGCTGGCGCGAGGCAGCGGTGGACTTGTCCAGAGCCTCTGATGGGTCCCCGGGGAACTCCTCTCCATTCCCCCTGAACACAAACATGCCCAAACTGGGGACTGTGAATGCCCTCCAGAGCTCCCTGGGCATGGACTTGTCTGGCATCCTACAGGCAGGGTTAATCCATCCTGTCACTGGACAGATTGTGAATGGCAGCCTCCGAAGAGATGATGCTGCCATGAGGAGGAGACGGGGCAGGAGGAAAAATGTCGAAGGAATGGACCTCATCTTCTTGAAGGAGAGGCCTCTTCCAAACAGGCTGCAGGTGGGTTGATGCTCCCCATTTTACATGGACCCAGTGGAGTCAGCACTTGTTTCATAGCCCAACTCTCCCCTCCAAGCTCTGCTGCCTGTGACACTGGGGGACCTCCTCCAGAACAGCTTGGTTTGTGCAGAACCAAACAAGAGCAGATACTATAGGGAGGAAGGGAATTTTTCCCTCTGGTTTACAGCACTTTGAAGTGCTTGAGTCCTGCTAAGTGTTACCAAAAGCAGCTGTCCCACCTCGGGGTGTTTAGGGTTAGAGAAGATAAGGAAAGATCCTTGACTTTATTGGACCTGTTCACAAGATCCCACTGCACCCTTTCTCCTTCTGTGGAGCTCTGAGCAAGACCAGTGCCCCTAGGCCACTTTTAGGAGTGATCTGGGGGGAAGTTGGTCTTCTGGTGATTAGAGTGTTTCCATGTGAGTTCAGAAGCGTCTCCCAGCTCTGTCTGCACTCCCTGCCACCAACTGCTGGGAATGGAGTGGAAGTGTAATGTGGTAGTGGGTGGTGGTTTGAGGAAGAGGCACTCAGAGTATGTGGATTGATCTGTGTAATGGGAGCTGTGCATCACTGCCCGCTGTTGATGGGCTCTCCCTGCTCCTCCCTCCACGGCAGGATGTTCAGGAAGACCAGCCACAGCCCCCTCAGAACAGTCCCCTCCCTGACGGGTCGGTTGCTGCTACCTCAACTCCACAGCCAGTCCCAGCTGCAGGCAGCCAAGAGAAGGCTGTCCCGAATAAGAGTCTCCTCGACTGGCTCCGGCAGCAGTCTGACTACACACTCGATGTTCCCAGCTTTGGCACAGTAAGGATGGCCTTCAGTGGCACGTGTGTGTGTTTCTGCCTCGTGTGTTGCCCTTTTTGTCAGGTTTTTTCTTGTAGCATAGCTTGTGATGTTCATCAGGGCTGTTGAGGTTTTCATCACATGTTTGGGAGGTGAGCATGGTTCCACTTGTACAGCAGCAAAAGGCACTTGCTGCTGGGGAACGCCTCTCCTTTCTCCCAGAACACAAAAATGCCCAAATGGGGGACTGTGAATACCCTCCAGGGCTCCCTGGGCATGGACTTGTCTGGCATCCTCCAAGAGCTGAGCTGTGCTGCCCAAGGTCCGTCCTCCATCTGCAGTGCATCCATCTGCCCAATGCACAATGTCTTCCCGAAGTGCTAGGGATGGGGACAGAAATGAGAAAAGGGATTTGGGGTGCTCAAGTTCTATGTTGCTCTTTTTCACCTGGGGTCATTTTAGGCAGTGCAGTTGTATTAAATAATGTACCCAGGCAAGAGCTGCCACTTCAAGAGCTGGACCAAAGAGGCAGTCTGGGAGCCTGACAGGCAGCAGCTGTGTGGCCGTGGGTGCTCTCAGAAAGCAGTGGCACAGAGTGGGGTGCAGTCTGTCTGATTCTTCCTGCTGTCTCATAAACCTCCACCTCTTGGTTTCACAGATTGCTTTGCTCCAGGTTTCGGCTTACTTAGCCTGTTAGACCATGTCGTAGGCAGAGCACAGGCCCAAAACAGAGCAGGAAGAAATGTGGTAGTAAAACAAAGGACTCTGCATCTTGGTCCTGGACAATCATGTGTCTGAGGTGGGGATTCCCTGGAGCTTGGAGTACATTAGCGTTTTGAAGCTTGTTAGAGATGAGAGGTGAGAAGCCCAGCGTTTGCTCAACAGGATGGCCATTGCTTTTCCAAGTCCAGAGGCACATCCAGCTCCGTGCCCAGGGCCAGACTTCCAGGAGCAGTCAGATGGTGGAGCAGGTGTGGAGGTGCCTTCTCACTCCTTCCCAACACCCTTGCCTTCCAGGGAGGTGCTGGAGCTTGCCCAGTCTGACCATGCCTCTGGTGAAGTTCTTGTTCCCAGCAAGCCCCCAGTGCCCTGGGTGAGCCTTACAGGATCTCCTCTCGCCGGGTAGGATGGATTGAGAGAAGCTTTGGGGTGCTGCAGCAGCTCAGTTTGAAGGATAAACTGCACACAGGGTCTTTCCTATGACTCTCAGGAATCCAAGCTATCAGTAGTTCATTATGATGCTCCATCCCTGCAGGCACATTGACAGTGGGGCTTGGTGCACACAGTGGTTGTACAAGGACTTGGCTGTAGCTCGGTAGGTTGCAGTTCCAAAGGTCTGTGATCCCAAAGAAACACGGTGCTGCATCTCTGTGGTGGGAACAGCTGAAAGAGGAAGGAAACACAGCACAGCTGAGCTGGTGAGAAGCAGGTGGCTGTATGAGAGTGACACAAGTGGCACACGCAGACCTGTTCTCTCTTTACTGCTGTAGGCAGTGTCCCTTTTACAGATGCGTGTATAGGAACCTGCAGAAGGCTGCAGCTTCAGGAGCGGAGGGAAGTTAGAAAGGGCTGGAGCACTCTAAGGGGGGTACACTGGAGACCTCTTTGTACCTACAAAAATCAGTTGTGCTCATTTGAGAGCTCGTCCTGTGGCAGGGACCAGTTTGTGCTGCTGGCGCTGCTCCTGCCCCAGCCTGCAGGGACTCCCTGTCCCTCGGGAGCTCATCCACGCCGCTCTTCTGCAGGGCTTGTAGCCAGCCAGGCTCATTAAGCCATCTAGTCTCATTAACATTGTCTTGTTTGCACTCCAGAGTTTTTCAGACAAGCCCAAGCAGAGGAGGCAGCGCTGCAAGGACCCCAACAAACTGGACATTAGCTCTCTGACGGGAGAGGAGCGGGTGCCGGTGGTACATAAGGGTACCGGACGGCGGGTAAGCAAAGGCCTGTTCTGTGCTCTGCCCTCAGGGACCCAAAATGCTTAGAGACCCTGAGCTCACCTGGGGGGAAGATTTAATCCAGAGAAACCCATGGATGAGACAAAAGTCTGGAATAGGTCTCTGATTTACATTATCCTGTGACACATGTGCCCGAGGGGGTGCAGACCTGTGAAATAAGTGACTTTCTGTGTGAAATAAGGGATGTGGGAGTGTCGACCCTTGCCAGGGGGCACAGATTCCTCAGTGACAGTGGGATACAGCCTTTGGCTTTAAAGCTACCCTCAGCACAGCCCTGGCTGGTGCTTCCCATCCTGGTTTTGATTGTTCCCCTTGAGCTCATTGCAATATGCCACCAATTGTAACATTGCCATGCAAAGATCTTTGGTTTGTTCCTCCTTACGAGGTGCGGGCCAGAGCACACCAATACCCATCCCACTGCTGGGCTTGTGGGAAGTTGAGGGTTGGAAGGGCTTTTTCTTGCTTCCAGAGCAAGAAGCTTGGATTTACTTGTCTGCAGTTTAATCTCCAGGGCACTGATACTCACCTCTCTGAACAAGAAGGGGTGTTCAGGAAGTACTTTCTGCCCAAATTCAGTTCTTTAAGTACACTCCCAGGACTGTACTAGGTCAGAAGGTGACATGACATTAATCACATCTAAAAGGAACACATGAGGCAGAAAGAGGCTGTTCCAGCCATATCTGTGTTCCCCTTTGATGCCCCCACGCTGGCCTTTGGAGACCTGGGTGAGTTGGGGGGTTTGCCCAACTGAGTTCTGAGCATGGCTTTTACAGAAGTTCTTTCCCCATCGCTGGTTCCTGGGAGGGCGATGGGTTGGGCCAGAGAGGCTGAACCTGCCTTTTCTCCCTGAGCTGCGTGTCTGGAGGCAGCAGGCACACACCAAATCCTGCAAAAATGTATCACAAGGCAAGAGTCTCCGCCCCAGCAAAATTGCAGCCCAAAGCAAGAAGCTAGGGGAAGTGTAATCATATTTTTTGTATTATTTTACATAACTCTCTCTGCAATAGAGGTCATCCTTCTGCTGTGTTTTATAGTTAGGGGGAGCCACGGCACCAGCATTGAAGGAATTGCCAAGGTGGCTTGATGCAAACTTGGAGTATGCTGTTGCAGCTGACTGGGCTGACATTGTTAAGCTTTCAGTAAGTTAGAGCTTTTGGAGAAATCTGTATCATGTCATCTTTTCTTTCCCCTCCCCATCCCCACAACCTTTCTCCAGTGAGGATCCGGGAGCTGCGAGGCAGGCCTGGGCTGGGCGTGTGGGAGGGCAGAGCGGGAGGTTGGGCCGTGCCACCGGCCAGTCCGGCGGCCAGGCCACGGAGAGAGGGGGGCAGCACCCTGGGGACGTGGCTCAGCTGCTCAGAATGCCTGGCTGGAAAGCCTTGGCATGCTTTGGAATAGCAGGGACAAGAGGAACGCTGTAGGAGCTGGATGACAGGGTGTGGACAAAACATTCTCATGGGTCAAATTTTCAAAACCACCTTCAGTTGACACTTTTCATCATGTGAACTCTGCCTGTGCAGCCACAGGCCTGCCAGAGGCTCCGCAGGTCACCGGGCCTGCAGGGTCAGGCACATACAGGGAATGGGGCAGGACAGAGTCTGCTGCACTGCATTCATCCACCCTGTCCTCCACCAGTCCCTGCCCCGGTGTGTGGCAGAGCCTGTGGAGGAGGAACGCTCGCCCCTCCAGTGCACATGGCTCTGCCAGATCGCCCTGCCCTGCCCCGTGGGCTGCCCTGATCCAGGCTTCTCCCTACAGCCCTCCCACCTGCTGCCTGGTTTTGGGCTGCAGTGGTTTGTGTGACACCCTTGCAGAGGGCTGGAGGGTGAATCAGTTGGCTGAGAGGTCTATACTGCTCTCAAATTGTTTTTTCCTTGGTGCTGGAGATTTGGCATGGTCTGTCCCACTGCCCAGGAAACGGCTCCATGTCCAGGCTGGCACCAGGGCCCCATCTGGGCAGCCAGCCCTGGGCAAGCTGGCAGCTCTTCCTTCCCCTGGTTTGAGGGGACGGTCTCTTTGCCACGGGAAGCACCGCGTGCCTGGCACTGCCTGGGCACCTTTCCTGTGCCCTGCTCCAGGGGCTGCATCCCATGAGCATTCCCACCCAAGCCCCATCCACACCGAGCTTTGGCGAGTGCCCATCCGTCCTGGTGCGGGAGGGACGCGCAGGGATTGCCGGCTGCTCCGGCTGCTCGGGCCAGCGGGAGCGCGGGGCTGCCTGCCCGCAGAGCCCGGGTGCAGTCATGGCCCCAGGCAGCCTCTCCCACGTGCCAGTGGGATTTTATTACCTAAGGTTCTCCCTATCCTTGGGCAGGTGCTGTGCTGAGCAGACTGCCAGGGGCATCTGATTCACATTTCTGCACTGCAGGTGTCAGCAGGAAATACTTTTCCTACCTAAATTTATTATTGGGAGTAGTTCAGCGGTGATATTGAAACCAAAGGGAGTCACAAAGGGAAATGTTTAAATGTCTGTGTGGAGGATGCTGAAAAAGGGAGTGTACTGGGCTGTGGATCCCCCCGCACTGCTCTGTGTAACCGGACGGTCCCGCCCAGCTCTGGCTGCTGGGTTTTGGTGCCATGTCTCTCCTCAGAAGAGCTTTCTGAGTGCTCCCTGACATCTCAGCGAAGCTCTGACTGGGAGATCCTCAGACAGCATGTCCACTCTCTGTGTCATCCCATGAGCCTTGCTGTCTTGCAGAGCATTGAAAATTTGGCCCTTCCCATCTCAAAGACAGGATTTTTTTGCCTGTTGCTGAAGGCACAATTAGAGCTGGGCAGGGAGCTGAGTGGGCAGCTGACACCATGCTGCCCTGGTGCTTCTCACGCTGTGAACAGCTGGTGCTGAGGGCTGGGGTGAAACAAGGGGTAAAAACATGCTTCCTCCTCCCCTCCCTGAGCATTTTGACACTGCAGGATCCTGCCAGGGCAGAGCGAGGGTGTTTTGCGTTTGGCAGCATCCCTTGGGGAAAAGTTGTGTGTACCTCTCAAATTCCATATCATGTAGGCAAATATTTCTGTGCCGACACCATCTGGGACACAGATGCGAGCACAGACAAGCCAGATTCCCTTTGCTGCAGTAGTAACTGTCGGGTATTCTCTGTTATGTGTCTCATTTTTCAGGGCTACTTACCTGAAAACAAATTCAATCGCATCCTCACCGAGCCCGTGCTCCGGGACACCGGGCCACGCCGGAGAGGGAGGAGGCCCCGGAGCGAACTCCTTAAAGGCCCCGGCGTTGTAGCAGATTCTTCTTCTGGAATGGGACCATTGTTCATGAACGGACTCATTGCTGGGATGGATCTAGTGGGACTTCAGAACATGAGAAATATGCAAGGGATCCCTCTGACCGGGCTGGTGGGGTTTCCTGCTGGCTTTGCAGCAGTGCCCGCCGGTGAGGATGTGAAGAGCACCCTGAGCATGTTGCCCATGATGCTGCCGGGCATGGCGACCGTGCCGCAGATGTTCGGTGTCGGAGGACTCCTCAACTCGCCCATGACCACGAGCTGCACCGCGGCCGCTCCGGCTTCGTTAACAAGCACAACGAAAGGTGGCACGGCCGGCGCCGAGAAGGCCAGCGAGGAGAAACAGGGCAGCCAGGATGGCAAAAAAGAACCTCTCGCCGAAGACAAGCCCGGTCCTAGTTCGTTTTCTAATCAGACAGAATCTGCAATAACTACCAGTAGTCCTGTAGCTTTTAACCCATTTCTTATCCCAGGGATGTCTCCTGGACTGATCTATCCCTCCATGTTCCTTTCCCCTGGCATCGGCATGGCGCTGCCTGGCATCCAGCAAACCAGGCACTCGGAGGCGGCAAACCTGGAGAGCCAGAAGCGGAAGAGGAAGAAAGCAAAAGGGGAATCAGCAAATCCAGAGCCAGAAACTGTCTCACTGCCGGAAAAAGAAGCTGCAAACAGTCAAAACTGTGTGGAGCAGAGCCCGCCAGCGGCGGCGGCAGAGAAGGAGCAGGACGGACCAGCAGAGGAGGAGCGCCAGGCAGCTCACGATACCGATTAGAACTTTTGTTTCATTGAAAGAAAAACACAAAAAGATTGTGGCTTGTGAGTTTCTTATCCCATAAACTCTTTGTTACTTCCCCTCCCACCCCACTCCACCTTCATAAACCTGTGTTTCCATGAGTAATATTATCTACCTAATTCCCTGTCAGAAAAAACTGGTGACATACTACATGTTAATAGTTGCAGGGTCTTGCCACTTTATTAGATAAACAGTGTTGTCTAGCTAGTATGGGAGGCACCGAATTCTCGTTCTGTTTTTCCAGTCATTCATCCCAGCCAACAATAGTAAATCCAGTACTCGGTCACCCCCCCTCAAATTGCTCACTCCTTTGAGCAGAAAAAGCTGCAAAAAAACAAGAGCAAAAGAAAAGTGTTTATCTCTTGGTCTACACACAGACAAGGGTATTTCTGACTACAGCGACACTGAACGAAAAGGCCTGTGTGTGGGCTGAAAGCACAGCTATAGTAAGTGCTAATGTGTATTTTTGATTTAAAGTATTTCCCTATTTTATCATGGTTACTAGAATAGTAGTATAGACAGAAGTATATAACTAATGATTGAAAATGCATATATTCATTTCTTTGAAAGGAAAAGCATAACTGTTAGTGGTATAATTTCTTGATCACCCCCACCTCAAAGGTTTGGAGACAAACTGCAGAGAGTGAAAAAACGGTGTAGACATTCTTCTGTATTTTTTAAAACCAAAGTTTGGTTTTATGTTATGTGGAGTTTAGTTGCCCATTCCTCGGTAGTTACAGGAACTTTCCAGCTTGAGCTGGGAAGGTTTTGCACACTTGCATGACTTTTCTGGGGTTACTGTACCTGTAGCAACCAGTTCCTTCATCATTCTGCTAGTCTTCAGTTCTCCTCTCTGGCGTTAGTTCTCAGCTATGGCATTTCAGGTGCTCCAAAGGTATTTTTTTCCAGCCATGAACAGGCCACATGAATTTTATTGCTCTTATATGAACACTGAGGCTTTTTGAGTTTTTATATTTCCCACTCCTTACCCCAGAAGCAACGTTCTTTCAGCAAACACGGAGAAGGCTGTAGGCCAGCTTCCCTCCTTGGGGAGTCCTCTGAGAAGGACCCTTGAGACTTTCAGAGCCTGAGTTTCTTACTTTCTAGTGGTGGACTGTGAAGAGATGACTTTGGCTTCTTCCCATTCCGTTTGCTGTTGAACAGTACATCCAGTCCCCCAAACAATTTCAGCATCTGCATTTCAAATGGACGGGTTTTAATGCTGCCAGCCCCCACCTCCAGCTCTGGGTACTGAGACTCCTCCACAGGCAACTCTTCTGATTTCTCCTTCCCTTCACTCCTCCTTTAATTCTTCTTTCACTTGGGGTTGTTCTTATTTGCAGCTCATGGTCTGAGACTTGAATAAAGCCGCAGTGGTGCAGCAGTGAGTGAAGGGCAGGCTGGGAGGGAGTTGGAGCGTGCTACTCATCGGTTTCACACTTGGTTGTCACAATTTACTGTATTTTTTACTTTTTTTTTTTCCGTTGCAGTTTTGCTAATTTATCAGATGGTCCAAATGTTTTGACATAACTATTTCAGTTTGCATTATTTATTTATGATGCTTTTTGTCATTGTCTTTTATACATTTGGGATTATAAATTATGTACATGTTAAAATTAGCATCTCAAAGAAGTCTGTTACCCGTGGTCAAAAAAAGCAGTTGGTTTATATTTTCACGGAATTTATTCCCAGTTTCCTGGATTGGATGATTTTTTTTTCGAAGTATGTAACCAATCATAATGCAACCCCCCCTCCCTCCCAGTAATTAAATGTGTTCTATTTAATAACATTCTTGTAGCATAGATACTGTATCACTATCGACAGATTTCTTAGAAATGCTGCTATCTCTATTTAACTAACATTTTGTTCAGTTTTTGCCTCCAGTGGAAGCAGAAAGGGTTTTTTCAGCTGTTAAATCCAAAATCAATATAATTTATTTATGTAAAAAAAAAAAGTCACAATTGATATATTTTTGAACCTTTTAAGTACTAACTTTGTTTTTATTCAGTGGAAGAACATGTACTTGCCCTAAATCCTTAAAATACAAATGCTATAAAACTTCATATATCTTCAAAGCCTTACTGTGAATGGATACAGAAATCTCTTCCGAGTCCATTTCTTGTTACGGGATGGTTTTTCCAGGGTTACACGCGCAAGGAACAGGGTTTAAAGTGAAATTTATTTAAATATCCAGCATGCTCTATACCTTGTTCTTCCTTAGCAGACATGTATGCTACGTCTCTGGGTGTTTAGGCTTCTCTTTGCTACTTTGTGACCCTTTTGCAACCCGATATACTCTGTGGATTATTTAGACTGTAAGGCGTAAGTGGCTGCTTCTTCTTTTCCATCATCTCCCAAACAAACGCCAAATTTTCACCGGTTTTCATGGCTATTCACACACATACATCCTTCACCAAATGTGCTAACAAAATAAACTGTCTGTGCTCTTGAACATGGATAAAAAGAAAAAGATTTAAAAGTCAGATTTTTATTTTTTTAATTTACTGATTAGATGATGCTTATCTTTCAGACTTGGCAGAGCCTTGCTAAAGATGTATATAATTTTTTTCAGCAAATATATGTGAATGTTGAATTCACCTGACTCAGTGATAAACGTGACTTGCCTTTTTCTCAGCACGAATCCGTTGAGAAGCTGTGGAAGCTGGTGGCCTGGTTGCTGCTTCAGGGTTGCTCTCAGTGCCCTGTGTGTTCCTCTGAGGCGGCTGCTGCACTGAGGGGCCGAACCCGCAGCCCCCGGCGTCGCTCTGCTCTGGGGGAACTCGTGTCCCACGTGGGCTGCAAGAGCCCAGGGGCAGCCCAAGCTCCAGGGGCAGTTTAAGCACAGAGGATGCACAAGGGCTCTCTGCTGACCCACTTTTTCCACAAGGGTGGGTGGAAGCCCAGAGACCTCCACAGTCATCACACACACCCCTCAAACTGTTGAACCCCTTGGCCCTTGTATGGCCCCTCCCAGCAGAACAGGGTGCTGGGGGTGCTGGGCTCCTCTCCCTGTGATCCTTTCACCTCCACATTTTGTGAAATGCTTGTCCTAAATCTCTCTGTAAGGATCTCAGGCATTCCTCAGTGTTTCATCAGAATGATGCACAGCAGCAGCTCAGTTCTTCCAAGATCCAGGAAAAAGACACACAGGAAAACCAGTGCTTCTGGTGCTCTGCCTGCCCTATGTCAGCACCTTGTCCTGGTATTTTGTTGCTACATTTGGTGGGAAAAAGAGAAAAGTACCCAGCAGAAGAGTCCAGCAAAATGGTAGTGTGAACTCTGAACTTCCAGTTCCTGAGTCTCCCTTTAAATTCTGTCTCCACGCACTGCAGCCTCACACCTCTTCATGCACAATGCAGGATATTTGCTGGCAGGATCTGCAGGAGCTGGCCAGCCCTGTGGTCCATGGAGGAGCATGTACTGGCTTTGGGCTGTCACATCAGTAGTGGCAGTGGTGTCTCTGTCTCCTCAGAGGTGTGCTGCCACCTGGTAGCAGCGAGTGGATGTGGTGGAGGATGGGCACGGTGGGCACGGCTCGCTCCGTGTTGTGTTTTGCAGGATACAGGTGCACCTTCCTGGAGCCTGAGGGAGTAAAACAGGCATGGCTGCATATCCCCACTGCTGTCCCTGCCTGGTTTTTATCTGATAGGACACAAAGAAGTCTCATCACACATTTAGACAGGATCTCTAATTCCCTTTGTGGTCACAAAAAGGGAGGAAGGATTTCCCTCAGCACTGACCCAAAGTTGGGGGAGCTTTACAGGCCCCAAGTGCAGATGTCCCCACTCTGGGCTCTTGACAGTTACAAGAAAGGATTTGGGGTTGGAAGTCTTGGCCAGCAGTGAGCAGAAGACAATTTCTCTAATGACATTTGGTTTGCCTTGAATAAAACTTGAGATTTTCAGTGTAGTTTTGCTTTCCACCTCTTCAGGAGCCACTTTGGCCCCAGGGCTCTGCAGCATGGGCTGAGTCACGAGACCACAAATCTCCCCGCTGCTTTTACAAGCTCAGAGCAGTATTGGGCTACACTACAGGGAAAGGCACCGTTTGCAGTCCCTGAGTGCTCAGCCCCAGGCACTGGACAGATGGGCAGTGCTGCCAGGAGAGGACCTGACCCCACCCCAGAAGGGCAGCAGCTCTGGAAAACCGGAGGGAAGAGAAATCCAGCTTCTCTCTCATTCCCCTTCCCATCTGTCTGCACAATGTGCCCTGCACACTTGCATAGCAGGCCTGGAACATCATCCTCACCCTCCCGTGTGGCTTTTGGGATGTTGGTGGTTTCACAGTGCTCCCAGGGGTGGCTGGAGACCATCGCTGCAGTGCTGTAGGTGGCACTAATTCCTGAAGAACCCAGATTTCACCTCAAAAGTTATAAAACAGTGCAGGATGTTCAGCTCAGCAGAAGATCAGTCCTTCTCTCCATGTCACCTTTTTCTCCCTGCAGTGGGATTTTAATTAATGGAACAACTACACACAGCACCACTACCTGGCTCTGTTTGCCAGTGGTCTGGATAGGATGTGATGTTACTGGTTTAACCTGGAACTCAGTCCCAGCCTGGGTGAATGCATGGGTTCAGGCAAGCCCACCATGTGCTCTCAGAGAGTTTCAAGGAATAGCAGTGACCTGGAGCTGTTGCGAGAGCAGCCGAGGGGAGTGAGAGCCATGGCAGAAGCTCTTGCCTCTCTTTGGGCTCCTGGCAAGCATTGGCTGCCAAGGTTTTCAGCTGGCTGTGCTGTAGCAAAGGGAGATGTTGTACAGGAATTGCCTGTACTGTTTTGTAAACAAAATTTTAAAGGAAAGCCTCACAGTGACTTTTTCTTTTCCCCCAGAAAAGGACACAGATTTCGGATGGAGGAAGAGATGCACAAAAAACAACCTCTCAGTTCACCCAGAGGAAGGCACATCTTTGGTCCTGAAAGAATAAATAAGCCTGTAGGACTCACAGCCTCATTGTCTCAAAAGAAACAGATTTCCTGTCTGCTCATGACAGTTTTCCGTGCTCTTACAGCAAATCTTCTTCCAAATGGATTTAGGTTTGAATTAAGGCTGGTTTTATAGAAAGTAACATTTTGGAAAGCATGGAATTACCTGATTCTCGGTGAGGGACTGGCTCCAGCAGCCTGTGGATGCACAAATTGGTCCCTGCGCTTTGCAAACAGGCATTTCCAAGGAAACCAGTCCCGGGATGTGCGGGTAGAGCCGGAGCTCGGGGCAGGGCAGGGCAGGCGCTGCCGAGTGAGCGGGAGCGCCGGGGCTGGGTCCGTGCGGCGGCTCCTGAACGCGCCTCTGAGCATCCTCGCCCGGCCGCAGGGACCGGGGAGCGGCCAGGGGGATCCGCCGCGCCCGCTCCGCCTGTTCTCTGGCCCACGGCCTCCCAGCAGCAGCCGCTGGCTCGGAAAGCACCGCAGGATGGTGCTTCAAATACCCCGCAGCGTTAGGTGGGTTCAGAGCCCCGTTCCCTATCCCCGACACGCTGCTGCGGACGCTGCGGGACTCGAGCCCCTTCCAGGCTGCGGGAGCCGCTCCCTTGCCCGCGGGGACGGGCGGTGTCCCCACGGACACGGCTCCCGGCGGACACGCGGGGCTCCCGGGGGGCTCCGTCCACCGGCGCTGGTTCAGGCCAGGGGGCTCGGCCGGGCCCGGCGGAACCGGCACCTGGAAACNTTGAAACCGCTCGGGCCCCCCGCCACGACCGGGACTGAAGCGGGGCCGTGCCACGAGTGACGGGAGCGCGGCTGCGGCCCGGGAGCGGCTCCCCCGGCCCTGCAGAGCGGGGTGCACGGGGCCGGAGGCGGCCGAGCAGGTGCTGCACCCACGCGTGTCCCAGGGCGCCCCGGGACGGCGGGCGAGGCAAAGCCGCTCCTGCCGCGGACTCCCGGAGCCGTGCG
>VZRZ01001227.1:528762-551922 GCA_013398175.1 Climacteris rufus
CGCCCCGGCCGAGCCCGCGGGTTGCGGCGCGGCCCCGGTGACCGCCGCGCCCGTGCCCGCAGGGCGAGGCGCTGCACTGGTTGGCCTGCGCGCTGTACGTCGCCTGCCGCCGGAGCCGCGTGCCCACCGTGGGGAGCAGCCCGATGGAGGGGAACGGCGTCTCCCTGACCCGCATCCTCCGCTCCGCACGCCTCAGGTGAGCGCCCCGCACGCCTCAGGTGAGCGCCCCGCACGCCTCAGGTGAGCGCCCCGCACGCCGGGCCCGTGAGGCGCTGCCCTCACCCGGCTGCCGCTCCCTCGCTCCCGGCGCTGCCAGCCGCTGCGGTGTGAGAGCGGTGAACCCGCTCTTATTGCGAATGGAAATGAGATGCAAATACGTAATTTTCAACGGCAAGCCTTTGGGAAACCGCCCGTGTGGGAGCAGCAGCCGTTCTGCCCACGCCCGTTGTTTCTTTCTGTAGTTAATTCGACCGTAAACACCTCGGCGCGTGCCGTCCCGGTGCGGCGTGTCTGACTCGGGATTCAGGCTAGATCCCCCCGGGGCGCTGGCAGCTGCTGGGTTTTCTGGGAACACAGCACCGCGGATCGCAGAACTCACCTTCTGTGTGGCCCGGAGCGGCTCCCGTGCCGCTGTGCCTCTGCCCTGGGAAGACAGAGTTTCTCATGGAATGTCTCTCATTCCATTCCGAGTCCTGCTCCCAGCTGAGGTGCCCGAGGGGCTGTCAGTTAATTACGCCCCCGACTAAGAGGTTTTTGAGCAGGTAACTTTGACAGGCATCGATTCTTGGCTTGTTTTGTTGCCTGTCCTACCCCTCCCTCACCATGCGTGCACTTTGCTTTCCACCCCTGCCCTGCCCTACACAGCCTCCACATCAAATTAGTGCCCCCTTGCCTTAAAGAGGGTCAAGGAGGAACCCCAGTGATACCCCAGTGATAAAAAGCTGATAATATATACAGTTTGGGAGCCTGTCAAAATAAAATGTAAACCTACATGGTAATCAAGTCAATCATTAAAGGAGTAGGTATGTTGTGTTTTGGCTTTTTAGGATTTTAGAACAGAAGTTAGTTAAAGCTCAAAGCAGACTTTTCTTTTTTCCTTTAAGTTTAATTCAGTTTTTTAGCAAAATGAAGAAGTGGATGGATATGTCGAACCTACCACAGGAATTCCGAGAGCGAGTCGAGAGGCTGGAGAGAAATTTTGAAGTGTCAACTGTGATTTTCAAAAAGTTTGAACCAATATTTTTTGCTATATTTCAAAACTCATACGAAGAAACTTCCAAACCACAGCGAAGCAGGAAACAGAGGTATCTTTGAGATTTAATGTGATTTTTCCCTGGAAAGAGCTATACCCAGTGTTAGTTTATGAAAATTAATTTCCAGAGGGATGGGGCCTCTTTGATCCTGAAATGCAGCCAAGGCAGAGCCACCCCTGGCTCTGGTGAGTGCAGCTCAGGTCAGCTGGGCTTCCCATCCCGCTCCTGTAACCCAGGAACTGCCCACAGTGGGAATGTTGGTGCGTGCTGGGGAGAGGTACCATGGGGAGGGTTAACTCCAAGCTGCAGTGAGATCAACATTTTAAACGTGTAGCAGAAATGACTGAAGAAGCACAGGAGTATTTTGTGTTGGCACAGTGCTGGCAGGCAGTTGGGATGGTGCCGTGGTCCCTCTGCTCTGGGGGTGTCACATCCCCAGCGAGCTCCACACCACCGGCTGTTTGCTCCAGGTGAGCGGAGACACTGAATGGGAGGAAGTTACAACTGATGTGCTCGTTTTTATGACAGATTTGGGAATGGGTGATGTAATTTTCCACACACACATAAAACTCTGCCTAATTTAAAGGAGCTTGTCTGTATTCCCTGTGGAGTGTGTGGCTGTGACAGCTTTGGTAGTAAGAGTGTAACCTTGGGGCTGAGGGAGCCGAGCTGCAAGGTGGTGTGCAGGGTTGAGCTGCTGTGCAAGGTGTTTTTGTCAGCCCCTGTGGGTTCCCTGCATGTGAGGGGGGTAATTGTTCTGGCACAGTGCTCCATCACAGCTCCCTGCCTACAGGTAGAGTGTAGTGGGAGGTGTTTTGTCAGGTGCTCTGTCCGTGTTCCTCTCTCAGAGCAGCATTGGTCGGTGCCACCTCAGCTTTGACTGCTCCGTGGGCTCAGTCATGTCTTCCATGGTCCTCCAGCTCCCTGGGTTTGGATAAATTCTGCTCCAAACAGGAGTCAGCAGCTGAGCTGCAATACATGCTGTAATTGTCTGTTCTGATGGGATGGCTGATGCTTTGGTGAAATATTTAGGAAAAACCATAACTGGAATATATCTAGTCCTTGTCATCTCACGACTTGTGGCTGCAGGAGGGTTCTGTGGGAGATGTGACACCAGCAGAATAGTGAGGCAGGGTCAGAGGCCAGAGGCCACCTTTGGCTTGGCAGCTGGGTTGGGAGGTTGTGAATGGGCACTGTGGAGCCAGGGGGGAGCCTGTCAGCCAGTGCAAGCACTTAGCACTGTGCCTCAGTGTGGGAGTAAGACAGCGGCTCCAGCTGTTGTTTTACAGGGAAATTGAATGAAATTTATGATGTAGAACGAGGTTTTGCTTCCTGGAACTGAAGAATAACTTCTCCCCCCGTTTTTCTTGTTGGCAGGCGGATGCCATGCAGTGTCAAAGATCTCTTCAACTTCTGCTGGACTCTCTTTGTGTACACTAAGGGTAGGCTGCTTGCTTTGTCTCATGGTTTGTATACATTTCCAGCTGTGAACTTCTGTTGTGTTGCTTGACGTAATGTGCTGTCTCTTAAAGGTAATTTCCGTATGATTGGAGATGATTTAGTAAATTCCTATCATTTACTTCTGTGCTGCTTGGACCTGATTTTTGCCAATGCCCTTCTTTGTCCAAACAGAAGAGATTTGCTAAATCCATCATTTAAAGGTATGGTGGGGACAGATTGTTTACAATCAAATGTGCTTTGTTCTCTTGGTTCATTTGAAATGAAGTTGAAGGTTGGTTGTCTTCCCCCCTCCTCCTGGTTCTCAGGCTTCCCAGCAGAATTGCACACTCTGGAGATCAGGGCCTGCAAGGATCCCCCCTGCATTATTGCCATGCTGTGTGAGCTGCACGACGGGCTCCTCGTAGAGGCCAAGGGCATCAAGGAGCACTACTTCAAACCATACATTGCAAAGCTGTTTGACAGGAAGGTACATTCACCAGGCTTATCAGCACAAGGTGCTGCTCCATGTGGTCTCGAGACCATTTCAGTCCTGTAGGTTCCACAGGGAAAAGTGTTTATGAGCAGAGGAACTCAGACTGGTTTTCTTTGTCTGTATTTTAGCAGGAGCAGAATTCCCTCCCACTTTTAATGTTGTGTGCTGGGAGGTCTCCTCTGTTTCAGCTTTTTGTGGTAGTGGAGAATCTTTGCTTTCCTTTCCTGGCAGTGTGAAACTGAATCATGAAGGGTGGTGTTTTCTTCAGGCAAAAAAATGTTATCTTCTTCTGAATTAATTGTATGGGATGTCTCTGATGAGAGTGTGGGTCCTGGTGCTTGTCTTGAAGTTGAGCAAAATGCTTTGGAAGGAAGAGGTTGAGGTTGCAGGTGTACAAATTGTCCTGTCTAGTTTTGATCCTGGAAGTGGTTTCCAGGCTCTGGGAAGTTTCTGTGTAGTTGTTTGTCAGGTCACTCTGTACCCAGCAGTGAACAGATGTTCCATTGCAGGTCTAGATCTGAGCAGTGAGTTTATCTGGAGCTTGGATCCACTTGGGCTTTGTCCTCTGTCTTGGTAATGGCACTGTAGCTCTTTGGACTAGGCAAAAAAAAAAAGTCCAGTTATGCACCTAAATCTCATTTCCTTTTTGACTAAAACCATCGTGTCCTCATGCTTGGAACAGTTTGATTTTATTACCTAAGATATTTCTGCTTTTTATTCTTAGATCTTAAAAGGAGATTGTCTGTTGGATCTTTGCAACTTTACAGAAAATAGGTAAGTTGCAGCTTTTGTTCTTAATCCTGGGGCTTGGTTCATGTCTAAAACACAGGCCTTTGCATGCTAAATCCCAGTTTTCCTGTTCCTTTCTTTTACCATATGTAATGGGTTTTGATTATTTGACCATCAAAGCTGCTCTCTGGCTGAAACACTCTGGATCCAAGGTGTGGCTGTTGTGAAGGGTTCAGGCTGCAGAGGTTCTTCCTTGGTGTCAGGTTTTTTGGTGCTTGCTTTGATTTTCTGGCAGCTTTGCAAAAAGGTTATTCTGTAACCTTTGAGTAATGTGATGCAAATCAAAACCTTGACTCTGAAGTTCATGGATGTGTTTCTATGCACATATTATGCCCAAGTAGGGAAATCTCTAAATTCATTTATCGATCTCTAATTGAGTGTATAAATCTGTGGATGCAGCAGAAGGAAAAAGAAAGAAAAAGAAGCAACAATTGCAAAACCACAAAAAAGAAGTGAACAATTTCTGTGGGAGGCAGGTGTAGTTGTTTCAGGAACTTTCTGAATTCACTTCTGAAAGCTACTTTAAATGCAAAATGTGAACAGCAGCTGCTTTGTTCTGGATCCCTTGGAGGTTTTTTTGCCTTTTGGAAAAATACCTCAATTTGTTTTTGCTGGATGAGCTTGTAACTTGTTGGTTTGCTTTGGGAATTTTGAGCAAAGACTCAATTGTTTTAACAGTGCAGATCCTTCAGTTTAGATATAAACCTGTGTTTCTGTGATCCACTGAACATTGAACTTCTCGTAGTATTTCTACTTAAAAACTAATGGCATTACTTCAGTAATACTGTCATGTGGAATGATACAGTAGTCCCTGTTCTTTTGCAAATAGTCTGACTTCTAGAAGAAGCTTTTAAGTATCTCTGAGGGTTTTTTTGTCCGAACTTTCCATAGGCCTTTACTTTTTCCTAAAAGACATGGGGAAGCTGAACCTGTGATACAGTCAGGTTTCCTATGGAAAAATGCCATGAGTACATTGTTATGTTCCATTAATAAATGTGCTGGAACTGCATTCCTGGCCCATGGAAAACCTGCAGGCAGGATTTATTGATACAAGCCATTTCTAATTTTCATCCAAAAGTTCCATTCTGCTTCCTAAGTATATGTTTAAATCTTTTCAGTCTTGGTGGAATTAAACATTCCTGTTTTCCAGTTGGGTTAGCTGGAATAAAGAAAATGAAGGATTTGTTTGGTCTCCCATGTCAGTGGTGATTTTAGAAATGGATCCCTGGCAGCAAACTCTTCACCTCCCTCTCCTCTGCACCATTAGGAAAATTCTGGGCCACGGAGTTGGAGGCAGCTCCCGTTGGTTGCTCTGTGTGTGCACAGATTTAACCTTGAGCAGTTGAGCACTTCCAGACTGATTTTTTTCATACCTGGAGCAGAAGCAAAGTTGTTTTTTTCCTCCTCTTACTGAGATCCAAATGCTGGTGGCAGAGTGATCCCTGCAGTGATCTGGAGAGGTTTTGGCTCTGAGGGCAGGCAGGGATGAGCAGGGGCAGGCTGCTTGGAGAGGTTTTGGCTGTGAGGGCAGGCAGGGGTGAGCAGGGGCAGGCTGCTTGGAGAGGTTTGGGTCTGAGGGCAGGCAGGGATGAGCAGGGGCAGGCTGCTTGGAGAGGTTTGGCTCTGAGGGCAGGCAGGGATGACCAGGGGCAGGCTGCTTGGAGAGGTGGGAGCAGCACTGCTGCCCAGAGCAGGGAAATCTTTGGCCCTGTGTTGTTTGGGGTTGTATCTGCACTCCACGGGCACCTTCTTTGTTTCTTCAGCAGTTAAACCTTTGGTAGCAAACCTGGGCTTCTCTTTCAGCAAAGCACTGAATAAAGAGTATGAAGAGTATGTTCTGACTGTGGGGGACTTCGATGAGAGAGTTTTCCTGGGAGCTGATGCTGAAGAAGAAATTGGAACTCGAAAATTCCCTGTAGATGTGCCAGGGGAGAAAATGGCAGCAAGAGCTCATGTGGAGTGTCATCTGCAGCAGCATTTTGAAAAGGTGATTCATTTAACATGGCGAGCTCACTTGAAGTTCTCCTGCAAGTTTTCCAGTCCTTGGACACTTTGAATCATTGAGGTGACTTGGAATTTCTTGAACTTCTTCCTGAGAGGAAGATGGTGAACACAGGCTTCAGTGCTGTCTTGCTAAGGAGAAATGGTGGTATCTTTCCTGTGGAATTTTTTAAATAACTATTCCTTAAACAGGGTGAGAGCACTTTCATGTGTATAGTCTGGTTTTGGTCAAGAAAAAACAGTAAATAGTGAATGCCCAAATATTAATTATAAATATGAATTATTATATTACAGTTTTGTTCAAGCTCCATTTATACCCCATAATCATACCACAAAACCTTGACACTGAATTAATTTATTTGTTTTCCCACCCTTTCCTTTCTTAGGAAAGGAAAAGTCAACTTTTCTACTCTTCTATGGAAAATAAGATTCATAGCATAAACCTCAACAAAGTCTGTCTTCATTACAAAAAGTAGCCTATAAACAAAGTTAATGTTTCATTATGTTTAAAAATGTAAAATGTATTTAATGCAGTTGGCATGCAGGAAAACAGTTGCTTTTTAATCTTGGGTAAGGGGAAAAATAGTATTGGCTTTGTGAAAGAACCATACGCTGTTTGATTTAAATGTCAATTAAAAATTAAGAATTCTTACTCTAAGATGCTAGTGCTGGTGTAAATGAATCATCTGGCTTAGCTTTTTCTCCAGAATATAAGTGTATTTCATATTCAGGCACGTTAGAGACAGGAGTTTGGAATGGGTTTTGTTAATTCTGAGCTTCATTTTCTGTAGTATAATAGTATTATTATTTATGCATAATGGCTGCAGGCTTAACCTGTTCTCATTATTTGCCTTATATCTTCAGAATGTTGTCAATGCAGATAATTAAACCCAAAAACTTTATTGTGTCACTTCCAGAGAGCAGGATACAAATAGGAAAGCACAGTGCTGCATCATCCTTTGGATGAAGGGAGGCTCATTTCCCAAGGAATGCTTTCCTGTGAACCTCTCCTGGGCAGCTCTGCCACCCACCCACTCCTTGTGGCACCAGCTAATGCAGGCAGGGACTGAGAATGGAAGCATGTGCTTCCTCTTCCTGCATTTTCAACATCCAAATGAGCTTAAAAATTAACAGGCTTTAAGGTTTTAGGTCTTGATTTCTTGAGTTCGTACTTCACTGCTTGAAGATTTGTTATATTTATGGAGTCCTGGGAAAACTGGCTCATTTTCAGTCAGTTCTGAGCTCACAGGTTTGATGAAGTGGTGTACTAGCGGTGTCATTTTAATCTTCAAAGGAATTTTGCAGGAGATGTTCATTAGAAACGGTTCTGTTGGCTGATTTCTATTTATTCTTTTTCTCTGTCTGACAGAAGAGGTCATTTGCACCTTCAACACCCCTGACTGGCAGAAGATACCTGCGAGAAAAGGAAGCTGTCATCACCCCTGTGGCTTCGGCCACCCAGAGCGTGAGCCGCTTGCAGACCATGGTGGCTGGGCTGAAAAATGCACCCAGTGAACAACTTACAGCTATCTTTGAGTGAGTCTGCCCACTTCAGCTGCTCTCACACACACAGACTCACCTCTTGGCTTTTTTTTTAATTCAGGGCAGAATCTTTTGGTTTGTGTTTCTGTGCTATTTCTTGTTGAAAGATCTTCTGTTTTCAGGATGATCTCATCGGAGAAGGATGGCTGAACACACACCCCCCTCCCCCATTTGACTTGTCACCACCACTGTGTTAATGGAGCTTCAGCTTTTGTTGATGTTAACTTATCTGTTTGTCTGCTTGAAAGCCAAATGCATTTTTGTTAGTTTGTTTACATTTTAAACAAGTCCGTCTCGATTAATAAGTGTGGTAACTATGTTGGCAGAGGTTTGGGAGGAGGGCAGAAATGTTGCAATGAACAAGCTGTAATCTTCACTCTGGAGTTGGGAAGACAAAACTAAAAGCAGCCTACAGGCTCCCCTTTTCTCCTTGACTCTGCTCCAGGGTGTGTCAGTGTAACCCCACAGCACAAGGAGGAGCCTCACCGTGGCCCTGCTCACTGTCAGTGCTGATCTCCAACAGCAGCAGCCGTGGTTTGCTCTCTGCTTCTCCTGGTGGCTGGTCCCTGAGCACACTGCTCTCCTCCCTCAGCTCATAAAAAGCAGGCTGCTTCAGGGTGTTTGCCTAACATCTCTGCAAGTTCAGGCCTTGCTGTATTATGGTGTAAGGTCTCCAGGTGTATTTTTATAAATCAGAATGGACATTTAGTTTTAGCACTTCATATTTGAAGTGCAAAAGTAATGGTTTTTCAAATTAACCATCATAAATAGGTGAAAAATATAACTTATGGTTCTTATCTTTGGAGTTATGTATTTTGAAAGTTTTCCTAGAACTAAGTTCTTAAAAGTTTACAGCTGCTCAGCAGGATGCATTTGTTTTGCAATGTTTCTTTGGTTGTTTTTGTAAGGACTGGTATTTTTTATATTACACAGTTAAGACATTAATGTGTCTCTAATGTGTAATCTCTAATGAAAAACGTGTTTGTTCCAAATAATAAACCAGTCTATGCAGTGAGAAGTAAATATTATAATGGGAACAAGACTTGAGTAAACCCTTGACAGGAGCTGTGATGAGTACTTTACTTATCTGGGATACAAGTTCAGCAAGCACCAGGATATCTACTGTGTGATTGGAAGAAATGGAGGAACTGTAGTTTGGATTCTGTAATATCCTGTGCTTTTCAGTATTTTTTTATTCCAAATTAAAATTCCATGGAAAAAGCTTTGAATTTAATTAGAAGGCTTTGTTCAAAGAAACCTTAGTTGATTTCAGTTCTGGCTTTTCAGAGTAGGGTCTTAATTTGACACCTGCCACAAGCCACTGTCCTCTAAAACAGAAAAAAACAGTTGGAAAATCTGGTAGGATTCAGAAACAGATCCTCTGGCCCTTTTTTATGGTAGTGACAATGTGGAGTCCATCAGTTCTCTCAGTCTTGGTAGGAAATGTGAAGATGCTGCCTCTTCCCTCTGAGCTTTTCTGTGCTCCCTCTAACTGAGCCTGGCTTGTGTGGGCACCTTTGGTTGGTTGGTTGCCTGTTGTAGCATCCTTACCACTGCCTTGCTCCTGGCAGGTACATCTTTCTCCTCAGTGTGCTGCTGTAGTTCCTGCTTTGTCCTGCATTTGTTCCAAGATTACACATCCTCCCGAGCCCTGTCAGGCAAGGAAGAAAGGACATGGTACTTTTGTGTATTTTCTCTTTTCCTCTGTTTGTGTAATACAGGTTATTGCTGATGAGGAATGCTCAGTGTAGTTAGCTTCCCTTTTTATTTTGGTGGGTTTTTGTTGGTTTTTTTGTTATTTATTTTTTTAAACTGGCTATTCATTTACACAGACAAGGCTTTCTTTGCCTTTGGCTTCAGGTCCTGTGCCCGCAGCCCCATGGAAAGCATCGTGAGCAGAGTGAAGGAAATTGGTGAGACCTTCTGCTGCAGGTACACTCAGTCCACAGATGAGCAGCCAGGATCTCACATAGGTATGGAGTGAAAGGCATGGAGTGTTTCAAAATACTAAACCAGGGCAGACAGAGTGCATGCGCATACACTGTTGTCTGTGTTTGATGCAGTGGAGCTGGTTTGATCCCAGAATATACCCAAACAGAAAACTGTTGCTGTCAAACAGTACACTGTAAAAAATAAAAATTTATGGCAGAATAAACCCAAGGCTGCAGTTCAGACTGGGCTAACCAAGAGGTCATGGAGACACTGCTCTTAACCAGTTTAAACTTGAATTCTTGTTAGCTTTAAAATTGAAAGGAAACTGAATGCAAATAGGAAATTATTGCAACATTGCAAAATTGCATCACAAGAAATGTTATAATAAATAATCCTTTAAAATATTTATAGAATGTCATGCTGTGCTGGGGACTAGTGCATTTCTGAACATACTTTTTGGTTTGCAAAGCCTGTACATACACACATGGACTATTATCTTGGATAAGGACAGGTACTGGTCAGTTTAGTCTTAAGACTGTTTGTGCCAGTGGCATTGGGCTTCATCTCTGTTGGTTTTAAATTTCAGATTTTGCTGTAAACAGATTAAAACTGGCAGAGATCTTGTACTATAAAATCTTGGAGACTATAGTGGTGCAAGAAACACGGAGACTGCATGGGAAGGATCTGACTGTAAGTAAAGAACCAGTGAAAGAGTACAACACTTTTTGAAACCATTTCCTGGAGTTTATCTTCAGGCAGTTTCAGAACAGAGCACTGTTAAGTACTCTGTATATTGTTAATATTAAAAATTGGAAATACATGGGAGGTACCTGAATGTATTTTTTCCTACTATTTAAACCAGTGTAACTGTCGTAACTAAACATCTGAATTTGTGTTGCCTTCCAGAATCACAGCTTTATGGACAGATAACTTTTATTCTCTTCTTTATCCAATGGACAGTATCAATGCTTCATGTTATACAGCACTGCATTTGCTCTGCTTTATGATGCACAACAAGCAGGCTGGTTCATTTGTCCTTAGCATGCAAAATGTGATAGTTCTGGTGCTATTACTCTACCTCTGGTCTTCCAAACTTCCCTGGAAAAAAGAGGAGGTTGCAGATAGGAGAAGAGAGCAGTTTCTTTCCAGCAATGGGCTGTGTAGTGTGCCCCAGAATCCCAACTGCTGCTTCCCAAAGGCGAGGCCAGTGCATTTTGTGTGTCCCCAGGCTCTCCTGGAGCAGGATGTGTTCCACCGCTCGCTGCTGGCCTGCTGCTTGGAGATCGTGCTCTTCGCCTACAGCTCCCCTCGCACCTTCCCCTGGATCATCGAAGTCCTTGACCTCAGGCCATTCTACTTCTATAAGGTAAATAAGCACTGGCTTAGGACAGGCTCTGTGTTAAAAATGGCACATTACTGGATTGAGAGTCTTGGAGGATGATGCTCCCCTCCTCCCTAGGGAATCAGGTGAGAAAAGGATTGATCTGATATTACTGTGCATTAGGCCGATTCTAAATTCTGCTTGTCCTGAAATGTATTACTTGGAAGGTGTAATACCAAAGCTGAAGCTGACATATAAAGCAAAAACCATTTTGTAAATGGTACTGATCTGTAACATGCCAGGGATCAACTTTTACTAGACTAAAGCATTCAAGCATATATTTTGTTGATATCCATATTTAGTGACTGCAATATAGTTCTGAAAGAACAGATACAGTTCTGAAATGTTACCTTTGGCTGCTACTACTTAGCACGGTTTGCTAAGTTTGGAGGTTTTTCCACTATGTAACAGAACACAGAGTGTCTTTTCCAGGGTGTTCTCTGTTTTTGCTCTTTTTTTAACCACATTTCCCCTACGTCCAATATAACTTGGGTTTTGACTCTTTCAATCCTTTTACCCATATACATCTGGTTTTTGCTGGATGCCTAACAGCTTACTGTGGTTAGTCCTGAACAAATCAAGTAGTTCCATTTAGATGACAGCAACCAAAAAAATTGAAGCCTTTAGAAAATCTGGTTTATACTCTGTTCTCCCTTCCCTTACTCCTCAGCTGTAGGACATTACTGAAGCTGTAACAGATCTGTCAGCATTGCTGTGGCTGTTGGTAGCCTCCATCAGAACTGGTGCACATCCAACTTTGTTCAACAGATGTATATTTGATTTTAATTTCCTCAGCTATTCAGTGTATATTCTTGCAGCACTTACTTGGAAAAAAAATTGCCATCACAAAGGCCTCACACAAGAGAGACTCACTACATTTGTAACTTTCTCAGGGTGTGGTTTCTGTAGTAGGAATAACTAAACATATCAATAGGTCTTCCAGGGAAGTTTTATGGCATTTCCATCTCTGGAGCTTTAGAAAAACAGGCTGAATGCTCCCCTGGCAGGAATAACACACAGTGGGTCCTGCATTGGAGCTTGGGGGTGGAGTACAACACTGCAGGGGCTCGGTCAGCTCTGTTCAACCCCCACTTGTCCATGTTAAGCATTCTGACTGTTTCTTAAATGAAACTTCAAAGCAGTGGTTTTCAGCTCCTCATGTTCTGGGCTGCTTGTTTGAAGGGCAGGAAGACTGGAATGCTGGGGCTGTCATGTTCCCTGCTGGGCAGCTGTACCTGTTCACATCTCCCAGCTCAGCACTGCGTGTGCCCAGTGCTTTCATTCTGTGCATGGTTTGCAGTGGTGAGAGGGGACCCTATAAACCCCTGCAGTGGGTTCTTCTGCACTGGTGGCATATCTGCTGTCCTCTTCCAACTCCTGGGCTGCTTTGGAAAAGGGGGTTAAAAAAAGAGGGATCAGAAGAGGGTTGGGGAAGAGGAGGAGGCTGGAGCAGTCTCTGTTGATCTGTTGAACAGGATCCTGAAATAAATACCAGTTTGATGGTGCTAAACATGAGTGATGTGACTGTGCTGTGTGTGTCATTGCCATCAGGTAATTGAAGTGCTGATTCGATCTGAGGAAGGACTTTCCAGAGACATGGTGAAGCACCTCAATAGCATCGAGGAACAGATTCTGGAGAGTCTTGCCTGGACTCGGAACTCAGCACTCTGGAATGCACTCGAGGCCTCAGAAAACAAAGTCCCAACCTGTGAAGAAGTATGTGGTCTGTTTTCCTGTTCCTAGGAAATTCAAGTTCTTTTTCTCACTTGTTTTATACAGAAAACTGTTCAAATGAGACCATTACTGCAGAAAATTTTTTATTAATAGGTTGTCACAAAGAGGGGAAATTAATTTTTTATCTTACACTGACGTTTCTTATTTCTCAGGTAATATTTCCCAGTAATTTTGAAGCCAGCAATGGAGGCAGTGGGCCAGGGCACTTGCCTATGATGCCATTATCTCCCATAATTCACCCTCGAGTGAAAGAGGTTCGGACAGATCTTGGTGGGAGTTTAAGACGAGGTATGTTCAGGGCTTCTGATCTGATGTGAATGTGTGAATGTGGGGAGAGGGGTTTTAAACTTCTTTGTAGTTGCAAAAAGCCACCTTGACTCTGAATGGAGTGTTTAGAATGGTGAAGTCTCTTATTTGATCAAGGGAAGGTGTAGATGCACCCAGCCAAACCAGTGCTGTCTCTCACTGGTAGCAGACAGTGGCAATAGTGCTTCCCTGCTGGACTGGAGCAGATTTTGCTGTTGGTTTGATGCCAGGGTGACCTTACTCTCAGGTGGGTTGTCATCTAATCACTCGTTGTCCATTGATGTTCAGATTTTTCCAGGGTTTTTTTGCTGTTTGTTTATTCTCAGTGAGTTTGACTGGATTTTAGGTGACGCTTCTTTTTTTTTAATGGAATGACAGAGCTACATTTATTCCTGCTTCCTGTGCATGAATGGAGGACAGTATTTTGCCTACAGTGTTCTCTCCTCTGAAGAACTGCTCTTTGCAGATTCCTGCATCTCACACAGAACTGTCTCCTGACAGTGAGGGTGCAGAAGCAATGCCAGCACTGCTGTTTCCTTTGCATTCTTCCCTAGTTAGGAATTGCTGCTTTCATGGTATCCCAGACACTGGTCCAAAGTTCTTTTAGATGCACCATGGGCTGTGTGGTGTTGTCTCCTTTGGTGTTTGTCTGGCAACAAACAAGACTGTTTGGTGTTTTTTTTTTAAATACTCTTTAGAAAAGATATGTATAAGCAGTTGCTGTAGGTGTTAGGGTTCACTGTTTGATGGAAGAGGAACCAGGTTGGAGATGGTGCCTTATACTGAGGAAGGCTGTGGGAGACACAACTTTGTATATGAGACTCTGGTACCAGAGGCTCCTCCTAAATTCAGCTGGAGAATGGTGGGGATAGGAAATGTTTATTTGTCCCTGGTACGAAGAGAACCATCTGGGCAGAGTTAGAAGTGAGGTCTCCAATCAGTCTTACCTGGCCAGTTATCCACAAAACTTCTTCTTCAAGGGAAAGGGAAACTGTTGTCACTGGTATTGTCACAGATTGCAGCAGAAATGGAAAAAGCCTGTGAACAGAAGCCTGTACGTTAGTGCTGTGTACTTCAGTCTTACTAACAGAGTGTTTGAAAGCAACAGAAAAGCCTGAGAAGAACTGGAGGTGGGTGAGGGTGGAGTCACCTGGCTGGGGTCAGTTTAGAGAGTTTGAAAGCCAGAACATAAGGAAGACAGCATGTCCAGGGAATGTGGTCAGTGTTCCTGTAGAGGAATATGTTGACTTGCAAAGATTACTAATTGCTAAGCAGACTGGAGTAAGTACCTGTGATCCTGCTGGTTCTCTGTGGATCAGATAGGCTGCTGAGCTTCCATGTGATACCTGATGGCAACACTGCACTGTCTGGAGGGATGGCAAAACAGAAGGAGGCAGTCAGACTGCAGATCTGGTTCTTATCACCTCGGAGCAGTGAGCTCTGAGGGCAGGCCTGAGCTGCAGGTGATCTCTGCTGGTGTAGCTGGAACGTGGCCTTTCCCCCCCTCTGGAGAAGCATCCCATGAAGCTGCTGCTGTTAAGGTTTTATTTGGTTTATTTTTCCCTCCTTGACATTGCAGACATGCAGCCACTGTCTCCAATCTCTGTTCATGAGCGCTACAGTTCTCCTACAGCTGGAAGTGCTAAGAGAAGACTCTTTGGAGATGACAGCCCCAGAGAGATGCAGATGGAAAAAATCTTAACAAAAGGAACTAAGCTGACAATTGCTCCAGCGTCAAGCATTGGTGCTGAAAACGTGTCAGTGTCTCCTGGCCAGACAGTGCTGACCATGACAACCTCTACAGGACCAGGAAAGGCAGGACAGAAGGTCACTATCCCGCTGCATGGTAGGAATTCTTCCTGCTTTTCTTCTCTACTAGATGTTTTCCTTGCTCCTAAGATCTGCTTAGACCAACCATGCATCTTGAACATGTGTTGCTTTTTCTTTTTTAAAAACACTCACTTTGTCGACAAAAAAAAAAGCTTAAGTTTATATTGACATCATCTCCTTGGAGACATCTGATCTCTGGCAAACATACTGAGGATTTCTCCTCTTGAAAAAAGTCATGGAGTTTGTGCTCCTTCCAGTTATACCTCACACAGATTAAGCAATGCTTTAGTTCTCAGATCGAATAATGATTTACATTTGCAATTTGTCATAATTTGGCCTATTATAATCTCAAAAGGCTTTGGAATTTCTGGATAAAGGTTGCATGTTGACATTAGCAAAATACTGGGAGACTTCTGTTTTGTTGAGGTTGGGTGATGCTTGAATATTTCTGAAAATAATACATGAGCAACGAGTTTATAGCCATTTCATAATTTAAAATTTGGGTCTGTAGTTAAAGATGAAAAGAAAAATCCTGCACTTCTAACAATGAAGGAGATTTTCAGCAAGAGAATTTGACTACTGAGGAAACTAATGAGGACTGCATAGGATATGCTGTTAGGTTTGCAAAGTAATAACTAAAAAAGGAATGCCCACCTTCCCCCAAAAGAGTGGAACACCGAATACAAAAATTGTGATTTCTTGTAAACTTTGTGCTTTCAGATAAGCTTTAGAAATGATAATTCATATTATCCATATCCATTTATTCATATTCTTCTTTTAAACCTTACCAGAAATGTAATTTTTATCATTTCTGATGACTCTGAGGGACAGAGTCTTTTAAGGCTGTAGTACAGAGCATGAGCTGTCTTTAGTATCAAATGTTCATAAATGAGTTTGATTTGCTGTTTAACTCTGCAACATGAGGAGAGCAACCAGTTTATTTCTGGGTGTGTGTGTCCTCTCCAGGTATTGCAAGTGAAGTGGGTGGGATCACCTTGATCCCCATTTCCATTAATTTAGGCCAGCCCTGTAAAGTGGAGGCTCAGGCTCCCTGCCACCCTCCTGGCAACCAAGCAGCAGAAGTGCAGCTGCCAGCAGCCAGCAGACCGAAGAGGACCGGCTCCTTGGCGCTGTTCTACAGGAAGGTGAGTGCCCTCACTCAGAAGTGCTGCTGTGCCTGTGCTCATGGCCACGCTGGAAGCTGCCTCCCTGTGCAGTTCCATTACCTTTCAGTCTTCAGGTACCTTTCTTTGGCACATGCAGTTCTTAGATCCCTTGAAGAAGAAGGGAAAAGATGTTGAGTGTTGCAGAGAGTCCAGTTTTCCCCTTCCCACCCATGAGATTTTTTTCCTTATAATTAGGAACTTCTATAAATAAATATCAAAGGCATACTGATACATTTTACTTTTCCTGTCTATTTTGACACCCCCCACATTTGCAAGGGTTAGACACATCTGACATGAGGTGATTCTCCTGTGTCTTGCTCATTCAAAGCTGCACTGCTGTTGATCCAGCATCTGGAGATTCTTCTTTGTCACTTTGAGATCTGCCCAGCAGTGCTGATCTTGCTGGGCTGTGGTTTAAGAAAGCAGTGATGAGTAACACACTAGCTGAAGGTTTCTAGAAGGAAGGAATTTGAAATAATGCAGGATTTCAGGGTTAAGTTAAGAACTGAGTGTGCTTCAGAGAAACTTCAGATGACTTCTAATTGCTTTCATTTTCAGTGTGAATTGTGTGAGGGGTCTTTGGAGGAGGTCGGGTGACTTGGTCTAGATGACTACAGAGGTTGTATCCCTAAATTAATATCTCTGAAAAATATTAAAAGGTTTTTTTTGCTGTTATTTTCTTACTAGAGAAGTTATTTTTAGAGGTTTTCCCCTTTGAGGGTATCTGTATTACAATACAACTTAGGAAATTCTGCAATGAACAATCTTTAAGGTACTTACTAATACAAAAACTAATTTCTGGAACCACTTGTAAACCACATCCATTGTCTGAACTATTGGTTCTTTAATTTTGCTAATGGCAGGCTGTCTCTGAGAAAGGATGGGGAATTGGTTAGCCACCTGCCAGGTGGGGATGTTGTATTTTGGAAGTTTTACTCTCAGCTAAGGAGTACTTCAGCTGTAGCCATGTCTTTGGCTAACCATGTCATAGACAACATATTCCTCTTAATTATGAAGAAAAACTAAAACCTTAAATTTGTCTTTAAATATTGACCTTCCATTTACAGTGATCATCAAATTCACAATGATAGTTTTTCCCTACTCTCCTTTCTTGCTCCTATTCAGTAGAGCAGGTGAAAATAAAATTCTCTTCCTGCTTTCCAGCATAAAGGATGTGCCTAATTAGTTAGTGAGGGATATGATATAGAAGCTATAGGCATAATGTTTTTAGGTGGATTTTTTATAAGCATTAGAGATTCAACAGCTGAAGAGTGGACAACTTAGTCTTTGAATCATAGAATCCCAGAATGGTTTCGGTTGGAAGGGACCTAAAAGATCATCTCATTCCACCCCCTGCCATGGGTAGAGTCACCTTCCATTAGACCAAGTCTTGTCCACTCTGGCCTTGGGCACTGCCAGGGATGGGGCAGCCACAGCTTCTCTGGGCACCCTGTGCCAGGGCCTCCCCACCCTCATAGTGAAGAATTCCTTCCTAATAACCCATCTAACCCTGCCCTCTGGCAGTGGGAAGCCATCCCCCTTTGTCCTGGCACTCCATCCCTTGTCCCCAGTCCCTCTCCAGCTCTCCTGGAGCCCCTTTAGGCACTGGGAGGGGCTCTGAGGTCTCCCTGGAGCCTTCCCTTCTCCAGGCTGAACACCCCCACCATCAGACCTCTCTCATGGGAGAGGTGTTCCTTCACTCTAATCATCTTCGTGGCCCTTACAGAACAGCTCTGCTTTGAAGCCTTTCATGTCTGCAGGCCAGGATGAGCTGGTTTGTGCTCTCCCTGCAGGTGTACCACCTGGCAAGTGTGCGCCTGCGGGATCTGTGCTTAAAACTGGACGTTTCCAATGACTTGCGCAGGAAGATATGGACGTGCTTTGAGTTCACCTTGGTTCATTGTGCTGATCTGATGAAAGACAGACACTTGGACCAGCTCCTCCTCTGTGCTTTTTATATCATGGCAAAGGTAACGTGTAGTTTTAAGAAATTCATGGACTTTTATGTTCAATTGAAAACGTCAAGTGAGTTCAGAGTTTACAATTGGACTGCTTCATCCATGTCATATTGCTGGAGGGAAGGGGAAAGTCCTTCCAAGAAGTGGATGAAATCCCAGTATGTTTTTCTCCTTGTTTTGCATATCTTAACCCACTGGCTTGTTGATGGAAATTCTTGACAGAGTTTTTCTTCTCTTCCTGAGTGCATTCAGAGTGAGCACTGGCTGACATGGACAAGGCACTGTGTGGTCTTACTGCCCCATATTTGTTTCCTATCCCCTTTGTCATCTTGACAATCTGTATAATCTGAACTAAAAACTCCATTACAGTTACAGAATTAGGCAGGTGCAGAAATAGGCAGGAAGAAATGTACGTAGGGATGGTTTCTATTCCCCAAAAATCCCCTTAGCTTTTGATGATTCAGGCTGAGGAATTGAGGTGGTTGCCTGTTACTTGTACTTCATTTCTTATTCCATTTGCCAGCTTTGATTTAAGGCGATGTTAAATTGGATTATGAAACTGGACTATTGGTTTGACTCAAACTTGAGTTGATGGTTACAGTGTCCATCAAGCCTAATTCAGACACAAAATTCAGGAAGGTGAAATAAATCCATTGAGGCTGGATTGCCTTTTCTTG
The DNA here is from genome assembly GCA_013398175.1 of Climacteris rufus. Taxonomy (NCBI): domain Eukaryota; kingdom Metazoa; phylum Chordata; class Aves; order Passeriformes; family Climacteridae; genus Climacteris; species Climacteris rufus. The sequence continues at coordinate 547,265 of VZRZ01001227.1, forward strand.
AGGCAGACAAATGAAGAGGAGCAGTGTGTGTGGAGGGAAACTGATGTTTAAATTGTCACTGCCTGTTCTCTTAACTGCAGCATGGCTTGGGCTCACCCGATGCCAATACTGATAGCAAAACCACTGAACAGTCAGTGCTCTGTATTTCATCTTGTAATTTGTCAGTTGTTCTGTTTTTTTTATAATACAGGCTTTTGAGTGCAGTCTCCAGTGCAGTGGAGTGTCAGAGACCTGACAGCTTAGCCAGAGACCATGATGCATTCTCTCCTGGCTCATACTACAAAAATCGTTGCTTTTCTGCTCTTAAAATTACAAATACATGGCTGAAAAACAAAGTGCTTTAACAAACGAGCTATTTTGAAATACCAAAGCAAGTTGAAATTGTATGTGTGTACATACCTGCCTAATGTTCAGGATTTCCTCACTTTCTGTTTAGAAGAGTTAAGGGATTCAGTTTCTAAGTTCACAAAACACATTTTTGACTTTATAGTATTTCCCTTCTTTAATTTTAAGTGTCACTGGAAGACAAGTCTGGAAAGGAATAATGCCTCAGCATCATAAGCAACAAAAAACTTCAGTAGCTAAGAAACAAGGAATTGCTGAACGACAAAAATCCTTTTTGTTTTTATATTCTTATGCCCAGAACTAAATTTTAAAATTATATGAACATACTCACCCAAAAGCTGCAGACTGTACAGTCCAGCCTTCATGCTTGCACTTGGTCTTCATCAGCCTTTTGTTTTCCAGGTAACCAAAGAGGAAAGAACTTTTCAGGACATAATGAAAAGTTACAGAAATCAGCCACAAGCAAACAGCCATGTGAGTCAATAGCTTTCTGTAAAGCTCAGGGGTGGCTTTTCAAGGGCTTGTGCTCATAAGAGAAAAGTCAAATCCTCTGCAGTGTAGTATTTGTTCCTGTTCAGCTGGACTTCATCTTGTCTTCCTTGCTTTCCTTGACAAGAGTGTTTTTTTTCTGGTGTCTTGTAGGTTTATAGGAGTGTCTTGTTGAGAAATATTTCTGCTGATGTCCTGTTGGACAAAAATGCAAACCCAGATATGGAGATGACAGGAGGTGAGTACAGCAAAGGAATCTGCTCTTTTCAATAATGTACTTGGGGGCTTTAAAAGTATTGAACTGGCAAGTAATAATGAGAAGTGGAGCAAGTTTTACAGTTTTAAATATATTAAAAACAAAAGTACTGTTGAAAAAGAAACCGTCTTGACCGTAGCTCTCCTGTGTATTAGATATGGAAAATACACTTCCTAGTTGGAAAGAATGTTTAATTTCATTTACTTAAATTTGGTTGCTCAGGGTTGAAGTATTTTCTTAGTATGTCATTGATGCTGTAGTTCTTCTTGGACAGCAACAGTGATTAACAAAGGAGGATGAAGATAAACAGTACCTGGAACATACGGTGGGGTTTTTTTAATATCATCTATTCTGAAGACTTAAGTAGGGAAAACTTGTTTCAGAAAATAAAACTGTTAATTCTCCAGGACCACCATTTACTTATATTCAGGTTTCTTTTAAATAGGTAGTATTTTCTTTGCTCTGGGTTAGAGACAAAAAGGGGGTAAGAACAGTATTTGAGAATAGCATGAGAAGTATGCCATGCCCATTTTGAGTGGTGTCAGGAAAGTGAGAGATCATGAGCCCAGGAGCAGAGCAGGTCATGTGTGAAGCCATGAGCAGATCTGCAGCCAGGACACACAGAATTTAGTTTGTTCTTTGTGGTGAATTGTCTCTGAGGGTGGGATTCATCTGCCTTAGTGAGAATTAGAGCCATTTTTTAAAGGCCTGTTGAGGATTCAGCCAGGGTCAAGGAAAGTTCTTTCTGACAGCTCGACAGTTCTTGGATGTCTTGGAGTATCTGAAGTGACACTGGGCTCTGGTATTTTGTCAGACAAATGTACTTGGTTACAAAGTTCTTCAGTGGCTTTTCCTGCCAGACTTTTTGTTCAGTTTATGGATTTGTGTCTCCTTTACGCAGTATTAACTCCTGCTCTTTTGACAGCAGTTCACAGGAGCTGTGCTTGTCTTGTGAGAGAAGGAAGGCAGACAGACAGGAGTTACACTTATGGGTGTCAGCTGGAGCTTTTGATGTTTGTCTCAGTGCACTGACTGCTAGAGACTATTGTGTGCTGCTCTGTTTTACTTGGCAGTCAGCAGAATGGAGGAGGAGACGTAGAAGGTTGTATTCAGCTTAATTAGGGGTGAGCAAACATTAACAGAAATACACTTGCAGCTTTTCCCACTTAACATAACATACTTGAACAAATGGTGTCATGGCTTCCTTGCTGCAGATCTGAGTTGAGCACCAAGCTGCTCTTTGCTAGCTGATCACTAGAGACTTTCACAAAAGCCAAAAGCTGTGAGCTGCAAGACTGCTTAAAACTTAGTTTTAAGAGCAACTATTGGCTTTGTACCACTCCACAAAATAAGCATGGGAGAAGGGGTCAGTTGTGCTGCAGTTTCTTGCTACAGCTATTTCCAAGTTTGGAATAAAGGTTGATATTGGCCTTTTTAGCCATAACCCACAAGCCTGCTCAAAGTGATTGGTAGCTCCTCCTGATATTCATAACCACCTGCAGCACACCCTGCTCCTGTCTCAAGCATGTTTCTTGAATTCCTCTTGTTAACTGGTCAATTTATGGACAAGTTCTTGCCAGCTGGACATTGTAAGTTCAATTCTGAAATGCCTGGTTTGCGAGTGCTGTAGTTTTGAAATCTGAAGCTCTCTTATTGTTAGACTCATCTGTGAAAGCTGGAAGCTCCTCAGGACGATCCACAGCAGAGAACACAAGTGAGTCAGAAACAGAGGAGAGAGGAGATCTTATTAAGTTTTACAACGCAGTCTACGTAGGAAGAGTGAAGTCATTTGCACTGAAGTACGATATCACAAACCAGGATCATGTGGTAAGTAAAGTATTTTAGAGTTAATACTCAGAGTCCTTTTTCCTGGCAGTTAAACATGTGTCAGCAACTTTGTTCTGTCACTCACCTGGGTCTGGGTCAAGTCGAGTAGTTGCAGGTAATGGTATGAACACTTGCTTTAACAGCCTTTCAGGAGGACAAATGCAGATGCTGCTCAGTTTGCAAACGCAGTGTCAGCTTCTTTATATTGATGCTCAAATCAATTTACCTGTTTGCTCAAATGCCCGTGGACCATCTCTGTAAAATTAATTCTGTTGCTTGATTGATACTTGATCTGTTGTTTCACTGTTGCAAGATAAAATCTTCTAAAGACCTGGCAGTGTGTGAATCTTTCCTTCTGTGAAGTTCCTGCTGTCAGACACGTTATGGTGGAGCTGCTGTGCAGATGTGTCCTCTCTTGCAGGTGGAAGCGCCTCCGCTGTCGCCGTTCCCCAGCATCCGGCAGCAGGCGGCGTCTCCGCGGCGCATCTCCCAGCAGCACTCCGTGTACGTGTCGCCCCACAAGAACGGCACCTGCCTCACGCCTCGCACTGCTCTGCTCTACAAGTTCAATGGCAGCCCTTCCAAGGTAGAGACACAAACAAGGCTGACAGCAGGCAGTTTGAGAGGGTTAATTAGTCTGGTTAGGATGTGGTCTAATGCATTTCCAATGTGATACCATGAATAGTCTGTCGGTTTGCGATGAAGGGTAGAATTGTGTGTGTAGAATCCACCACTCAGAGAGGTGTTCTCAGATATTGTTCTCAGATATTTCACACAGAAATCAGAGCATGTTTGAAACAGAGTCAGAGTAATTCATGATTTTTTATCTTCATCGCAGAGCCTGAAGGACATCAACAATATGATTAAGCAAGGTGAACAGCGGAGTAAGAAGCGAGCAATAACAATTGATAGTGACACTGAATCCCCCACGAAGCGACTCTGCCAGGAAAATGATGATGTGCTACTCAAACGTCTGCAGGATGTTGTCAGTGAAAGAGCCAATCACTAACAAACTGCCTGTGTTCTGTGGGATCTGAAAGTTACAGAGCTGGATACAGCTGTTGTGCTATTTATTTCTTGGGTTTGTATAGAGACAACTGCCAAGCCCCTTTAACGTTGAACTTTTACATCACTTGCACAGGTTGCAAAAGGCAAGAGTTACGTAGGAAATGCCAGTGATCTTCATTCCCAAAGGCCACACTGGGCTATAAGTTACTCTGAGCTGTTTTAGCAAAAGAGTGTTCTGTGAAAGCCATATTGGATGTTCTCAAGCCTAATTTGGAGCATTGTGAGTTCTGAGTGTAACTCAGCTTCAAATATTGGTTTTATTGTTGGAATAAGAGTGATAAAGAAATGAGTGTTGTCGCACTTGGACACGAAAGAAAGACACAGACACGCTTTGGAGAGAGAAGAGCCAAGACTGCTCCGGACTGGGTTCGGACTTTATTTTTATGTCCTCTTAGAAACCACCGTGGATTGGAGGGAGAAATTGCCCCCCTCAATCACACTGGTCAAAGGAGAAGTCCATCAAATATCTCTGCCCAGGAGAAAGGAATGCAAACAATAGAACACAGTTAGAAAAACATGGCTATGTTTACAGAAAGTGCATGAGAAACTGTTACAGAAAAATGAAAACATTGAAGAACTGCAAAACTCAGGGCAACATCTCATCCTTTTTCCATTAAAAAAGAAAACAGAAAAAAAGAAAATGAACAATCTTCAATCTCTGCTTGTGGAAGGA
>VZRZ01001228.1:12772-84077 GCA_013398175.1 Climacteris rufus
GGCGTGGTCTGGCTCGGGCTGCGCCCGGCACAGGGCGTGGTGCCGTGGCGGGGATGCCGCGACGCCTCCGTCCCTCCCACCCGTGCGGAGCCCCGCGGGGCCGGGCGCCGTGTGAGGCTGACCGGGAGGAGAAGGAGGGGCGCTGGGGCACAACAGCAGCGACTTTCGTGCGCATCCAGAGAGGTAAATTACCATTAAACAGCGGGTGTCTGAAATGTGGCGTTTGTCTTCTGGGTAAGTGAGCCATTTTCAGGGACTTACTCAGTTTGTGTGACACTGTGGTCTTACCATAATTGTAACTCTTCATAGGCCAGGAGAACGTGAAGCCCTGTGACATTTAACTCTGAAGCTGGATATGCATTAAACTGTAAGTTTTTCAGTTTTGTTTCTTCACTTGACTTGACGCATGGAGTGATTATTTCATGTCTGCAAGACAAAATCTTGAGAAGTAATTTAAGTGAGATCCTAGGCAGACTTTCCTGATGCCCACTGCAAGTATATGTCCCTCCTGGATTACAATAATTGGTTAAAAAACAGAAAAGTAGAGAAAATATGTAAAGCACTGCGGGGAAAGGGATGTCTTAAGCTCTTGCTTTAGGTGTGGTTTTAGTGCTGGGTCTTACTTAATCCCTCAGGGCTGATAGTCACTTTTTAGGCTTAAATCAATGTATAGGAAATACTTGTAAGTGTAATACTAATGTGTTTGTTTATATTTGACTGAAATAATTGAGATTAGATGCTGCTTCTTCCTTGCTTATAAGACATATTTAGTCAATTACTTTTCTTAGGTGATTTGATTAAGAGTAGCTCATTGAAGGTGCAGATACATTTCTAAGAGTTGTTTTCTACAATGTTAACATATAGATGCGATTTTGAAGGATGTAATGAAAAGCTAAAATTCTACTATAATAATGTTTTTTGAAGGGCAGAAGAGACTGTTGTAAATGAAATTGCAGGAAGTGATCAAGCAAATGACGACAGTCACTAATGAAATAAGTAACAGATCAAATAAGCAATGAGATAATTCACTGTACAAATTTGGTATGTACATAAACTTCATTGTATGTCAGTAGTTGCATCACTGCTCTTTTATATTTAGTTTCTCCCATTAGCTTGGGTGTGAAGCTGGGACCTGGATATGTCTGTCTGGGTATCTAAAGTGATTTTGCTGATGGGTATCATCCAGTGTTCAAGACGCTTCCTGGTGATGTTTCTGTATATGTAGGTCAAAGTTGTGTAGCTTGGAAATCACATCACGCAGTCCATAAAATCTTAGATGCCATTTGTACACCAGAGGAACAAGGAACTCTGAAGCTGTTGTTAGGTGTAGCTTGCCTAGAAATGTTACAGCTCTGTCATACATGATCTTTTATTCAAAGGCTGTCTTGCCAAAAAAGAATTGTCAGTTTAGTTTTGCTGTTGTATAACCAGACAAAATAAATTTCTTTTGAAGCCTGCTAGTAATTCTGACTTTACAAGGGTTTTGGAAGTTCTGTGGTGGCTTGGTTTGCCAGGAAGTCTTGAGGATGTGGTGGCTGGTCACAATAGGGAAAAGACAGAAATGTTTCAAATATCCCATCCTGTCTAAAAAATAAGTTGATTTAGAAACAGGAAAAGGAGATGAGAAATTGATTGTGTGTTCCAACTTTTTTTCAGAATATTCTGCTGTGCCTTTTTTATCTATATATCAGACCTTTCATTGCAGTGATAAAACATTAAGCCTAAAGTGGTTTCAGAAAGTCAGATCATGTGCCATAGAGGCGTTACAGTAAACAAGAAGGATTAAAAGTCTCATTTCATCTCTTTCCCCAAAAAGAGGTGTAGTCAACACTGTCCTGCTTTCCTAGGAGTGGTAGTTCGTGGTAGTGAAATAGTGCTAATCAACAGCTGTTGCTGTAATCGATTGTCCACTGGGGAGGAGGCCATGTAACACCCATTAACTTGAGCAAGCTTGCACAAACCTTTAAATATATTTGTGCCAGACCTTTTGACCCTCAGAGTGGGGGGTGTGAAGGGGCTTTTTTTTTTGCCTCTTCAGTTTCTCCTTGCTAGAATTACAGTGTGCTATTAGAAAAATACTTTTTCCTTTACACTATTGACAAGGAAAACATAATTCATTCTGTGGTATATGATTGAGGTCGCAGGTTCTTGAAGTTCAAGAATTTTTTTCAAACTATTAAGAGATACTTGATACACTGAGATACTTGTTTCGCTTAATGTTATTCATAGACTGGTCTTTAGGCATGAAACATAATGTGAAATTGCAGGACTCAATAATGCAAAAAAAGGATCCCAGTGTTGAACTGCTCCCTAGAGACAGCGCTCCTGTTGAATTTTGTTGTTACTTTCATTTTCAGTGAACTTAGCGTGACATGGAGTGACAAATTAAGTGTAAACTTACCATACCATATTGCTGAGCAAAATCTCATACCAGTCTGTTTTGCATACTTGGTCACGATTTGTATTAGCTCTGGACAGAAACTCACCGAGTGCTGCTCAGTGTCACCGACTGCTTGGACAGAAGTCAAATTTGACTAAATTTCACTTACTTTTGAGTGGTACTTTGACTACTCAAATTAGTTTTCAGCATCTCAGTTGCAGCTCTTGATTGCACTTGACAGCCTGAGTCCAGGTACTGAATAGCAGTTAATCATGTAATTCATTACTGGAACACATGTTTTTAGTAGATATGGTTCTAGCTAGCGTTGTAGACGGTTGCCTTACGTAAGCACTTGTAAACACTTATCTTTGGTCACTGCCTTGCCCCTGGGTGTGTGTTTCTCCTATTACACCTCTGTGTCTGTGTAGAGAAAGTGGATGAAGGCTAGTAGAGCCTTTGTAGAGCCTTGTTGGACTTTGTGTCATATTCATTAAAATGTGTTTGTTAGTAACTACCATATCCATTTAGTATTAGTCATCTTGTGTCTCCTAATTTTAATCTTGGCCAACACAGGGAATAAAGAGCTTTTAAAGAATCTGGGATATTGTGAAAATGTTGGTCACTGTTTTGATACTTTAAAAGTGAGAGAAATGCTTTCTTACATATGCTGAAGGACTTTACAGAATTGACTGCTGTTTATTCAACAGAGGTAGTTGAAACGTGTGCCTGTCTTCCAATGCAGTTTTATCAGTGTTTAAAGTATACTTAGCAGGGTTAACATGAAAGAGGTTTTTTTAATATCATAGCTGTCTTGCTGTATTACTTTTGTGTTAAAAAGTACTGAAGCAAAGTATGATAACTGACAAAAAAGTTGGTTTTTTTTTTAAGAAAAAATACTTGAACAGACAGATGTAGATGTGCTGGAAAAGCAGGGACATGGTGTTCCTTCCTGTAACCAAGCCTGGGAGGAAAATAAAGGAGAGAGCGGGGAAAAGAATGCTGCTCTGAAGGATGCTGATTGTGAGATGGGTGGATTGGATTCCTTTTTCTTTGAAAATATACCAGTAGATCTGAAGAGAGGCTTTTGAGTATTCACAGTCACTTAAAGGTTTCATGTTATTTTGATGAAGCAAGTCTGTCTTGCATGATTAGTGTCTCATTTTGTTGTATGACTAGCAATGATATTAAGAAATAATGACAAATTCCAGGAAGCAACCTGAAGCAAGTAAAAGTGGGTAAGAGAGCAATCAAGCAGCTGCACTGAACACATTGAAGTGGGGGGCTTCATGTAAAGGGCAGATGGAAGAGGAAGTTTAGCAGTGAGAAAGCTGCCTGTTAGTAACAAAGTGAATGTAGGAAAGATAGGCTGCTGAGTGTCCTATGAGAGGGTCTTTGCTCAACACCCTTTACATAGATGGCTAACTCAACCTGGGGACTCCTTTGGTCTCTCTCAAGTTCAGTGTTTTGTATGTGGTTAGAAGTGGATGTGTGATATGAAACTACCAGTCCAAGGGTAATTGTAATAGAAACTGTATCTTCTGTTGACTGCTTCGCCTCAACTCTGAGAGAAAGGTGAGCTTTCCTGTCCATACAGAAGGCACAGTTAAGGGAGTGCAGACCAACTTCTAAGCAATCTTTCATATTCTCTGTCAGTGTCACATTAACAGAAGGGCTTAGAAAGGATGTGTAAGGAGGAAGACGTAAGGTGTCGATGTGAATGTCAGCAGGTTTTGCAGGCTTCTTCCTGGAAACAACTGAACTGTACTAACTTCCTCTTGTGATTTAGTCAGTTTTCTGTCCAGTCAGATTGGCAATATTTGTTGTGAGATGTCAGAGGGAGAACTGATAGTGTGACTCTTGGAAGTGTCCTGTGCAGGTCTAAGCATTGGACTTGATAATCCTTGGGGGTCCCTTCCAACCCAGCATATTCTGTGATACCTTCGCTTTGCATGTGCAGTAGTGCATGAGTGGTGCATGGGAGAAAGCAAGCTGCTGATAGTTGCACTGTCTGGCGAGCTAGGAACTGCTATTCTGCTTGCCTCTATATTATGGCTAAGCTGTTTTCAACAAACAACTGAAATGGTTCTCTGTGAATTGTGTTCAATCGTTTACTTATTTGGCTTATGTTGAAAGTAGGGATCATATTAAAGGCTGACATCTAGTAATGTCAAAGGTCTATTGAGTTGCAGTTACCTGAGCCCTTGATCTGATACTGTAATTATTAGAAAACAGTTACCTCAGTTCTTCACTTAATAGAGTTTGAATCCTTGCTCTGCAATACACAAGTTGTAAAAGAAGTGTCCTGGCCTGTGATGAGATTTGTTTGCGCTTCATAAACCAGTGCCTCTATGCTGGGGAAGAGGTGCTGGAGGAGAGATTTATAGTAAAGGAAAAACTGATCTAAACAGTAAGGAGTTTGTAATGCTGGGAGGATATTACATATGGACATGATCACTCCGATCTAATAACTTTTTACACCTAACCAGTTAGAGTGCTTAGAGTTGCATTTCAGGCAGGCAGGGATAAAATATTCTAAGCATCTCTAGTCATTTAAGCTGAAAGAGAGAGCTATTTGTTTTATCAATATATAAACAGTATAAGGTCAGTACTGTGCGTGAACCAAGTAACTGATTACAGACTGCATTATGGTTCACTGAGTATTTTGGTATCTTGTACTTTTTTTACGAATTGCTGTACAACTCAACCTGTTTTTTATTGACTATATGTGCCTTGAACTTTATCAGTTATTTCAAAGAGTTCGAAAATGTTTCCTTAAGAAAACTTTCTTTTCACAGAACAGAAAGTGTGTTGTCACCAGAGCCTCGCTAGTCAAAATTCCAGTTGTCCTCATAGAAAAAATAAGTTAGTGTGTTTTCCCTTTTGACTGAGGTTTGTGAATTCTGTCTTAAATTTAGTACCTCTTTTGTAGTAAAGTACTGACTCGCCTTTGTATGGGCTTGATATACTTGTCCCTACGCTTCATTTTTGGTATGGGTCCTCTTATCTTTCTTGTAGTCACCCTCTGAATTTGGAGAGCATCTGTTTAAATCTTGTGTACAAATAGGACTTTTCTAAATTGCAGCTGGCTTCCTTGTCAAAACAGTTGGAATACTTAATACTGAAATATTATAAGCAGAAAGTGCCTTGTTACATTTATTGGTTGCTTTTATCTTACAGCTCATGTTCAATAATTCATGTGCTGTCTGATAACATCTCTTTTAATTGGCCCCACGTGATGTAGCTATTAGCATCAAACAGCAATTGCTAAAGGAATTCCACCTACTCCTTTCAAGCTTCCTGAGAACAATTTTTCACTTGAGCTAAACTGCCTATTTCTTCTCTTAACGCTTCCAGTGAATACCTTGCCCTGATTTTTTTTGCCCTGAAGTTCTTTTTTCATAAGCTGAGTTTTAGAACGTTTGCTCTGCCATGATATAATTCACGTTGAGCAGTCCTGTTCACTGCAACTGTATGAGCAGATTTTGAGATATGGTAGAAGCTGTTTCTTCCAGCCCAAAGTATGTGTAAGTATATCAGAAGAAGGAGTTTACCCATTTTGGTTGGTGTTGACATATCCAAGAAGTCAGTGTACAGTGGACTGGAAGAAAGATTAAAAGATGTGTGTTCTGAGTAACATTTTTCAGGGGAGGGAGAAGGGAGCAGGGAGTAGTCTTCACTAATTGTGTTATTTTTGGTATTTTGTGCAATCCTTGCTCATCAGATTTTTTTTTTAATTGTCCCTGAGCATATGCAGGGAATTATTTGCAGAGCTAATAGAAGACTAAGCTCTGGTGCATTCCTTTTTTTTTTGTTGTTGTTGTTGTATGGTTTTGCCCTATCAAAAATTAATCTTGCACTAATGTTTAGGTGATGTGCTCACAGTGGGAGCATGTCACTGGTACAATCAGGGTTTGCTGTGCAATCAAGTCTCTCTTTCAGAGCTGAAATAGTGACTGTTTTGTAAAGGGCAAAACCTTGTGATGCTCTTCAAAAATGTTAGTTAGACTTGAGACTGCATTGAGGTGAATTTGAAGGGTCAGTATATCAGTACAGATACTCTTGTTGTGAAACACGTGGACCATTCCCCAGGGTCTACTGCATCCAAGCTACCTGTAAATTTCTTCTGTGGAAGAGCCTGCAAATCCCTGCCCTGGTGCCTTTACTTTCCATATACGATAGTTAAGTGACGCTTTCACTTAGCTCAGGCCTTTGCCAGGAAGTCAGCAGGTGTTGTGACTCCTTTAATCTCTAAGTGTTGCAGGTTAAACCCTGGCTATGATTAAGTTAGTGGTGAACCTTTCATTGAGATCCTAAATTCATCACAATTGTGCCTCCAAAGGAAGTTCATCACATCTCTGCATGAATGTGTTTGTGAGGGTAATTAACCAGCTGTTAGCATTTACAGTGAAGTCTTGTTCCTTGTATTTCTGCAGGAGAATCACAGTTGTATCCAGACCTTATGTACTTACAAAACTTATGAGCATTTTCAGTGTATGTGCAGGACAATACAGATACTGCAGGTCATGGTGGATTTGTTTTGTTAATGTATTTAGTATTTGTTTGGGGCACACTTGTCACTTTTGCTCCCAGTCCTTTATCCTCCATATATGTATTCACAGTAAGATGATCCTCATTTCTTTAGTTTTTTTATTATTATTTATTTCAATTTAAAATTGTAATAAATAAAAGGAAGCTGCATCAAGAGTGATCCCACTTGGATGAAACTGAAAGCTGATCCCATTTGGATGAAACTCACAGCAGGCACAGTCCAAACAAGTGTGCATTTCAGTGAAATAGTACATAAATTAAGAATTCCATTAAAGAAAATACATTGTTCTGAACGTGACACATTCACCGATAGCTGCTCAAATATTGACAGAGGTAGTGGGTGATTCTAGATTATACTTTTTATACTGTATATATGCTATCTCTATTTTCAGATTCTTCAACTGTGTTCCTTTTCTTTCAAGGACAGAAAGTGTGATAGGAAAGCTTTGTTGCTTTGTTTCTACTGGTTAAGATCATATTAAGATCTTTTTGTCAGTGTTCCGTACAGACAATTTTATCAAACTGTTTGTGCCTTACTGTCTTTTAAAATGTAACTTAATTTGGGTTTGCATCTATTCAAAGATGCTGAGGGCATTTCAAATACCGTACTGTTCTGAAGTCCCAGGCAGCAAATTTTGCAAATCACCATGGTAATGTGCGTGTGTGCATGTGGGAGGAAGACTAAAGTCAGAATTTGCAATAACAGAATCTAGTACTACATATGCTCAGTGGCACTAGCATTGCTTGTTCTTTGACATGCATGTTCTTTGACTGTGTGTTCTTTACTTAATTAAAAACAAAGTAATATGAGGAATTTAAAACCCTCTATTGTCCAATTTTTAATCTTTGTGGTTTTTGTGATTCTGAAACGAATCCACTGAAATAATCAGGTATGGGGGTAATTACTAAAGCTTCTTTCTGTTCAAAAAATGGCATATGATAATTTTGTAAACTGGAAAAGAAAAAGTCAGTGTTTTACAGCTAGAAATACCAACCAATGACACATATTACTGATAGTGCATGTCTTGGTGATTTCCGCCAAGACGTTGTTAATGTCTAAGGTTCTTGATTTTGGGGAAAAATTGATATCCGGATGCTTTTGTACTTTCAGTTGTTGCCTCAGAATTAATTCTGAAGTTCCATCAGTGGTAGTTGAATTTTTTTTTTTTTAATAAAGAGGAACTGTGTTCTGTTCTAGAATGCTGAAACTGGTTCTTGATTGCCCTTGGTGCTGATAGATAAACTTAAAAATACCTATGAATTTGTGGGAAGACTGGACAAGAGAAAAGTTAAAGCTGACTTTTCTTATCTCGTTACTACTGTAGTGTAAATAAACTTGAAAAAATTGGAGACTTGAATGAAAAATTATGTGTTTACCCCATTACTGTATTGGTTGTTTCAAATCTCAGAGTGGAAGAGCTATGAAGATGGTGAAGGATTTAGAGGGCAAGCCATACAAGAAGTGGCTGAGGTCGGTTATTGCTGAGTCTGGAGAAGAGGAGACTGAGAGGAGACCTCATTGCAGTCTACAGCTTCCTCATGAGGGGAAGAGGAGGAGCAGACACTGATCTCTTTGCTGTGGTGGTCAGTCATAGGACCTGAGGGAATGTCATGAAGCTGCTTTGCTAGGAGAGGTCTAAGTTGGATATTAGGTAAAGGTTTTTTACTCAGGGTGTGGTTGATTCCTGGAAAAGGCTCCCTAAGGAAGTGGTCACAGCACCAAGCCTGACAGAGTCTGGGAAGTGTTTGGACACCACTTTTGGGCACATGATGTGACTCTTGGGGATGTCCTGTGCCAGGCCAGTAGTTGGACTCGATGTTCCTTGTGGTTCCCTTTCAATTCAGCATATTCTTTGATTCTATGAAATTTTAATGCATTGCAGTAACTTACTAGTTTAAAAATATTGACTCACTGGTGTTAAGAACTAAAGGCATTGTTAGGGGTTCAAAATGCAGACCAAGTCATTGTGATTTTTGTGTTAGATGGCCTGAGAGAATGGGCTTCTTAACTCTGTCATTGCATACATAAACCTTATAGCAAAACCAAGACGGATGGGGAGTTGAGAATGTCTCTCAGATGAGTTGGGAGGTTCATAAAAGCTGCCTTTGCCACCAGTAGACCAGAGTCATTAGCCCAGCGTGACGTGAACAGTCAGACTGTGCTGGACCTGGGAGGTCATCGGGAGATGTGAGCCATCTGTGGGTGCATTCACGTTACTTGGTGCATTTTATTTTTACAATGCTATTCGCTTGTTGTACACAATCTGTCATAGTAACAACGCTTATTACGGTGATATTTTTCCTTCAAAATGCTAGACCTCCCTTTGAGAATGCAAGTGTGGGAAGTGATGACTTTGACAGTCTTTGCCTTAGGAAAACAAGCTGTATTTTTTCAAGGCTGTTTTTGCAAGGGCTGAACACTACTGTGTATGCAGTGGAGTAATTTGTATATCTGGTAACTTGCTAGGTCCTTTTTTTGCTTTTTGAGGAGGGAAATACTTAATGTCCATCAGACTCTTTCTTTCTAGTTCTTTAAAAGACAAAATTTGAGATTCAGTAGGACTTCAACCAAAGTGAACTATTGTCGTTTTGGGTGGTATGGTTTTTTTATTCCATCATTCCCTTGATCTGTCTACTTCTGTTATGTAAAGGATTTGTAGTAGCACACAGGTTGATTGTCATCTGGGTGATCTAAAGCAGACAGCTAAGTGATTATTTAAATTTTTTCTTCAAAATCTAGTAAGAATAAACTACATCCTTTATCTGATGACTCAGCAAAATTTTTCAGATCAGGTTTTCCAAGTCTGTATTGGCAGGTGTGAAAACACAGTACCTGCTTCTGGAAAGCATGCTACTAAATGCACCTTCCTCCCATCCCACCAAAACTCTTAGGAAAAAAGGAAAGCCTTTATGTTAGTAAAATAATTTGAGAAAGAGGTATTAGTGCACAGATACTTTTCCCTTCACTTTAGAAAGCCTTAGCCTCTCAAACTTTGTAACACATGCTGAGTTTCTCCATACTAAAAACTCAGTATGTCTAATTCAAGCAAAAGACAAGATTTCACCCCTTATGCAGCTGAATTTTTGCCCTTCTGGCTTCTGACACCAGGGTATCTTCCAGTCTTCTCCCTAGCGTGTTCACACAGTGTTATGCATTCATCTTGTAAAGTAGACTTGTGTGTCACTGATGAGCCAAGAAATTTCATTAGAAGAGAGAAGAAATAGGAAAAGCTGATGCCAGTACAGATAAAGATGACCTGGACATAAGTCTTCTCAGTGTCTGACTCTTACTGTAAGTTTCCGAGATAATTATTTGCCTTTTTTTTTTTTTTTAACATGGGGAGATTTCTGGAGGCCAACCAAGGTAAGTGCAAACATTATAAAGTCTGAAATGTTTTAGTGGTGCTGTCTTCTAAGGATCTCTTGAGAACAATGTTTGAGGTGGGGAGAAGGCATTCAAAGCTTAAGTTTAAGCAGGCTACTGTCCCAAGTCGTCTTCTAGGCTAAATTGGGGAACAGAAGTATCCTTCTCATAAAGACACATCTAAGTGTAAACTCCATCTTTAATTTGTTCTCTAAGGAACTCTAATTTTGAGGCTTATATATGTCTGATAGAAATGAGAGAAACTAAAACAAACTTGTAATAATTTTTTTTAACTTACCTTTAATGTTCTGTACCTTATGGCTCTTTTGGTGCCAGTTAGGCACAGCTCTGAACTCACTGGCATTTACTGACTCTCTTCATTATGAGTTGCTGTAGCGGTTAAAAGCTTAGTGAAATAATAAAATATGCTCTATTGACTATCTGTGATTTTCTGTATGTATATGACTTTGCCATTGTCTAGAATAGAAAGATGATTGTATATACTGTGTGTATATATGATATATGTCTATGGACATGAACATTATTTAGCAGGTGCAAGATTAGTCCTTGGTATTTTTTCCATTTCTGTTTCTAATAGCTTTTAAAATGATGAAAAAGTTAGATGTTCTAATGAAGACAGTGAAAACCAATACAAAGTTTAGATGATTATTGTCTGATGGATAAACCAGTGAAACCGCTGAAGTTCACTGTTTTGTTTCTTCCAGCGAGTAGGACTGAATGTTTGCAGGCTATTCAGCTGTTCATGTATTGTAAACTCATGGCCTCCTACGTGTAGAAGGTATTTTTCCTTATGATACAAATACATTTTTAAAGCTTACACTCTCTCTTTCTATATATATATAGTGGTTTCAAGTTTTGTGTTGAATTTCAACCTGTTTTGTGTAATTAGAAAACCACTTAGAAAATGTTATGGAGCTACACTAACAATTTTCTTCTCTGAATTTGATACTTAGGAGTAGCAATATTGATTTTCTCTAGTATGTTAATGCTTTTGATGCTTTTGTAGCTTTTCCATCAAAATATACTTCTTTAGCATTTACGTTCTCTAAAATAATACGTTTCTCTTCAGTAGAATCACTATACTAATAGATACATTTCACCTTTCTAAGGGAACCCATATCTCATTAACCCTATTGATTTGTACTTTGTCGTCTTTGTTTTCATGCACAGGTTTTATAATGAACTCCTCAAAAAAGGCTGATATGACTTTTAAGCTGGGATGGACTAAGTAAGATAAGAAATTGTTTGAGCAGATAATACCAGGATGACAATAAAATCAAATCATCTTTTAATGTGGTGACATTAGTGATTTCTTAGTAACTGGTTAAATCAGTAATGTAATTATTATTTAGAAATACAGGCTTGAAAACAAGGCTTCAGACAAGCATAAAGCTTCAAATTGTCATGTAAATGATACCGCTTAGACAAATGCTTGTTATAACTGACTTTTTTAATGAATGAGTGATGTGGGCAAGTCTGCAATAAGCTGTCCAGACTTAATAGAAAGTTGGCACAGCTTAATTAGTATTGTGCCTTGGCAGTACCTGCAGGCAACTACTCTTTCCACTTTGTCATCATTTAATTGCCTTTCAAGCCAGAAGTCTACCATTTATAGAAATTATTTTGTTTATTAAATTGTCCATTAGGATGTGGGTTTAGTCTACAGGCTCCATTCATGTGGGATTCTAAATATCTGTGACATAATGACTTAAAACCACTGGCCCAGTTCATCTCGTTTGTGACTGACTTTTTAAAATGTTACTGTACAGGGATGGCTTTCATTATTCTGTCCTGCTGCTCTTACATTGTGGCCCTAGATTTCTAGTGCTAAAGTTTAGGAAAGTCTCTTAAGGCTACACTTAGTCTGTTTTTCTTTAAGGAGAGGTGTGGAGGAAGACATTTGGCTTAGAGATTGTAAATCTAGATATTCTTATATCTACCGTTACCACATTTGTATAAATGTTGTTACAAATTTAAATTGTGTATACAGAGTTAGTCTCTACATGTTTAGGATGTTATGTGTGCTTTTGGTGTGCGTTCTGTGCTAACTTCTCATAAAGCAGTTTTCTCTTAGTAAAATTTACTAGTATGAATCTTTGTCCACTTAGCTTTGAGTTGCATTGCATTTAAGTGAGGAGGTTTAACTGCAGCTAAATTAGTGGTTTCTCATATTTATATATCAGATATTGTCCACAGAGTCTTTAACTAGAAGGTAGCAAACTTTCAATGACGATTCTGTTATAAAATGCATGTTTGCCTGGCTAGCTTTAAGGGTTTTATTTGCTTTCATATTAAACTATCATAGCTCTTGACATGTTATGCTGAGACAAGTTTCCCCTTTTGCTTCACAACATTTTTCTTCTGATTTAGCATTTTTCTGCATTTATAGTCTGTTTTACCTGCTCTGGTCTGCCTTAGCTCTTTGTTTTCTAGTCCATATTTTTTCTGACAATCTTTTCCGAAAACTACATAGGTAAAGATAAAACCTCCTTAATTTTACTTTTTAAATCTGTCTTATGTCAGTCTGAGAAGAAACAGAAGACTTGGTTCCCTGGTTTGTGAGCAAGGAAGGGCTCACAAGCCCCCATTAAAAGCCAGCAAGCAAATGCCTTGCCATGGAGTGTGAAGGTTAAAAAAGCAGAGATCTCAGGTGTAGTAGGGAGTTGGGGGTTTGTATTTGTGGGTTTATTTTGCTGTCCTTTGGTTTTCTTTTTAATAAAATCTGATTGCCTTACCTAACATAGGAAATGTATGAAATTTCATTTACTTCTGCATTTACCTTGTTTGAAGTGTGAACTGGATTGTTTGGAGTTTTCAGCTTTCCTCACAGCTTCTATCTGGTTTGAAGCCCATTTCTGATATATGAATGCTATCATGACTGTTTTTCATTGCAGGTGGATGCTCTCTGAATACTGTGATGTTGTGGTCTGTTTGGTTTGTGTTTTTTTTAAATAGAGGTTTAACAGCACTAAATAATCTGCTGCTACTTCACGTTGCAGTGATTCTTGTTGTCACTCGGAGCCAGCTCTTATGAATGTGTTTCCTTTCTGTTATTGCTTGAAGTACTTGTAACCTGTCCTTCCTTTTGCTGAAAAATGCTGAACTTGGTAATAGATATCATGGATAATAATTCAATAACAGACTTATTTGCTGAACCTCACACACTCCCATGACATTTAACTGCCAAGTTACACATTTTTTGTTGGGACTTAGTACAAACCAGTTATTCCCTGAACTACATGGTATTACCAGTAATCTGAAGTCTGTTCACTAAGAAAGTTTACCCAGCTAATCTTGCAAAAATAGTGTTGGAATATACACCTGGTTTAGAGCCTTTCCACACACCCCTGCTGAAAGAAAAGTCTGACCCTAGCAAAGGAAGCAGTCAAAACTTAGTAGCTACTGCTTTTGTGCCCGTGCTCCTTATCTGCTTCATTTATGTCATATGTATGTATATATATGAAAATTATTTGTGTATTTTAAACAGTGTGTAAATATATTGGGATGTGAGAATAAAGAGGACCTGGGAGTGCACAAGTCAGTGAAAGTTTCTTCCAATGCTGCTGTGAACGAGGTAGCCCGTAATCCTTGAAATCATTCAGGAACAGAAGTAGCTCAGTCATTCTGACACCTGTGGTGCTTTGTAAAACAGAAGCGTTGGAGAAACCTCTGACTTCCTCTTGGTAGCTGTTTTCTTTCTGGAAACTTGAAGTTATGTTGCTCTTCATTGTGAATAATTTGCATTAGGAGCTGTGACAGATAGTAACTTACGCTTTTTTTTCTCCTTGCTCTCTAGAATTGGGGATATCTTCACTGAATAACTTGCTGCTTAAAGGAAGTGTGGGAAATTCAGGTAGGCAATACTGTCAGTTTCCTTTTCACTTTAAATGTTGATGCGAATACAGATGACAGATCTATAGATATCAACTGTGGTACCAAACCCATCAAAGCATGATACAGATATAGATTTTAACCTTACTAAGATTGAATTTGCTTTCATGGCACCTCTTGTCAATTCTAAGCAGCCTTTCAAGTGCCTGGTGATAAGTGCCTGCCTTGATAACAAGTCTGTCAGACTTAGAATATTCATGTGCTCATAATAAAAATATATTAATAGTCATATATCTAATATGATAGAAGGCCAGGTACTTTGTAATGCTCCATAAATTTAACAAATTATTTTTGACAGCATCGTTTGTTGCCCCAACAGACTTTGGTATTCATGGTATGTGCAGCCACATACACTTCATTTAATTTCCTTTCCCAGTGTTCTTACTGAAGTAAAGTCTTGATGGATTTGCTAATTACATCCATTTCACATTTCACTTTCTTTGTTTCAAGTAAGGCCTCTAAATAGATGTCCAATACATATTTCTTATATAAGATGACACAATTATTTTGGTATTCTTTGTGTAATACCTTTCATGGCTTTAATGGTTTAATTTGAAATTCCGTATAATACACTGTTTGTTTATCCTGGTTTGCTCTGATTTTAAGGGCCCATCCAGGTTTACTTCATTACTTTCTAATTTTCCCATCAAGTACGTGCTTTGTTGTAGTGTTAAAGAATGTGTGGGAAGGGCCAGTGTTTTTAATCACCTGAATTTGCCTCTACCAAAATTCTAGGGTAGATTTATTCCTATTTGTCTTCAGTCAGTGATAATGATTTTAGCACATTTATAGGGTAGGGTTAATTGCTGTGGGTTACACAAATACTGATAGAACAGTTAAACCCTTAAACTATTGATGATCTCTTATAAGCTCGGTTCTATATAGCAACTTTAATTTTAGATGCGTGTTGATTCTGCTTTAATATTTTTCTTTGCTGTTTTCATATTCTACTGTCTAAAAATCCACATGAACAGTGCAAAAGGATTCTGTAGGATATTGGTACTTTCGGAAATGTACATAGAAGTCTTTTACACGTGGTATTTCCTCAGAAAGAGATGCAACTGGTGAAACACATTGCAGAAATTCTCCATATAGTGTTTTGCAGGCTTTGTTCTCAATTTCTTTCTCAGGAATTACATAAAAAGTATCTTTATATTTTACCTTAACTCTGTGCTTCTGATCACCATTCATGTAGTATGTAATTATAGCAGCAATAAAAAAATTATGCTTTACCCTAAAAATACTCAAAGTATGCTGAATTTTGTTTAAATACTGGTAAAAGTCTAATATTACATTTTCTGTTTTCTTCTTTCTGTCTCCCTTCCCCCATGCTCCTTTGACAACTCTGAAGTGTTTTCAGTACAACTGACAATACCAGACGTGTTTGGGCTTATCATACTTTCATGTTGTGTACTTTCTTTCCACGATCACCTGGTCTTTTTAGCTCTAATTTAACTATCGCTTGTAAAATGCTTCAGCCAGAGAGTCTGGGCAAGAAAGAGTCTTGAATTTACCCTGGAGAAGTATGTGACAGGAAGGTGGTTGTATTACCAGCATGTGAAACTGAAGTGTAAATGGACAGTGGGAACCTCTCTTGCTGGCCCTGCAGTTCCTCCTCTGGCCTGCTTGTTGCTGCTGTGACTCAGGAGTGTCCTCAGATGTGTACATACCCGCTCTGTGAAAAAATGTTTAATTGCAGAATGAGAATGGTCTATATGGACTGGGACTCTCTGTCCTTGAGACTCTGTCAGGAAAGGAGAGAGAGATGGAAATAGTAATCAGGTAATTTGTAAATAATTTTTAAAACTGCCAATGCTATAAAAATTCACTACCAGAAAAATCCCACCCTGTGAGAGTGGATGGAAGGAGGAAAAAGGGAAGGCAGGCAGTTGGGTAGTATATGTAGGGATGATAAGGGCAGGTAAAAGATGATGATGTCTATTTGAAGGAGAAGACTAAGAGGAAAAGAGGAGCAATATTTAATACCAGGGAAGTAAGGGCTGTACTGTAAGCAGCAGCAGAAGAGCATAGGCATGGATGAGAGTCAGTACAGGAAGTGGGCAAGAGACAGGACTTTTTGAACAGTGGTTCAGTGAGTCATGATCCTCACTGGAGCAGGAGCAGACAGGAAGCAAAGAGAACTCCACAGTGCAAAAATACGTGTATTTCATTCTTGTGCCAGAAACAAGTGAAGTGCTATGGGTGTACCCCATCTGTTGACTGCCCTTTCTGTATGAGCTCCATGAGTGTCTGCAGGAAGTTTTAATCTTAGATCAAGAAGTACAGCTTTCCTGACTTGCCTTGCTGGCAAATTCCTGTGAGGTTGGTGAGAATAAAATCTCCATAAACACCTTATGATACACCCTATTCCAGATTTAAAAAAAAAAAAAAAGCCTGAAGTTCTAGTTTTTTTCTTAATTTATCTTAAGTTTTTGAGGTTCAAAAATAGATAGTAAGACAGTGATTCACAGTGCTCTAGCACCATGTCCTGCTGCCACTTTACCTGTAACCCTGCAACTTTTCCTTTCCCAGCTTCTCTGCAGTTGTGTGAGTGGACTTGCATCTTTGTTCACATGCCAGGGTTTTTTGTCGCATGACTCTGGCAACGTCCTTTGTGGATGTACTTCCAGTCATGTGAAGCAGAAGCATTTAGGCTTGTGGCTCTTCTTCATAGTTAGTATATTCCTCATCCGGTCTCATGATGCTCTTAAACATATACTTTCCAGCTGTTTAGAGCAAACCCAGAAAAATCTGAAAAAAAACCCCAAAAATCTGTTTTCATCAACTTTTCCATTCTAGTATTGTTAATTCACTGAATTTCTATAATACTGGGTTGAGGGAAAAAATGGAAGAAATTTTTCTCCCTTCTGATGGTAGTGTCAAAACTGTAAAGAATTTTAGATAAATGCTTTTACACCAGTAAATGACTTGCGTTTGTCAAGGAAGCCTTTGTTCCAGCACTGGTGTAACACTCCTGATTACTCCTTGAATCCAGAAGTCCTGCTCTAAAATGTTGGTGGACTGTTTGTGTGTTGTGTGCACATCTTGATACCACCACAGAAAAACGACATATCTTCAAAATCCAAGTTACCTCTTGTTTTACCTTGCTTTTGGAGTATGGGATTTTCAAATCTGATTCACAGGCTAGCTTTTCTCAGCAAAATTTTTATAGATTTTAGTTTGCTTTGTAAGGAAATGTTTAGACTTCATCCAGCATGCTTGTATTGGTTCTGTACTATTCGGATTTTCAGTTTAATAATTGATTTATTAATTTGTAGCAATGCCATAAAGCGAAATTTATGTAATTGAAATTTAGTTCAGTGCTGTTCACTTTAAGGGCAAAGGAAAAAAAGTCACATAAGATGTTGGATTCCACCATTTTGTTTCATGAAGTACTTTCATTTTTCAATGTACTTAACTTCTAGATTAGCTTCGGAGTTCTTATCATTGCACTAATCCTGTAGAGTAACTCTGAAGTAACACAGGTAGAAAACTGTTGTTCTGTTTCTCCATTTTAGATGCCCATTTGCGCAACACATTTAATTACTCCTCTTGCTTATGCCATCTGTATTTGTATCTGACTGTCCTCCACTTCTTTCATTGTTAAACTTAGGTCAAATCACTGGGGTGCAGCTGAATTATGTGACTGATTTAGCTTCTCACTGAAGTGTTAGAAACAGTTTTGGTTTACCTCCCTGAAACATTATATTTGCATTTTGAGGTAGAACACAGCTGATCCAACTGAACTATATTGGTGTGAAAGTTCACAGTCCAGCTTTTGCTCCCCCTTTTCACAATAAGCGGAACATGAAGCACAAATTCTCTGAAGCTTTGTGGCATTGGAAACCATAAAACAGAGGAAAGCTAGGAATCAAAGTCTGTGTCAATAAGAGAATTGCAGTCATAGAAACCAAATTTTGTTATACCTGTCTGTATGAAGAGAATAGTAAGCAAAAAGTAGGACAGAAAAGTGTTGGGAATATTGGTTGATGTCTAAATTAGATACTTAAACTGGTTTGTCCCCCTCTGCAGTGTAATGGGGAAGAGAAGGAAAGCATAAGGCCCACAAGGGAATCATGCTAGGAAATACACCTGCATGAGGTTCAGTTTCTGTAATTTGAAACATTGAATATACAACTGAGAGATCTTTCATTTTTGGGGTTTTATATTTAGACTCTAATTAGCTATAGAATCACTTTATAATGATATTTAAAGTATCTCTAACAGATTGGATAGTTGTATTCTATAAGACTTTCTTTCCTGTCTGGAAGTGTAGTCATATGCTATAGGCTTTTCCTTAAATTGGCTGATCTTATGTACAGTGTAAAATAAGATGTCGTAAAAAACTGTTTCCTGCCCTCTTAACACTGCATTTTGCAATCAATTTTTTTAATACGTGATTTTTATACAGGAAAAAAATCTGCCATTTTGTAGTTCAGGCACAAAGCCCAAGAAGCCTAATTCTGCTTTTTTCCACTGTGATCAATCACATCTCCACAGAAAATGCCTAAAGTAATGTTTGGGACAAAGTGCTACTGCAGAGAAAATGCCAAGGACAAATGTCCTGGGTCTGCGTGAACTTTGGCATCCTGTTTCAGGGGGGAGCCCAGGCTGAGTGTTAATAGTCCTTACTATGTTTAGTACTTTCTGTTTGTGTTTTGCACATCAGATTTGTATGTGTCATGCTATCCTTTCAGTAAAGCTGCCAGACAATACACGTCTGACACAGTCAAATTAGATTGCCGTAGGAATGAAATAATTAAGGAACTCTATTCTGCACCATGAAATTACTTGCAATATTTAAAAGCAAGCAAGTTAGGTAGCTCAGAGGGAGAGAAGAGCTCCTGCCAAGTCTAAGAACTGGCTGAAAGTGAACACAAGGGGAGGAAATCTGTGTGTTTCCATTAACGTATGTAAATGTTGTTCTTGAATTCTGGGTGGAACTTCTAACCATGGAGCTGTCTGTTTTCTTGGAAGGAAAGAAAAGGGTAATATTCTGTCCTATAAGAATGATCTGGTATGAAGAAGAAAAGAGCAAGTAATGAATAGGCTTGTGCTAATGGCAGAATTTAATTTTCAGTTTCATCTTTGCCACACAAAAGAGTCTTGCACTCTGATGTCTTTTGGACCAACAGTTGCTACAGCACATTGAAGGACATAGAATGGATTATATTCTAGCTTTTTTCTTAGCATGATGTGCAGCCTACTGCAGACTCCCTCATAAGGAAAAACACTTAAAAGCACTTGTTCAGAATTTTGGCACATAGATTGAAAATACTGTCTTACTAACATTTTGCTTTGGATTTTCAGATTTTACAGACTTCTTGCTTCCTTTCTGTCCTTTCACAGACACCTAGTTTGCACGTCTACTCAAGTCCAGAATTGTTTGTCTGGGCTGTTTGGTTGCTACCTCGTGTTCAGGAGAGACTGATTCAGTTTCTTGGACTATGCTTCGTTCAAATCCTATTAGGCTTACCATAAGATATCACTCAGTTATGTAATTTTCTTTTTAAAATATGAGTCTCTTGCTGCTCCTGCCTCCTTAAGCACGAACTACTGACTATAGATTTTTCAAAAATCTGATTTCTTCTTTTGACTGAGGCAATTCAGAAAAAGCACATCTTGTCTATGAGTCTTTCTCTGCTTTGAAATGTATATCAGTCTTTAATCCTTCTAGTTTTTCTTCATTCCCAATTATTAATCCTACCAGGAATGTTTTCTGTTACTGAGTAAATTGGGGAGGAGGGGTAAGTAGGCCAGTATTTCCATTATTCCTGTTGCAGAATAGATTTGCCCGTCTCTGACTATATTATGCATGACTGACCTTTCGTTTAGGGCTGGTTTATTAAACTTCATTTCAAATATTTGTCAACAGTTACTTTGGCAGTCGAGTTGGGCCTTTAGTGTGAATCATGTTCAGAGGCTGAACTGCATTTGTACGTCCTGAGCACATTCACTCGTTGGTGCATGCCTGGGGAGACCTGTAAGAGTGGGTGGCCACAAGCTGTAACTTCTTTAAATGCCATTGACATGCGGAAGAGGAATGCTGCTTTTGAATTGTCTCAGGCAGGAAAATGGTGGGGAGTTTCTGTGGCTTCAGTGGGTTTTTGCTTGCTTTTTAGTTAATATGAGTGAATTAAAAATTAGGAATGGTAAGGCCACCCTAGCTCCCTTTTAAAGAGCAGTCTATTCAAGCTAGTGCTAGTATTACGGGAAAGATGCTTTTACTGTGCTAAGGACGAAATGTGAAATACCTCTTCTTAAAGAAGACTGCATGGGTGATAGTTATTTGTTACAGTACTTACATATTTATACATGTTACTAGTTTCAGAAGAGGAATGGGAGTCACAAAGAGGCATTGTGATTAGTTACTGGGAGGCAGGAGTGCCAGGGGATTTGTTTGATTTGTAAAGTAGCAAGCCAAATCTGTAGTTGAGTAGCACCTGCATTTCAAAAAATCCGTCAGGCATTCGGTGGAAACTGCTGGGTACTTGGCACTTCCGAGAATCTAGGTGCCTAACCTTTCATGAGTTTTGAGGTGCTTCTAACATAACGGTCGTAACTTGAGAAGCCACAAGAGACTGCCGTGTTGAATGTTTTCTGTCCTTTAATGGACTGTGACTCAGCAAGTAAATGAAAAGCCACACAGTGACATGAATCTCTAGTCCCCATTGATTTTAAAGTGCAGATCCCCACACTAGTTTGTATACAGATGTTACTACTTGATTTATTTGTTGTAATGAAAACAAATTCATGGAAGTTTGCCGAAATTTCTCATTGTTAACAGAATTGCGAATTACTGTTAAAATTTTATTTACCTTCAGATAACCCAGTCTAGAGAATGATTTTGTCAACAAGTGCTCTGTCATAAATACAACAGTTCCTTTGTTTCTTTACCTTCTTTCTTTTGCTCTCCATCTAGCTCCTCAATATCTCCTGCAACTCTTTGCCTGTGAATATTTATATACATTTCAGCAAAGCTTTTAAATGTAGTAGGTTCTGTTGTGCTTTTACTTTCCCTTCTTTAGATTTTTTTGTTTAAAACCAAACAAATATCCCACCCAATTACTTTATGTCTTATGTAAACTGCAGACCTGTTTCATAAATGTGGTTTCTTTTGCTGCTCTGCTCTGCTTTACTTCTCCTGTTCTTCCCTCTTTCCCCTGTTAGAACATCAGGCTTTCCTGTTATCCCCAATACAGCACTAACCCTTCCTGTTACCTTTCTTTCTGCCTCTTCCTGTCTGCTGCTTGTATGTCAAAATATACCTGTAGTGGTTGGTACCGCTGTGGTGGTTCTGTTAGTTGGACACAGAAGGCTGATGGATAATGTTAGGTTATGAAGTCCTTTGTGGAGCAGTACAGAGAAAAACTGTAACTACTTCTGTTTTAAAAGCCCGGGAAAAAGTTGGTAGCTCTGCAGAAACTGACTGTAGTGCCATTTAAGGGGAAGAGACTTGGTATGTGTTACAAATTACAGAATGGTTTGGGTTGAAAGGGATCTTTAGGGTAGTATTGAACACTCTTGGATGCTCTTTGTTAGCCTATATATTGGTTTGCTGTGGCTAGTAACCCTTTGTAAGTAAACATCAAATTCCCAAATGTTTTGTTGCAGAAAAATATTTGTTATATATTCCAAGACAAACTGTTACAAAAGCTTGTTCTTGTTCCAGTCTCTAGAGGTCGATACACTTTCATTTCCATATGTGTTTAAAGAAGTCACGTAGCATTCACTTACTGGAAGCTTTACAACAGAGTAGCACTGCAGCTATTGTTAATTTGGTAGTTCAAGTTGAGCTCATGTGTGGAAGTGGTTTTTTGTTTGTTTCACTGCCTTTTTTTTTTTTTTTAAGATAACTGAGAATCCTCTAGAAGGAAGATTCACGTATATCCAGAAATAATATCTTGTTCTGCAGAAACTGATGGTATTCTGAGAATGTGTTCAATAACACAGTTACTAATAACATGCAGTTACAAAAAGAACAGAAGTCCTTTACTTGACAAATTAAAAACAGTAACCTCTCAGATAAGCTTCTAAAAGATTTTTCACTATTTCCTTGTTGTGCTATTAGTATTTGTACATTCAGAGTACTTAGTTTTTGATATATTGCATTTTCAGTATTACAGTAAAATAGGTTATTCATCAAGAGTGAAAGAATGTATTTTAGACTATTGTTTTGAGAACTTCTGCAAAAATTCTACACACTCTATTTCCATCAAAATACCAGTACAGTGTTAGTGAGACAAAGCTGACGACCACTGTGCACTGACTGTTATTACTGGTGTTACTGGCATTGTCTAAATTTTGCTACTGTCTGGAATATCAGTATATTACAAAGGGGGTTAAATCAGCATTTTTTTGACAGTGATAGTTTCCTGCACATCTCACTAGAGCAATTGGAATCCTTGAGGTATCTATCTAGCTATATAAAAATATACAGACTTGCTAGTTAATTTCAAATGTTCAAAAATGGATGTACTGGTGACATAAGAAGATTAACTCTCTTTTGACAAATGTCAGCGTTATTCACTACATTACACGTTCAAGAACTGCAGTTATTTCAGCACCACTGTGGGTTATTCTGCTGCTCCTCTGATTCTTACCCCTCTTTATTCTTCTAGCTACTTCTGCCTTGTGTGCTGCCTAGTGTAAAATACATGTGTTGTTTGTGGTGGGTGTTTTTTTCCCTTGGACTCTGGCTGGTATATGTCTTTAACATGGAAACTGAAGTTCTTTCAATTAGTTGTTCTACCATCCCAATTAGAGATCTATGCAACAGGAGGGGGAGAGAGAGAGATGTAACGCTAGATAAAAGAGTAGGTGGAGTCAAGTACTAAAATACATAGTATTATAAGTAAACAATGGTACCTGTACCTTTTCTTGATCTTACTTTGTTCCTGCTTTAAATATTTATGGTATATTCAAATGATGGAAGAAAGCCCACAATTGTAGGTTAAGAAGAAAAATAAACTTTTTGTTATACTGAAAGTATTTCAGTCAGGGTCCTTGAATAATACCAGTTGTATTCTTCAGGATTAAATGCTTTCCGTGGAACTTAGTTAATGGTAAATATGCTGCTGTTTTCAAAATGAGAACTTTTATTTCATTGAAGAAATTAGGTTTGCTCAACTCTGTTTTTCTTTGTGCCCTTCAAAAATAGTCATATGGGGCTCAAAGACCCCAGTAGAAGTACCAAGGGGAAATGCATGAGGGAAGATCTAACCTGTTTCTCAAAAAATTACCATGAACTAGACTAGGCTGTCCTTTGTTAAGACAGAGTTAAAACAGCATGCTTCTGCCTATGGTCCTTCCAGTCCTAGGTCACAACTGTCAGATCGTGGGACAGGTAGCAACCTTTTGGCTTCAGTATCTGTAAGTCATCATCCCCTAACTGTTCAGGAGTGCAGTGAGTGCATAGCCTTGCCAGCATGCTCTGGTAATCTTATGGGCAGGAAACGATGGAATTCGTATTGCCTTCTGTGGAGACTTGGTTTCCTCAGAGCTGGCACAGATCCCAGATGTTTGTTCCACTGTCCACTGTTGTAAAGAGACAGACCTTCAGGCACAGGGCTGCTGATTTGATGACATTAAATGAAAAACTAGTCTGGCCTTTAATTAAGGTCTTGAAAAACTGATTTCTTTTCCACCTTTTGCTGTGTGATAGTCTAACACCTGCTGTGAGAGTGCTTTTGTATTCTGTTTAATGTCTGACTATGCTATTAATGTAGAACTGATGATCACTTCATTAAAATGTACATTGAAGATGTACATGAAATAAGTATTGTTTCCATTGTAAAGTGCTTATTTGTATGTAGCCTCAAAAATATGTTTTATGAATTGTTGTGTCGTGATACTCAGTGTTCTCATGAGGGAGTTAATGCCTTTCTCTTCTCTAATAATTTTCTGGTCTTCAGTGGTGAATTTTTCACCCTGAGAAAGAGGACTCCAAAATGAAAACAATTAGTTTTACTTGTTTTCTTTCTTCTGACACTAGAAATGCTAAACGACTTATTTTTAGGAAATTGCTGACAATATTCTGGCATTTACAAGCAAGACAGTACCAAAACCAGTCCAAGAAACAATTTTAAAATATTTTTAATTTTATTGATTTAGCTACATTTTCTGAATGGAAACACTGCCTATATCCCTCTCCTTCACAAGTGCCACAACCATGTAAACATGTTCATAGAATGAATCCAGATGTTAACACCAGTGAAGGTTTAATTTAAGCCTTGGGAATGTAGTTCAGTGTGAATGAACAGCGCATTCGACCACAACACAGTATGTTGATGCGGCCATTGAGTGCTTTTCTGTTTTCTCTCTTCAATCTGTGTGTCCCAGAGAAGGCCATGTCTCTTAAACAGAGCTCTTTCTGGAAGATTGCGTTTATTAGGAGACTGTTCTCACTGGCTTTAAAAATACAGGTCTCATCTTACTAGTTCTTATGCTGAACTGCAGTGTGAGCTCCTCATCAAGTCATGAGTTGAGACTGAATCATAAATGAGCAGCTTCTGCAGAGCATCCCTGGAGGGGAGCAAGCTGGTGGTGACAGGCAGCTGAGCCAGGGCACCATGCCTTCTGCAGCTCTTCACATGTCACTGGTCACGTCTGGCAGGGGTTTGGCTGCCTTCTCTCTGTCGGGGGGAGAGAGTGGAACACTTATCTGGTGGTGCTGAGCTGGCTTGGCGGTGCAGATAATGAAACCCTTTGTGTCCCCCTCTAGAGACATGTGCTTCAACAGCAATGGGCTGTACAGCTGCAACCCTGGCAACAAGGTCTTGAAGAAAACAATGAGGTCAGCTTCCCAATGCAGGATGGCCACAGGGTTAAGGATGAGCAGATTTAATGGGTAGCATAGTATTTAGATGAACCTGTGTGCCTGTTATTCTTCCTAGGGATATATTTTTTTTCTTTTAATTTTGCCCTTTAGACTGAAATACATTTATGTGTCTTTTAGTACATGGAAAAAGCAATGACTAAAGACTTGCCAGTGTCTTTGTTGCTTTTAAGAGTCTTGATAGTGCATATTGTGAAGAATTCACAGTTTGATACAGCGCACAGTTCGTTGTCACCAGTTAAAGAGCATGAAAGAAGTCAGTTTGAGCTGAGTTTTGTAGCACAGGTGCACAAAATACTTAAAGATGCAATGGTTAAGAAAGTAATTTATTTTGAATAGTGTACTAATTCACAGGGATATTTGCACTGGTGTTTCTAAAGTGGTTGTGCTTATTGTGGCAGATCTTTTCTAGAGAAATTAATGTTAAATATTTCATTTTTAAGGTGCAACAATCTGATCTGTTTGCATGGGAAGTTCCATTAATGGGTTGGGGATAGCACTACTGAGAAGTATACAACAGGCTTCATTAATTACCTAGCTGTGGATAGTGATTCACAAGCCACAGTTTGGTCTGCATGTCTGGGAGAGAGGCGGCATTTGTTTGAGGGAGAGACTGAATAATGAATACCTTAAACCAAATGATCTGTGTCTGAGTGGCAGACAAAGAGGGCTTTGGGGTAGTGAGTGATTATTCCATGTGACAGGACCACAGCCATATCTGGCCTTCGTGCTGAACCTCACACGTGAGCCATCACCCCTTATTTTTCTGGTGAAAATGGAGAAATCAAATCCACTTAGGAACCAAGTACACCTTGCCAGTGACGGAACTGTGACTGACTGCATGATGCTCATCTAGTTGCTGTAGTGAGGAATGGTGATGAGGAAATTTTGGTTCTATTAATTCTATTTTCTAGTCTTTTGACAAATGCAGTAGATGTTTTTTAACAACTTATGTACAGATCTTTCTTTGTTGTTACTTCCACTTTCATACCTCCTAGATGCAGTCTGTAATGTCTGTCCTACAAGCTGATTGATTGTATGTCACAGCCCAGAGCAAGTGGAGCAGCAGATGTGTAGGATTCCTGGATATTCTCTGATCAGGCCAAAATGCTGACCTGAGGCAATTGCAAGTTAGGACCACGTTCTCTGCCACTGACTGTGCTACACAGGCACTCCTGCACACGAGCTGGGTGAAAAGCTAGAATAGCATCATCTTAAATTGTTGAGGCAAGATTTAATGGAGTTTGATTGTAGATTGTATGAGTATCTAACTTCTTGGCTTTCCTTTTTTTTGCCTCTCAGCCTGAGCACTGAAGGTGAAAGCTAGGAAAACACTTCCTAAGTGTATTTGCTGTAAAGTGCAGCCGGCAAGGTCAGGTGTTTAAATATTTGGAGATACCTTGATACTCGAACTGTAGAATTCTCTGAATTTTTTTCTGTGAGAGGTAGGCAAAAATGAGGGAAATGTTTTGGGTTGGGGCAGGATTTGAGACTGCACTTAAATGCTTAACTTAGCTGTTATATCTTGTGCTCTTTTCAGAAGTTGCTAGTGAAAGCAAATCTACAGACTTAAAGTCTGACACCCTCTTAACAGTCTCTTTCCTTTATTTGAGAAGGTGTAAGCATATTGGAAAAACATGTTCAAAAGCAAGTGCAACTTTTATCTAAATGTATACTTTTTACACCTTAATCTTTACTTTCAGATAAAAGTTATCCTAGGCAAAGGATTTGGTTTGTGGTGTTGGGATTTTTGTTTCCAGACATACACAGAAAACCTTTGTCAGCATATACAAGGACAGTGTCTCCCATCCCACTCACACACAGAGAAATAAAAATGAATGGTTGTGTGACATTGGAGGAGATAGGACTTCATTTAAAACAGAGAAACTTTGTATGGTAAGTCAGATTGTCACCATGCAGTGGTTTCACAGTTCAGTCAAAGTAGTTACTGCTTGCTTTTTGTTCATTTATTTAAGTCGGGTCTACATACAGATTAGATTGTACCCTACAGCAAAATCCTAATGACTCACCTTTCACTGGAAGGGATTATACAGATTAAATACTATGATGTTAGTAAATAATCAGAAACAAACAAACAGAACCAGACAGAATTAAGACAAACGTGAAAGCAGAAAACACCTTTCTTTTTTTCCTGGACAGAGGTTTCCACTGAATTTTAAATTGTCATGATGGTGGAGTTTCACTGCAGTTCTGAAGTGTGCAGACAGAACGCTCACCACAAAGTTTGTGAATGTCAGTATGAAGAAATTTACCAGTTTTAAATACTGGTTGCATATTTCGAAGATACTACCATATCTTTTTCAAAAGTGTCTGTAAAGCTAGGAGTTCAAGGTAACTGGAGATAGGGGAAAACACTTCCACAAGACTAAAGAAAAATAGTGCATCTTCTCTCAAAGTCAAAAAATCTCTCATTTTCCTTCTTTTGTAAAAAGCAGCGTGCTAGTTTGGGCTATTTTTGTGTTTTCGAAACTTGTCCAATTCCTGTTTCTTTGTCATTTGCCACAGTAGTTCTTGAAAGAAGATGAAGCTGTTGTACTAGTCAGTGGTTTCTATCTCCAAATTGCTGCAATGTGGGACGTGTTAAAATAAACTAGGTCTGGGTTTTAAAAGGGAAGCATATGCTGACCATGGCAGCACCAGTAAAAGTAGTGGATTTGTGTATTAGGAAGTTCTAATGGTTTGTCTTGTTTCTCCATAATAACAGTTGGAGCCAGGATAATACTTCTGAATATGTATTTACCTTGTGGTCTAAGGAACTAAGCACTTGCCAAGAGAATTAACTGATTAACTAAGTTTACCTGTAAGAAGAGTAGACTAAGACACCAGATGGTGAGCGTAGTGTTTTGGAAAAGCATTTATTTTCCAAGCTTAAACTTGAAAGCATCTGATGTGAAATCTGTCAGGGGCTACGCTTTGTAATTTACTGTGCTGTCTGTGGCTTGTTTAGATCTTGGAGGAACCTGGTAGTCCTTTCTGATACAAGGAGCTGCAGCGGTTGCCATTTTCCTTACGGTTTTGTTACAAAAAATCGCCTGTTTTGTTGGCTGTATGAAAAATGTGTAGTTGATCTTGAGTAAAGGAACTTGTTTTTTCCTATTTCAAGTGGGCAAATTATTTTGATTCATGTGAGAAACACTTGAGTCTTCATGCTTACATCTATTGAGATTCTTACTCTCTGTGGCAGCAGCATTCTTTTCATAGTGAGGCAGCACAAGTATTATACTTTACATTTGTTATTCAGGACTTTTCAAGTTTATCAGCGGAAGTACTCCATGCCTTATGATTATTTTGGCACGAGCAATACTATGGTCAAAGTGTTGTTTATTTTTTAGGCTTCCCATAGGGGTTCTGTTTAGGTCAGAAGGTTGGGAAGTAGAGGGAAGTATTTTGTGTGTGTATTTCACTTGCCTTCCTTACCTGTTGGCAAGCAGGTAACTGGCTAAAATAATGTAAGAGAGATTGCTTGGAGACAGTATGCTTCTGATCCATAATTGCTGATACTGTTTTCAAATATATTTTCTTACAAATAATCTAATTTCTTCCCTTTCCTCCCTCTGAAACAAGTTCTCCAGTGCCAGATCTTTGTACTTAAAAGTGTTTGTTCAGTGTGGATAAGCAAATATTGCCTGGTAATGTGATAGCCAAATTGAACTGCCCACAGTTGGGGAAAGACTGTAACTTCATTGCTGTGCCATCTTACCATAATAAGGTTTTATTTCACACTGGTAACATCTGCTGTAAGTAGATACTATTTTTGACCAGTGAATCATTTTTCCTTGCCATATGTGTCCAATGGACAAGAGAAGTACAGATATTCTTGAGGAAGAGAAGTATCTGAAAACTGTGCTGGGCTAGTGTGGAGACCTGGACAACACAGAGCAGAAAGCACAGGTTCCTCTATTAACAAAACTAATGGGAACATGAGTATAAAAGGACTCCACAGCAAGAAAAACCGTGTTCTCTTTTACTGGCTGTTTTTCACCATTGCTGTGTAAGGAAGTGAACACAGAACAAAAGGGCTGCTTGGTTTGTTCTTCCTATTTTGTTTTTTAACTTTTGGATCCTACCCTTGCTGTCCCCAGGATTTCACATGCCTGCTTCACAGTGCAGATCTGCAGGAAGAACAGAGACAGCACAAAAGGACTAGCACTAGAGATTGAGAATTGGGCAGCTTGATACACCTTGAGGGGTTTTGTTTTGTTTTGTTTGTTTTTTTTATCCAGTAGAAAGATGAAAGTTGCACACAATTCTAACAACAGTTTCAGCCTTAACAGCAGCATAATAGTGCAGGTATCTTGAGGAATATGCTTAGTAGTTTGAGGATCACTTTTCTCAAATTCTCTGTCCTCTGTCTTTATTTCTTTGATATTTGAGCTGTACCAGTTAGATAATCCTACAGAAGCTAAATACATAGACAAGAACAACAGAATATTTATAAGTTTTTAAAAATCCCCGATAGATATGGAATACATCCATGGCAAAAGTGTCAAGGTAGATTGTGAAATAGGGAAAATTACTACAAAGCTTTGATTAATTAGTTTCAAAAGAAAGCCATGTATTCTCTGACTTTATTTGGAATGCCATACATACTGAAAACAACAGTAAAAGGCGAGGGATGAGTGGTCTCCCCCAACATGTACACCTTCCCAATGCCTATTTGTATTTTTTCCTGTATCTTGCCTTTTCAGAAGTGAGGAGGTAGAGAAAACATTCTTTGAGAAAGGGGAGCAAAAAAAAACATTAAGGGGAGGGATAAGAAAATACTCGTGAACTGTAAGGAAATGAAAGGCCTTATTTTTTAGATTTATCTGGCTTAATCATCAGAATAACTTTCTAAGGGTATTAATGGATACTGTATCATTAGTTTTCCTTAAATGGTGTTTGAATGCCTATTTAAAAAAAAAAATTATGAGAAGAGACTAGAGGTTCAAGATCTTCAATTATGATTTTAATGTCTCTTCATGTAAAATATTGGTTAATGATGTTGTGGAGGCCTTTTCAGGCTGGAAGCACACCAGCCCGTTTATCAATGTTTCTGTTTGTAACTGGAAATTCCAAAGCAGGCCATCTTTAATTAATCTGGCATTTATGTACATATTGAACTTTCAAACTTCAGGGAGGTTTTTTCAGCATCTTAGTTTACAAAATAAAAAAGGCAACAACATTACCTCTCCCCCCAAACAAAAGAAAACTGAATATTTGGGTAAATACAAAGCAGTGCAAGCATTTTAGTGGCGACAAATCAGCCAATGACTTAGCTATGTATTTGTCATTTTAAAATCTGCTCTCAACTTAATCATGCTTTGCAAAGAGCAGTTATGGAAAGAAATGTGGTTCTAACAAATATATGCACCAGAAAACAGGATGTTATTATTTTTCCAGGTAACTTCTGTAGGTCAGCATAAGTAATTCCATTTTCTTTCCAAACCATATTTTGTTGCTGCAATCTGTTTTTCTTGTGCAGCTTGTCTCACTTACAAGGCTTTTGACTCTTACTTATCTCAAGCTGTAAGTATAAAGTCTGTATCTTGAGAAAAAGATTAGGCATTTAAAAATCCTGTTATGTCATATGAAAATCCTTTTAAAATAGAATACAAAATTCTAGTGCCTTGCAGAAACCCTTGTATTATTAAACAGTGAGAAATGAAGTGCTATCTGGCATACTTGTAGTCTTGTATTGTTGCCTATTAGTGGTAAAGACAACAAATCTGCTTTCATATTTTTGAGATATCTTTGCTTGGCATGTACCTGGCAAGTAAGCATTGATAAGTATAACAACTGCGTATGTGATGTATTAGTGTTTCCTAAAGAACAGACTCGCTGTATCCAATAGGGATTTTTTAGAAGGGTGTACCCTGAGGTTTTGTCAAAGAACTGCTGAGGACACTGAAGGACTTTGATAAACACACTGGATTGACATAAGGGAAATGAAACTTCTCGGAGTATATAAAACTTGATAGGTATGTACTCTTACCTCCCTATGTGGATACTGTAATTTCATGTGTCTAGTAGAGAAGTAGTATCCGTGGATACTGCAGCCACTGCAATATATTCCTATTATATAGCCTTTATACAGTAAATCTTTCCCACCTGAAGAAGGATTAAACCTGGTATTTTCTTAAAATTATGTTAGTTGGCAACCAGCTTGAGTTACTGCCAGACATGCAGAGGACAATGTTATGTTTATTCTATTGAATAACTGAAAAGATTCCCTTTAAAAATAATGTGATTTTGTCATTAAATGATCTGAATATGTATCTTTATAGTTGTATTGCTAAAATGCAATAAAAGCAGATACCAAGGCAGATGTGTAGAGGTTTTTTTTAAATCCGTCAGAAGTTAAAGTCTTCAGCAGTGTATGTTCAGTGAGTTTTTTAAAGGCAGACTGTACTATGAACTGCAGAGTTCTGCAAGCAGAGTACAGAAAAATTTCTGCTGAGGCATGTGTCTGTTGCTCTCTAAGAAAAGATAACCTATTTACTTCTGTTATGTCTGTTCATAAAACTGTAAAAGATTAACATAAAGAATTCAAAAAACCAGTAGATACTTGCTGGCCTCTCGAAAGGGTTCTCTGTCTCTAGCATCTCTAAGGAGTTTCAATGCCCCACCTCTGTGAGAAGACATTGAAATCCATAAAATGGTGGAAATGTGTGTGCTTAGAATGAAGTTGACTGAGAATGTCCTTGACTGTCTTTGAGTTGTAAAATAATACTGTTGCACTATACCTGCCATGAATTTGTTTGTTTGGTTTTAGTAATTAAACTATTTCCTGTTAAATACTAGAAATATAATTCATTAGAATTGATTATACTCTAAGATCTTTATATCTATGTGCATGATAGTTTTTTACAGTAATTACCAGCCTTTGCTATGACAATCCTATCTCAAAATCGACATCACAAATTATAGCAAAGAAGTCACTGGATCCAAGATGATGAATTATGCCTGTGTTAAAATGCTGGGAATATACTAATTTCAGGAAAAAAATTGTAGTTTGCTTAGCTGCTTGATATTATTTTTCAAAGTTTTTGCCAACTCTTTGAATGCTTACAGAATTATTTTTTTTTTGTAATGTAGCTTTTAAACATACATTAAGGACCTTTTCATTCCTTTCCAACAGAATCATGTACTGAAACTTTAGCTACTTGCCTACTGAGACTGTTCTACAATTTAGAAAAAAAAGAACAGAAACTGGTTTTTTGATACTAGCTTTCTGGTTTTTCCCTTATACCATTTAACTTGGGTAGATTGATTAAGTCTATGTTAGACTAGGAAGGAGTTCCTGAAGGCTGGGTGTCAGAGTACAGAAGTGCTGTTTTGCAAACCTGCCTTAGAAAGTTAATGCCCAGTTATACCAGTAATTTCATTTGTGGTTTGGGCATAATAATTACTTTTTAAATTTAAGTTGTGTTTTATGCTTTCATTTTTCCTCTGAAAGCATGAAAGTTGGAAGCAAATAAAAACTTTCTGTGTTTCATAAATGAGCTGGATAACTTGATCTCATGTTTATTCTTTGTAATTTAACTTCGAATTTTCTTCATTGGTGAAAACACTGTGCAGGTCTCTTAATTGCTCTCAGTGATTTAAAATATTCACTTAACAGAGGACTTTCTAGCTAGCATCAAGTAAATGAAAAATCCACATCCATGTTCAGCTTAGGCTTTGCCATTATCACATCTTGAAAACAAAGTTAGACCTAGCTCTTGATGCCCAGCTATCAGTCCTGCACAGATGCCCATGCAGGGGTTGAGGTACAGAAGATGTGAGGGGCAAGGCTGTGCTCTGAGGGTGAGCAGGTCTGGGTCATGTGTATCTGTGGAAGTTGCAATAGCTGGTCCAGACTCACTTTCCATATTCTGCTCCAGAATCTTGTCTCGTGTAGGTACCACTGCCACACTGGGCACCTCCAGAGGTACCATCATGGGATGTAGATTAAGTGTAGGACAATGATTATGCATGAAATCACATGTCGGACAACTAACACCTACCTCTTCTCTAGGCATGGTGTATGTAACAAAGGGCAAATCTAGTTTCGTATCCAGTGTATTCTTCGTTGCCTTTTTTTTCCCCTTTCCAGAATATGTTTTCCAACTTTTTAGTTAATGAGTTAATCTCTTATCTGTGAATTACGTTAAGAAACGACTTTCAAAGGCAGAAATTGCTGTGTAAGAACACGACTAACTGAAGGCCAGTAGGAAGTAAGCAGCAAATGCTGTCTGGCCTTGAGCTAAAGAATGAAATACCCTTATTTGGGGCTAGGGGAGGATTGTGATTTGGTTGTTTTGGGGCTTTTTTGGGTGGTTAGGATTCTTTGGGAACGTCTTATGTTGTTGTGGTAGCTACTTACTAATTCAGAATAGAGCTCTCTGGTCAGTCAAAGAAAATGAACCTGATGAGAAGGGCTGGGCACCTTGTTAGTTTTTGTTTAATGAAATTGGGGCCTAATTAAGACTCCAGATAGCACACCACTGTGTTTGACTCTACATTCACAGCATCTCTTTCTGAACACCTGTAGCACTATATAATGTAGAGTTTTTCAAGCTGTACTAAATTGAGAAGCAGGTAGCTTCGTTGTGAGTTGAGTTTTAGCATAGAGAAAACATTTACCAGCCTTAAGGTTAACCAGTTACCTTCATGGTACCTGGTTTAATTGACCAAAAAATTTTGTATTATTTAAAATGCCTTAGAAAAGGTTGTATTTAGTAGCTGGCATGACTTAGCTTTGCCAATGTCATTTTCTGCCTCCAGTGAGTGTAATTTTTATTGTGTGACATGAGCCTTAATCTAGAATGTATTGTGAAAAAAAGAATAGGAAGCATGTTTCTAGTGCAAAATATTCTTAAGAGCAAATGAAAAACATTTTTAAGTAAGAGTACTAACAGCAGATGCATGAATGCATCAAAGCAAACTGGCTGAAGTACTTCTGCAGTCAAAATAAATAAGTGTAATGCAGGTGAATCAGATTTTGTTAGTGGGGAGAAAAATAAAATCTTAGCAGTCTATATATCCATATCTGTTTTCTCCTCCAACTTTTAAAAACATCAGCTTCCTGCACTGAGGGTGCTTGTAGAGGTGCATAACATCCAAGAGGCTGTACATAGCAGTAGGGAAGCTGTGTGAGGGTCCCTGAGTCAGGGCTTGCCTGCCTGGGACAAAGGTTGATCTGCCTGCAGCAAGCTGGATGCCCAGTGGCTGCACACACCCACCCTCTTGCACCCTTGGCCAAGAACCTGCTCTAGATCTTGCCAGTCTAGGTGTTGATCTGGTTATTGTTCCCTGTTGTCACACAGCCCAAATCTTAAACCAAATGCTCGTCTTTCACAGAAAACTTTCCAGCTAATGGTGAAATAAACACAACCAAGAAAGTTGTTACCTGGAGAGCAGGCAGGAGACCACCTGCTGAATCCAGATGTATCCTGAAAAGTTCCTCTGAGTGTGTCCTGAGAAACAGAGCAGAGTGTGTCCCGGTATAATGTCTGCCCTCTAATGCTTATTAATGTAATATAGAAAGTTCTTATTTTGCAGAGAACAAAATTCTTTAGTTCGATAAATTATATTTTTCATGATTCATTTAATAGGAGTGTTCTTGACAATTTAAGAAATTGAGGTTCTGTTGGGGTTTTTTTGTTTTTATAAAAAACACCCAAAACTCAGAGTGTAAAAGAGCAGTTTTTTATGTTATGAAGCATTTTCAAGCATTTTTAAACATACGCTGTTTGTAGGCTCTTGCATACGAT
The DNA here is from genome assembly GCA_013398175.1 of Climacteris rufus. Classification (NCBI taxonomy): domain Eukaryota; kingdom Metazoa; phylum Chordata; class Aves; order Passeriformes; family Climacteridae; genus Climacteris; species Climacteris rufus. Next base: position 47,572 of record VZRZ01001228.1, read on the forward strand.
TGGACAGTTTGTGGCATAGGATAATCTGCAATTTATTAGTGACTTGTTGGCAAACTGAATTTACATCTATCAAATCATATCCTATCAGTGAATATGCCTGTTTTTTAAGGGGATGTTTCTAGCTACATGTTATACTTGTGCTTTGTGCCTTTTGTAGGACAGTACAGTTTTGAATTAGCTATTGTTAATATAACTAGAAGTTCATCGTGGAGTTCAAATAGTGTCATCCTGTGGTTATTGGGTGTCAGGGTATGCTTTTCACGTTACCTATTTACTTCCTTGTAGTGAGACACTGAGAATTGAGATACATAAGTTTTCTTTCATATTTAGTGGACAAGTATTGCAAGTTGTTGATGGTTTTGTCAGCAGCTTTCAGTTTGGGGAGCTGAAATGAACCTGTGTAACATTTACTGGTATGAACAAGCTAGTTTAAAGCTTGTAGGAAAAATAACTTGTAGCCTTGACACACCTTTATTCTAGGTTTTTCTTCTCTCTGGATACCTGTCAATGTAGGTAAGCCATACACATATGTATATGTGGGTGTTTTCTGTGATAGCCAAACCTTTTGAGATTTATAGTGGTTTAACATTGGCTGTAGAACTCCAGGTGAGCTTTACTCTGCCACTGAGATATGACCCACAGGGCGTTTCCCAGATGGACATTTTTAACAGTAATGGCCTTGAATTTTTTGTGGGTACACAGGGAACACAATTCAGTGTTCCTTGGCAAGATAGGCAGGTCATTTCTGAGGAGACAATTTAACTTCCTTTGGATTAAATTTTCAGAACAGTAGTAACTGTTCTGCTGAGAATATGTGCTTTGTTAAAATGTTTCTGGAGCATTTTGAAACTCCCTTTGTTGTACAGCACTTTGTTTTTTAACTAGGTCAGTAATTCTGGTATCTTCATTGAAATTGCATTTAAGTGTTGAAAGCTTGTGCACCGTATATTTTTATTTTAAGCTGATTGTATGTACTTAGTTATTTTTCTATATAGGTAGGAAATACAGCATAGTGCCTTTTCATTTTAAAATTGGACATCTCTACCTGATTGCTTATTTTAGTTTTCTGAATTTGAGTTACTTATAATTCAACTTTATTTGGTAAAGTTATTCATGTTGTCTGGTGTGTAAAATGCCATGTGACAGGTGAACTAAGAGAAGTCATGGTTATAATGTTAACTAAAAGAGGTTTATCAGTGATTAACTGGTGATTGAATTACAATTAATCAGTGGTTGAATGGAAATTAAATAGTAATCAATTAAACAGTAGTTGAATGCAAACCTGATTTTCAAGAATGGTAAGAAGGACTGGTAACTACAGGCCTGTCAATCTCACTTCAGTACTTGGTATGGAAGTTACTGAAAAACATCTAAAGGACAATGCAGTCATTGGTCACAGCCAGCATGAGTTCATGAGGGGGAAGATCTGTTTGGCAAACTTAATTTCCTTTTACAAGGTAACCCACACAGTTGACCAAGGAAAGCCAATTGATGTAATCTTTTTGGATTTCAGTAAAGCTTTTGACACTGTCTGACAGTATCCTTCTGGACAAAATGTCAAGCACCCAGCTGGATAAACACATCATGGGATGGGTGAGCAACTGGACCATGTTTTAGTGATTGGGATGACATCAGACTGGTGACTTGTCACTAGTGGGGTTCCACAGGGCTCCATTTTGGGGCCAATGCTCTTTAATGTTTTTGAAAATGGTCTGAATGCAGGTATTGAGTAATTTGCATTACATTAGTTAGGTTTCCCAATTATACTAAATTAGCAGGGGTTGTGAACTCCCATGAGGGTTGAGAGGCCTTGCAGAGAGATTTGGATAGATTAGAGAGCTGGGCAATCACCAGCCATGTGAAACTTAACAAGAGTGAGTGTCCAATTCTGCATCAGGTACAAGGTAATGCTGCTTGAATATACAAATTGGGGAGCAAGAGTCTGAAATGCAGCTGTCCAGAAGGAGAGTTGGAATGAGATCTGGTGTTTGGTTTGATGGCAAGTCGAACATGACCTAGCCATGTCCTTGGGTGCATCAGGAACAGCATCACTAGCCAGGCAAGGGAGGGGATTGTCCTGCTCTGCTCTGCACTGGGGCAACCTCACTTTGAGTGCTGACGGCAGTTTTGGGTGCCACAATATGAGAAGGACATAAAGCTATTACAGAGGGATGGATGGAGACGTTCCAAGATAATGGAAGGTGTCAAGGGCAAGACTTCTGAAGACTGGCTGAGGTCACTTGGCTTGTTCAGCCTGGAGAAGAGAGGGCTGAAGGGGTGACCCCATCACAGTCAGCTCATGCTGGTGCTGTTAGCTCCTGGTAAGACATGGCCTAGATTCCTTAGTTCCTGTGAAAATATGGCCTAGCACAGCAGGACTGATTTCAGTCAGACCTCCTTGTTGATGAAGTCTGTACCGAAGCACTCTTCACTCAGAATGGTTGCATCCATCACGGACTTGCCAAACAACAAACATGATCTGCACTTCCAACCAAAAAAATTAGTAAGCATTTCTCTACCACAAAATGTAAGGCAGGTTTTTCAAGATTTTGTTTGTTACATTTTTTTCACACTCTGTGGAGAAAAATGTTTTATCAGTGTAAGCAAGACCTCTCTGTGGTCAAGTATTTATTTTAAAGAGTAAATTAAGTACTCAAATTCAGCTGAATATTAAGGATTGTTTGCAGTGACTTTCAACATGGGTGAGGGAGAAGCAAAGAGCAGTAATTGCTCTTAATGAATGTGCATTATTGTGCATTATCTGAATCAAGCTGAAGTTTGAAGATAGTCACAAAAGAGGATATTTTGGGATTTAAAGTATTTTTTCTAAGATAAACAACCCTGTGTAGGTACTGGTGTTATTCCTACTAATGAGGTATGACTCTGCGCATGTGTAATGGCTTAGTGCATGCAACTGTAGGTATAAAAAAATATGAAGAGTTTCTCATTTTTCTCCCCTCTCTAAATTGCATTCTGTTTTGAAAAATAAGTGGTCCTTCCAGCAAAAAAAAAAAAAAAGGGCTGTTGACCTGAAAAAGTTTTATTGTATAATGGCTGCAACTCTGATATATGAAATTTTTTTTACCAGCTCACCCTAGAAACCTTTTTCAGTTTGTAGTTGTTCTCCTTAATACAGGCTGTCTGAGGTTTGTTGAGGCAAAAGCTTGCTGGATATAGCATGATAGCCTTAACCATAGGAAAGAAATATTTTGATTGCTGCAGTTACTAATTATAGCTTGTGTGTGTGACTTCATCTGGACATATGTGTGCACATGTAGTCATGGTTTTTGGTGGGTTTCTTGTGTGTAGAAGTGGCTAAAAGGGATTATCTGTGCTATGGAAATCTAGAAGCTCTCTGTGTGTAGAAGCTGTATTTCAGTTCATAATTTTCTTTGTAATTGTTTAAGTTTTACAGAATTAGGACACACTTATATGCATTATGGCATACTTAAATTATGGTACTTGAACCAGATTTCATTGTTGCTATGGTTATGTCTAGATTTTCCTTTCCTTTAACTGACTTAAGAAATATCTGGAGGCGGGGGAAAAAATTTTTTTGCTGTACTGTGCTAGAAAAACATGAAAACCTGCCCTCCTGCCCAGGCATCACTTTGTCCTCTGTGCTACACAGTACTGTGCTAGCAAACCTCTGGCTGTTGATGGAGAATAAGAAAAAGACAAGCATTTTATCATTTTTTTTTCCACGTGGTCTGGTCTGAAGGCACACATAGTGCTATGGTAAGGATTTTTACATATATGCAGGTTTATGATTAGAGCATTCTTTTTGAGGCTTTCTGTGTGAGTCTAGTGTTGTAGCTCCCCATGCTTATCTTCAAAGCAAAATCTAAACAGTTAGCACTTGCTGCCTCTCACCAGGTCTAAAATTTCTTGCTTTCTGACTCTGCCAAATACCCCAGTAACATCCTGGTTTTTCTGCCTTTGGTGGTATTTCTGCACCGTTTTCTGTCTGAAGTTGGACTTAATGTAAAATAAACTGAATGTTTAATACACTGTTCTCAAGTGTCTAGTCAGGAAAAACTGATACCGCTTCAGATGAGTCATAGCCTGCTCTGTACTTGTGTATGTGTGGTTCTTTGGTGCGTGCTCTTCAAATGAGCAAACAGGAAGGGTGGTAGAAGTTGAAACCAACAGATGTCACCTGTATTAACCTACAGAGTGGTCATTTAAGTAAGTTCTGAAAGTACAGTACACTGGGCAGTAGCAATAGACTGTACTGCTTCCTGGGAATTGGTACATTTGAGGAAATGGACCACATGACCTAACAGGCCTCTGCCTACGACTTCTGTGAGTACATACTCTGGAAGTCCTAAATGCAACTTCTACGCTAGAGTGACCTGAAGTATCTTTGAAATTTTTAAGTTTCTTTAAGCAATCTCCCATGTGCCTGCAATGTGGGTGCATACACAGAGCTCGAGTCATCTAAAACTGTTAATAGTAGAGAAATTATAAAAGGGCTAGAGAACAAATATAAGTAACTGGTAAGGTCTTAAATGCTAGCAGAATAAAAATGTGCAGTTCTGACGCCCTTTGAATAAAATTCTATTTCTGTTGCTTGCAAGCTGTGGAACGGAAAGTTAAAGCAGAGACATCCTGCTGATGCAGTCTTACCATTTGAAACATGCACTGTTACATGCCAGGGAGGGCCTGAACAGGATTGATTGATCTGGCTTTTCAAACAGGCACACGTGAATCCTGGGTAGTGTTACTGGGTGACTGAGTGAACTCAACTTAACCAGTCCCACTAAATGTGACTCTGCTTTTGCTTGCTGTAATTGGTCTCATCATTGTTTTGTACTTGAGTGGGAGGTGAAGAAGTGATGTCCAGATATTAGATAAATCACTTGTCTGTAGAATTGCCTTGTTAAGGCTTAGGGTTTGACATGCTTCAGTGAACTCAGAGCTAGGGGGAGGTTGACAAAGCTTAGGGACAAGGATGTTCTGCAGATAGTGGACAAAAACAATGTAGAATTCATGTGCCACTAAGACTTTTGACAGAACTCCTAAGCTAAGTAAGAAACTAACAAAGCCAACACAGCAACTGTGCTGAGATCAGCTCCAAATGGGTAAAAGGTAGTTCTGGCAGAGGGACACTGGGACCACTGATTCACAGCCCACCAACTCAAGAGAAAGTCTGAGTATGTGGACGAATTAGCATGAGAATCATTTAACCAGTAGAAGGTATAATACTGATTAACAAGAGAACTGTGTAACTTGTAGCCAGTGAACCCTGATTTGTTTGCTAAAATGTATAAATGGTGTGAAGTTTTGATGACTGGGGGTCATTTTTTTTTGTGGGTTGCCACCTAGCTCCCTACTTTGCCCAAACTAGAACAAAGAAACAGAAATACCTTGTCTCAGTGTGTGAATCGGCTCCGCACACATCTAAGCCAACATTTGGGACTGCAGAATTGACTGCAGTAATTTAGTGAAGTGCATCGAAATGTTTTTCGATACAATGTCAGATTTGCATTGCAAGGCTGTTTTACAGTAGGTAGTTAAAATCTGCAGTAGTGGTGTGCCATGGTGATTCATGTTTTTGACATGAAACACTTATGGTACTGGTGAGAGTTTCCCTTTGTGAACTCCTTGCAGTTTTAATGACCTCTGGTTGTTCACACTTAATCCTTTCCTCTGTCCTGAACTTCCGTTTGAAATCGCTTGGATATATTAGTGTCCTGTGGTAAAACTATATTATAAATGCTGTGGATAATGCTTTTTATTTACTGTCATACTGAAAACAGGTGAGGGTCCCTTGAGTATCTTGTGTGGTCTGTCATGTAGTTTTTCACAAGCACGGACTGTTCTATTCCCTTTAATGGTGCACTGCTTTTAAAATTATGGTCTCCCTGGACGCCAATGTTGAGGATTCCCCATCATTACTTTAGAAGTAGTAACTGGGTATTCTTCAGGAAGGTTTGTTTGTTTTGGGTTTTTTTTCTTTCCATTCTTTACAGAAATGGTACCTTATTGACAACTTGCCTTGAACCATTACTTTGCCCTGTTTATTTTTTGCTCCCCGACTGGTATTACCTGTTAGAAGTAACGAGGCTGGCTGAGAAAAGCAGTGTTTTTCCTTCAATAGAGCTTGCCACTTAAGAAGAAAATGTTATTGACCAATTAAAAATTTGTCTAACAGGATGTAACTTTTTTAATGCAAATAGTAAGTCAGTAAGAAATTAGATTTTCTAAACCATAGGGGAATGTATTCTCAAAGGCTTCTCACTTCTTAACTGACTTTTTTTGTAGGTAGGGCAAAAATATGCCTACACACTATATCTTAGGTAGGACAGAACATATTGATTTAGTCTTTGGTATGCCTTCCTGTTATTTAGTAAATAATTTTGAATGTTTAGTTTTCTATTAGTCTTTCTACATTTTCATAGTGCAGAACTATTAGATGTTCAGTGCTGTGGTTTCAAGAGAAGTAGGTTCCTGTCTGCGTGTAAGTATGTTCCTGTCTGCATGTAAGTGTGGGGAAGAGTATGAGCTATGTATTGGCTGTTTCAGAAAGCTGCATTGAACCCATGTGTATTAAAAGTAATTATTAATTAAAAACAGGAGAAAGCTTTGAAATGTAAATGGACATGAAGAATTTTAATGTGACTAGTATGATATTCTCATTTGTTGGTTCTGTGCACAAAAAAGAGACCTTTCATGGGTAGGACCCCTCAGGTGAAATAAACACATTTAACTGAAAAGTTACAGAGTAAAACTCAGGCAATTGCAGGTGGGATGTAATAAAAAAAAATTAAGATTGTTTAAAGGCTTTCTGCATTCAGATCACAGTTGACACTTGCAAATGTGTTTACTGTCACACTTGGTGAGTTGTTCTTCACAGAATTGTGTGCTTTCCTGCCGTCCCCTTCTTTACAGCTCCCTCTCATGGCATCAGTGACCTGTTGGGGAAAACCTAATATTTCTTACAAACTTGCTGTGGTTTCCTTCCTGTATGTTTTGCTGCCCTCCCACTTACTATCCCAGGTGATACATTTGTTGCAGGGGAGCTTGTGATGGCTTCCTACCAACCAAAACCACAAAAACTGGAGGTGTTCTGATTCCAGTGAAAGTTGCAATTTTTTCTGGAGCTAGACTCTGTTCTATTAGCAACAATAATTAAAAAATCACCTCATCTGTCTCATTTAAGTAAGCTTTAATAGCACTTCTATCCTATTCCCCCATTTTCATCAGTCTTTGAAAGTTTTAACTCAGAAGCAGAGCGCTCTCATGATAGTAATTGTTCATGGCCATTAATTTGTGTTGAGCTTGATTTGAAGTACAACCAATTTCTAAGATGCTTGAAGAAATATACTAATGAAAAGGATTTCAGTATAAATAGGGGCAAAAGGTAAGAACTGACACCAAATGAGCAATAATCCCAAAATAAAACCTATAGTCTTATAGCTTAATATGCAAAACTGTATCATAAAGACATTAATAAAAAACATTTTTACAGAATCACAATGTATGCATTCAAGGTTTGAATATGTACAAGAAAGTCTAACTCAGACTTTGCAGAAGATTGTTAAATATCTTGAAGCTAAACCCTAAAGCACTTGGGAAGGAGTTGGGGCAAAATTTATGAGGAAATGTAAAAGGGACTTCAGCCCTTTTTCAGCCTATGTCAATGGTGAATGTTGTCCTTTGTGTAGCGAGAGTTACTTGCAGCCCAGGTTTCTCAGGATTTGAAAGTGAAAAACATGATTGCTGCATTGAAATCAGTGTCAAAGCTCCCAGAAGTGTTCTGGTAGTGGGGAGTGAAGGAAGAGTGCTCCTGTAAGTGTATCTCACCCTGGTGAGATAAAGGTTTTGATACAAAATTAATGCATGGAGGCAACTTTGTCTATAGATTGTCTTTGTTTAAAACCTCTGGCTTCTTGTAGATTGTTTTATTTCAAAAAATGAGGCTGCCAAATGAATAAACACCTCTCACTTGCCCTGAAAGCTGAGAACATCCTCCAGTTGCTACAGCTGTAAGTGTATGGAAGTTTGCACCAGCACAACCTCTCTGTTGGGTTGGACACACCTTAGTGCTCTTCTCCCTCATTTTTGGCTGCCACTTGACTTTTATTTAGTCATCATCAAGAGGAAACAGTGTGGCTGCAATAGGGATTTTAATGCAAAAACATGAAAGAAGTCTTAAAAATATACTTGGAAATGATAATTTTCTACTTACAACTTGCAGGATTGAGAGAAATGATAGATTTTCAAAGCCTTTAAGGCAAAAAGACTAAATGAAAATACCCATGTATTTCATGGAATGAATCTTCCATAGTAAAAATAACTGAAGTTCTTTTTTATAAAGTCCTTGAGAGTAAAATACTAGTAGTAGGCTTGGTCATGACTTTGTGCCTACATATGCTTATTATGGTACATCATGTGTCATGACATACCATGAGACAGCATACTTAGTTACGACTTTTTGTTCATGGTTTGCCTTTTGTTTACCCTTTTTCCCCATTCTCCTTAAATAATAATCTGAACTTTGGAACAGACCTAGTTAAATGCAGATGCTAACACCTGTTGTCTTTTTTTTTTTCCTCTTCCTGTGGTTTCATTTGCTTCACGTAATTGTCAAAGAGCATTGTTACTGCACTTCCTGTTTGAAGCCACAGTGAACAGTACACAGTCAAAGGATATAGAGGGTTCACCCTTAAAAGGAACTATATAGATGGTTTTTTTTTTAAAGGGCAGACTGTTCTTAAGGTGTAGAATTAATAAGTAGTTTTATTCTAACTGACCCTCCACAGCATAGATCATATTCTTGTTTGGATCAGTTAAGGTAAATGCTGTCTGACCTGCTTTGTATCAGTAAATGTGAAGAGCTCAGAGAGAAAATTGATTTCTTTGTTTATTGTTCCTCCTTTTCTGCCCTGTATATTGTATCTGTTAATACTGCTTTAGTAAGAAAAATGGATGATACTTTAACAGAATATGCTTTGCCCGCTATTTGTTAATGGAGTGTTTGCACTTACTGCCTCTGTGACTGGTATTTAACAACAAGCAGTAGTTTTGGTTTTTTTGTTAGACCAGCCACTGTGGAATAAACATTAAAGTAATGAAAATTACTGTATTGATTTTCACTTTGACTTTTAAACAACATACTATTTTTTAAATCTGAATTTCTTCATACTTAGAATTTCTGTAAATGGTATGAAATTGAAATCATAACTAAGGCATAAAAGCCTTAAAAGGCAACAGAGTTGTTCAGCATGATAGTTCTGTGTGTTCTTGTAATGTGAATCATACATTGTAAAATAAGTTGCATTCACAGTTCAGAAAGTTTACATGGGAAAAGAAAATTGATGTTTCACCACTCGCCACTCTGATAAATTTCTGGTTCACACAGAGTAATTGCCTTGTCTTTTCAATGTGAGCTCTATGGTGTTCTGCCACTCTGAGCACAGTAAACTGGGTAAGGAGAAAAACCAAAGGGTGACACAGCTGTTATGTTGAAGTGTGTCTTCAGCCTCTGTTGTGCTCTTCATCTGACAAGTCTGTGCAGACAAACACAGCAACACTTGCAAATTATGCCTTTTTAGGATGGTGAGACACTGGCATAGGTTGCCCAGGGAAGCTGTGACTGCCCCATCCCTGACAGTGTTCAAGGCCAGATTGGTTGGGGCCCTGAGTAACCTGGTCTGGTGGAAGGTGTTCCCATGGTAGGGTGCCTGGAACAAGATGATATCTAAGGTCCGTTCCAACCCAGACCATTCTACAGTTCTGTGATTCAAATCTTAATCCCATGAAAAAGCAGAAAATTAGCTGTGAAATACTGTATGTATTTTGAGACCTCTTTAATTGCAGCCGGGTTTGGGGTGCAGTTCCAGCTTTGCAGGAACACTTTCCCACGAGATTGGTATTGTGCTGATACTACACAATTACCTGACTGGTAGCTGTAGGTCACTATGGTGCTTTTTTGTTACTTTGTTTCTAACAAATACTTTGGAAAAGAATAGCAGAATTTTCCTGTTTCAACTTGTTCTTTAAACAAGCAACTGGCAGTGTAAGAGAAGTCCTGGTGTGTTGCCGTTGACATCACAGCACTGGTACACCTTTTTGCTTTCAGCTTAATTGCTTTATCTTTCAATTTTGGTGCAGCAGATTTATACCTGCTATTTATACTAACTTGGTTACTGTAAAAATTGTTTGTTTAGCAGACTGGGGAAGAGTATGGTATTCCAGAGCTCTAACAAATACTGCTAAGCGTTTGTTTGCCTTTTAAAATATGCAGTTAATGTCTGTTTTCTCCAGAAATCTTACTGTTAAATCAGTTGTGTTTTTTAATCAAAAGACAACAGTTTGAAAAAGTGTTACTAGTGATTGCAGAACCATCAAACTAAAGGCAAATGTAGCACTTTACAGGCTAAAGAAGAAAAAGTGCATTTGTAAGAATAAACATATTGTCAGAGATTATTATTCATGATCTTTAGCTTGGCTTTGTCATTCAGATGCTTTTGATCTAAGGGAGGCAGTCAGTTTTGAAGAGAACTCTGTCCCGGATGTCACAAGTCATGCATGCTGGGAGTGGTTTTGTAGAGCAAGACTTCTGTACCCTTGGGTATCCTGTAACTAGGAAGAGCTTTCCAGACTCACAGGTGCATACACAAGGCCTTCAGGTTTGTTGCAGGGCTTCAGCTCAGCACAGCACTTGAGGCTGCAGTGAGCTGAAGGAGAGTGCCAACTACCTGTGAACAAACACAGAGACGGATCAACAAACCTTTCCGTGTATGTCTTCTGTGCTTGTGTGCAACAGCCAGATCAAAGTTAACTCTTCTGAGAACAAGAATTTGATATATTAATTCTGGACTTTGTCAAAAAGAGATTATAAGGAAGCAATAATACAAGTGTCATAATTTCAGGAGTCACAAATCAGAACATTGAGGCGCTTGCACAGTAAGAGAAATTCACTGTACAATACCAGTTTATTGCTCCAGCAGCTTACAGTATATCAAACTTCAAAATGCTAACGTGGAATATTTGATTTCTCAGTTTCTCATAATCTGAACAGCTAGCATTGAGGGTGCATTGCTGTGTTTCAGAACCACTTCGAGCCCATCTTCTCAGAAGTAAATCCACCACGTTTTAAGGAGACATTAACCGTATGGACACTGGACTAGAATTGTCAAATGTTACATGCTTAATAGGAGTTAACTGTTTTACTTCTGATTTTGTAACATACTGAATCAAATTTAGAAAAGAATTGTGTAGCATGCAAATTCTGAGACTGCAGAGAACAGCAGAGTATTTTCTTTTCAAGGTTTTCTTTGTCTTGCTATTTAAAATTCATGACATTTTCAGGCACCAGAATAATTGAGAAAATGGTGTGAAGCCACCTAATTATGGAGTGAGAACTTCCTTAGAGACTTATATTTTCATTCTTGGATTTCACATTATGGTTTGTTAAATCCCACGTTTTATGGCAATTTCTCAACTTACTCATGCAATTTAGATGGTGATCTTTGAGGTGCGACAAAAGTCTTTTAAGTAGTGAAAACAGATCATGATAGCGCTGTTCTAAGAGCTTTTTTTTGATAAGTGTCTGACAAATGAAAGAGTGTGTAGAAGGTTTTTTTCTGGAGAGGTGGTTGTTTGCTTGTTTAGGTTTTTTTCTTACCCTGAACATATCCTGTTTAATAAAATGGCTTTGCTTTATATGGGGATAGTGATAGGAGAACCTAGCAAAGCATTTCCCCCCCTTCTTATTTTGATCTTTAGTCAAAGAATGCCAGAAACAGGAATATAACTTAATTTAAACACTGTCAGTTGATTTTTCAAAGCTAGGAGGTGCGAGTACTTTTGTTGGGGTTTTGCTATTTAGATGGGGTTACTGCAGCATGCATTTATTTCTCAAAGGACTCTTAAGCTTAGTCTTAAAAGCTAAGTGTGAAAGGTTCCCAGAGGCTTTGGATATAGTATGGGAAAGGTTCTGCTGTATTCTTTAGGTATGCATTTTAGACAACAGTCCTGGAAAGTACTTGGCTAATCGTGGCCACGCTGTGTCTTGGCACATGTGCAGTAAATGAGTGACATCTTTGCTCCTGTGCTTGGCATGTAGGGAACTGATGAAAGTGGAACAGCTCTGTGCAGCACGTGTGTGTATGTACACATACATGTGCAGTTTTGTGCATCCCATGGAGCATCCAAACCACTGCATACTATGAGGGATTGCATAGAAATAAGTTAGGCAGACATCTGTGTGAGTGAAGATGCAGTCATATAAAGAATTAATAAGGAGTATGTATGTAAAAACTTACAAAGACTCATTATCTCACTTTCTCTGCAAGTAAAGTGTTTGATACGTGGCAAGATAAGTGAAATCACACAGGAATTTTTATTGCGCTCTGAATGAAAGAAACTGGAATGGAGGTTTACCAAGAAACATTATTTTAGGAAAGGAACAGTTGTAATCTGAAACCTCATTTGTTCCACCTGAGGAATTTTAGAGTTTTAAGGAAATAGTTTCAAGCTCTGCAAGTAATACCTTGTTTTGAAGTCAACTGTAAATGAAGCATAGGGTAGAACAGGATGGAAGGAAAATACGTTGTATTGATCAGGTCCCGCCATTTTGCAAGTTTTCCATATACAGAAATGTATTTGTTTCCTTAACATCTAGGAAAGCATGCCTTTGATTGACAACTTTGCGACAGGGTGTAGGTGAATTCCTATTTAAACCTCACACTGTGAATGAACTGGGTAGCTTTTCCATTGAGAAATATGATGTGTCAATAGGCACAATTTCCTAAGAAGTTTAAAGGGGTATATGGGCACTTTCTGAAATGAAATTTGAAAGCTAGAAATAAAGTGAGATGATGGCCAAAAGATTGAACACCAGTTCTTGGTATCTCTTCATGTAACCAAAGCTGGAATTTAAGCCTCATATGGATTTATGGTATATGCTGTTTTTGGTAATCACTGTAGAAATAAGCACATGACTTGTTTGCTAGTGTGTCTTCAGTCTGTGTTTCAGGATATTACCAAGAAATCAGTGGCATGGGTGGCTGGTTGGGAGCTTGAGATTCTGTATGTTCTCTCTTTTTGATGATTGTACTTCTGTTTTCAGGTTCACATAACGCTAGGGACCAAAGAAGCATCCATAATATTTCTCTGGTGCTGGGATCAACCTTCTGAAAGAAGACTTTAAAATAACTTTTTGCCTTCAAGTTGTTTGTCGTGGCACTGACTTGACTTTGGAGAAGAGCTCAACAGAAAAAAAAGATTTTCCCATTGGAGCCATTAAAAATAAACCTGTTCGAAGAACTTAATACCTGCAGACAGACTTAGGAAGGCTGAGTCCTGCTTTTCATCTGTGTTCCCACTTCAGACTGTAAACAATGAGTGAATTTTGGTTGTGTTTCAACTGCTGTATTGCAGAACAGCCTCAGCCTGTAAGTATGAATATTGGCACTACTTTGTTTTTATATCATTAACTACATTTTTCACTAAATTTTCTAGCTTTCTTATGGTTTTCTAAAGTAGGGCTATTTGGCCAAGCTTGATGAGAATTAAGGAACTAACTGATATCTTGCCTTGATTGGGATCGAAAGAAATCTGTTTCTAAACTGCTGTCATTTTCCTGTCCTTAAGATCAAATCTATCGAAAGTCTTTGGAAAGAGCCTGTATTTGTTTGAATTGAGAAAGAGGGGAAGGGAAGAAGGTGATGTGGATGTAAGCTGTCATTCTAGAGTAAATAACTTTTTAGTGGAGCTATGTATATGTCCTGACTTCTCTATGGCTTCAGGCCTGCCTTTGCATGTGGCTAGACAATGATGGTAGAAGGAAATTATTATGTTAAGAAGTCCGAAGTGAAATCCAGTCCTGCACCACCTTAATTTTATTAAAGATTTCAGCTTTACTTGTTTGGTTAGTTTTTAGATTAAATCCTGGAAAAGTGAAGGGGTGCACTCATACTGTAAACACTTTTTTTTAAAATAGAATTTGAAATGGTTGTTGAAAAAATACATAGTAAACCCTTGGATAAAAGAACATTTCAAAGCATATGTAAGGAAACAGAAAGTACAGAAGTATCCTTCATGTTCATCTATTTTGAAGTACCTTTAGAGTATGTTTCTAAGTCCAATACTGTTGGGAGAAATTCTGCCTGCGTGAAGGTGAACTTAACCAGGAATATGGTTAGCACTGTGAGAAAGATCATTGTATGGTGTGACATCCAGAACAATCTAAATGGATGTATAGAAATGACAGTGGGCTTACAACTGTTTAAAATAAAAGGCCAATTGCTACTGGTAGTATTGCAGTAACCAAGAGAATCCCAGAGTGAATAGAGAAAACTCACATTAATATGCTCAGGTGATAATATTTGGCTTTAGGGAAGCCAAAGGATTAAAAAAAAAATCTCACGCTAGGCATTGCCAAGCTTGAGTGCCAGACTGATACTTGGATGGCATGCAGATACTGAAGTGTGACCATTAACGTTTTGAACTATTTGAGTGCAGCTTTATCTCAGTCTTAGTCAAGCAGAGTTGGGGGAGATGAACTCTGAGATACCAATATGGGAAGCTGTGATCCTCCCCTCTTGCTTGAATACCGTGCAGTTCTTCAAAATGCTAGCTGCATCCATATATAGCCAAAGTTATTTGCCTTGGTTTTTGAATGTATATTTGAATAAGATGTGACAGGTTAAAATATTTCAGATAGAAAAATGGCATGTTCTGTTTGGTTTTGGGAATCACTAGGCTTAGTCCTTACAAAGTCTTGACTCAAGCTTTGATACATTGAGGTTACTGCCCAAGAAATCCATGTATATTAATACAGCATGTAGAGGTCTGTGGGTAGTGACTCATGGAGCAGGTGGAGATTGTACTTTGAACATGTAGAAAAGGGAAGCAATCCACTGTGTTTCTGCTGTTACGGTGGTGTGCATTTGCTTGACTATTGAAACCATCCTTGTGTTTAAGATGCTAATAGCATGTTGGTGAGCACTGACCCAGTTTCTGAAATCTACCTTTCAGATGTTGTAGGAAACTTCATTGTTATAAATTGCCAAAATTCTTCAGGATTCATCTCAGGGGAAAAAAAGAGACATGATCCCTTCTTGGCATGTTTGACAAAAGACACTTTGTTGTCCTGTCCCTGCAGCTACTCCTCTCATTTGCTATGTTGCATTGTACAGCCGTTGTTCTGCCATGCACTGTTGCACTAAGTGGAGAGTTTAATCAGACACTTATACCTCTGAGTAAGTACAGGAATGTTTTCCATCTCTGACAAACAGCAATACATGTACTGTAAATCTGAGGCAAACTGATAAATGAGACAAGTGGTAAGGAAGCAGTTTTTTCCTCTCTCTGCAGATGGTGTATGATTGCAAGTTTGGGAGACTTACATGCTGAAAAACATGCTAGTTTTTAGTCCCAAAATAGTGTAACATATTGCCCCATTTTATCATCAACTAACCGAAACATGCAAACTTGGATAAAAGTTAGTGTCGGTCCCCTGCCGTGCATTCAACGTGTCAGTTGAGTCCAGTTTCTAAGGAGAAATGCCTAATCTGCCCAGATTCATTCATTTCATGTGCCTTCTTTCGTTTTAACTCTTGCATCTCAGCTTTTTCATGGCCTGTCTAACAGTGTCCCAACCATTTCATGTTCAGCCATTACATCTAAAGTGTGCTTCTTCTGTGGAAGGACTAATATGGTCTTGTAGCAGCTACCAACCCCTCAAAATAGACCTTGAAAGCAGGAAGTTAATTTGCTACTTTTTCTGATCAATGTTTAAAATGTTTCTTCTGTTTTTGAACTTACAGTTATCATAGAATATCCCAAGTCAGAAGTGACCTAAAAGGACCACAGAGTCCAACTCCTTGCACTGGGCAGGATAGCCCCAAAAATCATTCTGTGTGTCCAAGAGCATTGTCCAAATGCTTCTTGAACACTGTCAGGCTGGGGCTATGACCACTTCCCTGGGGAGCCTGTTCCAATGCCTAGCCACCCTCTGGGTGAAGAATTTTTTTCTAACATCCTGCCCACACCTCTCCTGACACAGCTTTGTGCTGTTCCTTTGGGTCCTGTCACTGTTCACCAGAGAAAGGATCAGCACAGCAGGAGAACCTCATCCAAGTCACCAGTTGTCTGTCCATTCTGTTCCAGGGCCTCATGCCCTGGTGAGAGGTGGGCAGGTGAGAGGTGAGGCAGCCCGAGAGGGAACTTGTTTGTCACTACAAGCAGTTGCAACCTGCTTCCATTCTCCCTTGTCTCATAGATCCCATCCTTCTTCCAGATGGTATTTCTCTGAAAGATATATTTTTTTCTCATTGTCTTTGACAGATGCTGATATTTGAGCCACCTTTAATGTTGTATATAGTGACACAATGTTAACCCTCTTTGCTGGAGGGGAAAAAAAATCGAATTTTTGGTAGTTGCATGTTTCTGTGGTATTTATAGCATTCATTGAGCTAAGGCATTTACTCCTCTCCTGAAATCCAGGATGCCAGAACTGCCTCTGCTTTCTGCTGGCAAAATTTTAGCATGCTGTATTTGAAATGGTCAAATAGAGCGTCTCCATTCTTTTCAGCTCTAATGCACTTAACATGAGAACTTTACATGCATGAGTCCTTTCAATCAATTTTAAAGAAGACCAATAAGAACACATTACTTAACGAATTTCACTGCCATTGCTTCTCTAGCAGCATACCCCAGAACAGAACAGTAATAATGTTACAGTTATATACTAGTGCACTTTGAGATTGCTTAAATCAAAGACATCGTTCAAGTATTGCCATCATCTTATGGTGAAATATATCATGGCACAGCTTTTAGTCTTTTCTCAGTGCTAAGTAGATGCACCCTGCTCTGTGAAATAAAACGTAGGTGTCTTAGAAGGCAGTGTTCTACTCTCTCACTTAAATGTTACTTCGGTTGCTAAATATTTCACTTGGTGTATCCAAAACTGCAGGACTCACTGTCATGGAAGGCACAAGTTTGAAGCTGGTCTCTTAAGTTTCTCTGAAATAGAGTGATAAATGAAGAAAACAAATATTCAGAGAAAGAAGAGTCATTAGGGATGCAGTTGAAGGAAGCATGTTCCTGTGGTGGTGGCTTCGGTCTTGCTTGTTAATAGCCTGAGGTTCTTACCACAGTAGAATCCAGACAAAGCCAAGGAAAGGTGTTCTTAGATCAATCTCTAGCGTTTTTTGGATTCATAATGTATTTTACCACAATCAAGACTTTAGACAACTAGTTGCTTTCGTATCTCTTTTCATGCTACCAAGGAGGTGATATCACTCTGTTAATAGCTATTTTCAGGTTTTCTTGGTTGGCTAAGTAGCCTGAATTCAGTCTCTTATGATCTGACCCAAACCTTTATTTTGGAAAGAGTAGCACTTCCTGTGATTGCACCAGTATTCTTACACCTCCCACTGATACCCTTTATAGGTTCTGTAAGCTGATTTTGTGTTTCCCAGTGCAAGATCAGTCATTTTTCACATGCTTCCTCCATGCTGTCATCGCTGCTATGTTTCGGTAAACTCTGCCAAGTCCCCACTACCAGATGCATTGCTTGGGAACAGAAGTTTAGAAATCTTGCAGGTTTGCAGAGAAGGTGTCCATAGTTTCTTTCTTAGGCTGAGCCTACACCAGGAATCTGTTCTTTTCCTATGCTTCTTTTTTCCTGTTCTGTCTGTTTTTAACTTTTAGAGTTAATTTTTGGTCTGAGAAGCCTTTGGTCATGATCTAGTGCACTCCCACCTGGTTTGGGCCAAAGCTCAGTATAGCTGAGCTTTCCAGTTTGGTTTGACCTTGCAGTAAAATTACTGCTCTGCTACAGAAGAATAAATTGTGCTCTCTTCCTTCTGGCTCAAGGCTTCTTTCTCTAGTTATTTAGTTGTTGTTTTGTTGCTTGTCTCTTGTTCAGATGATTTTCATTTTGTGTTTTGCCAAGGGGCAATTATGGTTTTGTTGCATGCTATGCCATAAATGTTTAAAGTGGTTTGGAAAGTGTTGTTTGCTTAGTGTCTCTTTTGGTATATGAAAGAGGTTTGGCAGATCGGTAGAGTGGGGACACCCATCTTAAAAGAGAGGCAGAAAAGGTCCTACACATACTGCTGTATTTATCAACTGAACTAAATGCTGAATGCTGCAGAAGACATAAATTACCTTAATCATGATTGCTTAAGGAAATTAAGCACTCATAGGTATTGTCAGCCCAAGCCTCCTTTCTGGAGAAGGAGTTGTAGATACAGCTAAGGATACGTTTAACATCGCAGTTCATGCAACTCTTACGAACTTGAGGATAATAAAGATTCAGTGTGCCTTACAGTTGCAGAATAGATGACCCTCAGCAGGCACACGTACCACCTTGCTACTGAAGAAGTACTGTCTCAGGCTCCCTGTTCAGTACAGCAGTGCTGTGCAAGTGCAGCTTCAGGCTTAAAATGTCTAAAACTCAGGCTCTCTGTTTCATTAAATTTAATCAGCCTACCGCATTCAGTACGCCTACAAAGGACTCATGTAAAAGAAGACAACCTTAGAGAGTGTTCAGATTTCAGAGTTGTGCTACTGAGTTGCATATTGAGCTGCCAGTTCAGATGTTTCAAATTCCTTCTTTCTCCTATTCACTGCTGTTGTTAGAAGTAGCTTGAGGGAATACCTTATCAAAGGGGACAGAATCAAATAAGCAGCAAAATACTTGGCTTTTATTTATAAAGCCTGATCTGCTTGTATGGCTTTCAGCCTGATAGAGCTGCTTTAGGTTTTTCTTTCAGCTTTAAATCAGCCATCATACATCTTAAAATATTTTTTCTGATGTTCAAGCATTAAAGTGTTTACAAAGAAAACAAAGGAAGCATTTTGTATTTATGCATAAATACCTGAGTGAAAATTAACTGAATATTTTATGATCTTTTATTATGGCTGTGAAATTTGTAGCTCTTCGTTAGCTATATTGATGCTGTTTACTTAATATAATACTAGTTGATGACATGGAAAATAGTTCTCTGCGGGAGGTTGGGAACAAGAATTATGCCAGCTCTCTGTTGATGAGAATGTGTCTTGCCATTATCAACATATCTGAAGGAGGACATAATATGCTTTTAATATCTGCAGGTTCCACAGAGATCAGTCTTTCCACTTAAACATGGGGAAGAAGTATCTTGTGCTATTTGTTGATTTGGACACCAGTGCTAGAGCCCTTGAATTTTTTGTTTCTCTTAAATCTCAAAATTTTTCAATGAGAAGGCATTTTCAAGACCATTTACCCTGTTATGAGTCACTGACAAAAGGACCTGCCACGAGAACTAGTTGATACTGCCTAGCAAAAGTTGATAGTTTTGCAACCACCCTTGGAGACTCTGGTGAAGGACTTCCAGTGCGATTTGTGTAAATTTTTTTTTCTAATTTTTTTGAATGGAAGTTGTAGCTACAAAGCCCTGGTGTTTTTGGTGCACCTTAGTTCTAATGTTTGGCAGTTCAACTGTTTTTTTCCCATGTTCTGCTTTTCATGTCAAAGGAGGGCATTTCTGCTTGCCAGCAGCTAGAGCCAGAGGTAATTTGGACATAGTCTGATAGATGTGCACTTTCACTGACACTATGTGGAAGTATGCTTTGTGTTAGTGAATAGAGAAGTCAGTCATTGCCCTGAAGCTAAGTGTTCAGCCTTTTGGCTTTAAC
Organism: Climacteris rufus; assembly: GCA_013398175.1. NCBI lineage: Eukaryota > Metazoa > Chordata > Aves > Passeriformes > Climacteridae > Climacteris > Climacteris rufus. Next base: position 67,213 of record VZRZ01001228.1, read on the forward strand.
TGCTTTTGATATGAAAGGGAGTATTGAGACTAGAAGCTTCCTCTGCTGCTATCTTACTGTATTTTTATCAGTATGGATCTCTGATATTCTGGTGATAATTCTTAAGACCAATATGCAATTCACAAAATACGTATTTTTAAATAGTTGTTTTATAGATCTTTGACTGCACTTACATTTTCAATTCCCAACATAAGCATTTCACAATGATGAAAGTTTTTCTTTTTCAGATTGTTCCTCAAACCTTTGGTTCTGCAGTTCCTGTCATGACACTTACTTATGCATGAGATACACATGATACCAGAGTTCCCATTTATTTATATTAATGCTATTCTTCACTTATTCTTAAAGATCCTGAACTTATAAGGTGCCCATTAAGCCACAGACTTCAATACGTAATCACTTGCAAAGATGTTCTTGCCTTTGTCTTGAGATTGGCTTAGCTGATCACTGTAAAATGCTGACTTCTGTAATTCTGGGTTAATATCCTGCCACAGTGAGGAGAATAGAAGAGTGGCAGTTGGGCAGAGAAGCTTAAGCTGTGAACTGCACTCTGATGCAGATTCAGGGAAGCGATGACTCTCTGAAGCCACTGGAGTTTCTTGTTTTTCAAAGAATGTAGAGACTTTTCTTAGCTACTTGGGTGTATCCTCAAGAGAACTGGAGTGAAGTGTAGCGAAGGAAAGGATACCATCTCTGTGTTTACTTCCTCACATAAATGGGTGACACTGAGTGATTTGTTAATATGTCATGCTCTGAAAGTGACCTAACATCAAAAGGGGTGAGGCTTACATGGAATTTTTTACATTAGTTTTAAGCTACATTATCTCTCTTACTGCAATTGTATATTCAACTCGTTCAGTCTTAGAAAATACTCTGGACTTATAGCGTCTTTAGCAGGTACAGGATCTTCATAGTTGCTTTCTCTTGCTTGTGATATGATGTTTTCAGTGTGAAGATAACTGCCCTTTATGTTCTGCTTGATGGTGTATCATAAAGGAATACCTAGTTCATAAGTTTTGGTACTGGGATGCTCTCAAATCAGAGTGTTTTAATTTTGGCTTATCTTTGGCAAGACTGCACTACAATTTATGTGTTTCTAACTTGCACAAGATGGTTTCTGTCTTACGGTATTTGACTGCCTTATTTCCAGAGACTGAGAAACTAATTGGGACCAAATCATGATTTGTCCATTGAAGTTTGCCCAGACCAGCCTTTCTTTGTTGACATAGCTGTCACTTCATGTTCTACTGCTCAGCTAGCTGGAGCTTTCCATCTCTGGAGCTGAGGTGCAGACCTCATCTCACCATGGTGCATAGGAGGAAATACTGTTCCACATTGGAGTCTGCATTCCCTCTGGTTTACATCACATCCATCTCTCTGAGTGGATGTGGCATAGCACACAGCTTTGTACTTTAAGTTTGTTAAGGTACTTAAAAACATTTCCCATGAGCGGTGTGTCATGATGGCTGAGTGCAGGTAGATGCTCTGGAAGTTTAGTATTCTTTTATTCTGGTCTCAGACAGCTCCAAGTAGGTTCAAGCCTTGCCTTCACTGAAACCCTCCAGTTCTGTCACTGATACTGAGTTCTGTTTTCTTGCAGTTAAGGCCTAACTCATTTGAAAGGTCAACATTGCAATTCTTGTTTTACAGCCAGAAGATGTCAGGCAGGTTGTTTGGAGAGCTGTATGGTGGTCCATCAGTGGCTTCAGAACCTGTGACCTTAAATTAGGAAAAGAAAAATTGGGACATATAGGATGACATGGTGGGTAGAGAAAAGTTAATCTAATTTAAATAAAATGGACGAAAAGACTTCTAACAGGATTTATGAATAGATGTTAATTGGAGATTACACCAGAATGCTAGAATTTTAGAGGTGATATCACAATCAGAGTTTTCAAAAACACAATTGCATAAAATGTAGTTATTAATCTTTACCTCATTATGTATATTTGCATAAAACCTGCCTTATGGGGTGCTTAATCAGTTTTGTGGACTGAAAAAATGATGCTTTCAGGGATTAAATTAACTAAAAAGAGCACATTTGTTTATGTTCAGCTGGGACATTGAAATTGTGTATCAAGGGAGTGTCTTATAGAAGGAAATTACTCATATGATATAGATTCTAAACGTAAGTGGCTTACAAGCTAAAATCCACTTCAGGTAGATTTCTTAAAAGACTAGAGTAAAATTTATATAGGACATGTCCTATTTAACTGTTTGGAACAAATATTACTTTAAATATGGCTTGTTGTTCTCAAGTTATTAAAAACCCATTTAATTCCTAGGCTCTAGGATGGTGGTTAAATAGTAGAGTACTGTTAAAATGGGAGAATAAATCCTGCCATTCCAAACATATCATACTTGCATGTGCATGTATGCATTGTACTGGATTGCTTATGTTTGTGGCAGCAGCTTGGCATTGAGAAGTGCCAACACAAGAATAGACATGCTGATCTACAGAATAGCAGGCAGAAGAGGTTTACAGGCATTCATTCTCCATGGAAGAATGTCAAATGCATATTTTCTGTTTTTAACATCAGAACTAAGCTTTGAAAATGAAATAACTTTGGTTTGTAATGCAAAGAAAGGAAGATTTGGGGGAGGAAATGTATGGGAGCTACAATGTATGTAGTTCAGGGAATAAAGAAACAAGATTTGTGTGTGAGAGAGAATTGTGGGTACTTTATTATTGCTTTTTAAAACTATTTTAAAACCTGTGAAAGATGTGGTTATGGTGTAAACAATGTGAAATAAACTGCTGGAAAGCCAGAAATGATGCAATTGAGGCCTCTTTGCATGGCCCTACCCCTGAAGAAATAAAAATTATGCATGCATCTCAGGTCAGTGCGATTCAGCTGCTCTTTTAAATTCAAAAATAAAAAGCCACCATTTCCGTTATTAGAGGAGATTAATGTTCCTACACGGAGAAGACAATAAAGAGGAAATTTACACCTTTTCATACGCAAACACCTTGGTTAAAATCTGTCAAAAAACTGTCTGAGGCATGAAGATAGATGTGTGTTAACTGATTTAGTGGTTAAAGAACTGAAAGCTATGGAGTTTTCTGCAGGCTGTAAGGTTCATGTTTCTGACTGCCGAGATACTGTTGGATGCTTCTTAGTACTTTTTATGGGGCATGTGTATAAGCATCATTATTTTCTTTCAAAGCACCACATCTTGGGTGTTAAGGCAAAAATTTATTCTAGCTAGATTTTTAAATGGATGATGCTAATTCTGGATTACATGTTTTTTGGGTTTTTTACTTTACTTACATGGTGTTCATTGTAGACAGCGTTTTTGTATCTAACGAGATTATAAAACAAGAAGAGTTTCTGAAGGGACCAATGTTCACTGGACATAACTGCTTCAAAACATATGCCATAACATTTTATAAATGTGAGGGTGTCTGGATCATCCACCAAAGACAGTAAAATTATTCTCCTGGTATTGTAGTAGCATATGTCATATCATGAAAATTATGTTCTGCAGTATCTTAGTTTCTGTCTGTCTCTGAACTTGACACAATAGAAAGACTGTTCACTCTGAAAACGAAAGAGCTTACACCAGTCCAGTCTATCTCTATATAATAGGAAAAGTCACCAGGTACCCCACAACAGCTTATATTACATAACTACTTAGGAAATTTAGTGTTCTGGAATTAGTCAGCCCACATTATTCCCCAGTGAAAAGGAAAGAAAATTTATAAAGGCAGTGAGAGTATTTTATTTGGTTATTGGTGTGCTTGTAACTTTTGTCTAAAGAGACAGACAAAGGTTTCCCTTTGAAGGGTGCTCTGAAACACATGTCAAAAACCTGTTTTACCACAGAGTTGTTTGTTGATCACTAAAATGTACACCAAGTGATTAATTCTTACAAGAAACCATTTTTGAATACAAGCAAAACTTCCAGTTGCCAGCTGTACAAGCTCCCTCTGTGTTCAGAGTCAAGTTGAATCTTTTTCCCACACTGGTACATTAAGCTTTCCATGAGCTATCCCCGGAATTTAGTAAATAATTTGCTCATGCCCAAGAAGGAATAGTATTCAGCTTAGACTCTTAGCAATGTTGGCTCTGCAGGCATTGCCAGGTTGAGTATTATTGATCAATTATTTTTTATGACCAAACATAGCAGACACTTATATTTATAATGCTAAAGACAAGAAATACTTTAGATGCACTGTCTGTTGCTGGGTTCGTGCTGTTCCCCAGATAAACAGCCACATCTAAGTTTTATACTGTGGTTTACGTGGTTTAGTTTCTTAAAAAAAAAAAAGAACTGTAACTATACAATCTCTGAACACAGAAGAGTGGTCTGAAAGTAAACCCTGCAGGGAAACAACCGGGAAGGGCAGGAAGGTTTGAGTTTCTCAATATTTTTCTGTAGTAATTCCCAGGAGGGAGTGTTGAGTGTCTTGATAGCCCGTGTGTCTTTCTGCTTCTTGATTTTTTTTTCCAGTTTTGCACCTGGAAAGCAAACACCTTTGTGCTGTTCTTAGTGAAGAATGTTTTCCCTTGAGTTTTGACAAATATTAGATTCCTAAATTGTGCTTAAAATGTATTTGCATTTTCAGTATGTGTTAAAATGAACTTTAAAGCTGAAGATATTATGTTGGAAAAATATGTCTATAATGATGTTATAGAGAAAATCAGAGTCACTTCTGAAGGTGTAATGCTTGGTTTTGCATAAAAACAGACAGAATATAAAGCAAGTATAGGTTGTTTCCTTGATGACAAGCTTTTTAAGCTTCTAAAGAGCTATAGTAATTCCCTCTTTTAAGGAGGAACTTTCATAGAGCTGCTACAGATAATTTAGGACATAGAAAGGTGAGGGAATAGCCAGAAGCTTGAAGGGGTAGGATTTCTTCATACTACTCTTTTGTCTTCTAGTGGTACTGTCCTTGTGATCCTTTGTGGAGGTAACTCATAAATAATTTTTTCTTTCCAGTAAGAAAAACAAGCAGTGTTTGGGTAAATTTCCTCTTTGAATGGCTGTCAAATGACAAAGCTGACTGATACCTTCAGGGGACCAGGGCAGAGGTTAAACCTTCTGTAACAGAGTAGTGCAAGGAACAGAGGCAGGGAGGCTCCTGCAAAGTGAGCAGTGGGCTGTAAATGCCAGTCATCTGAATGATGAAATTTCTGTAGATGCCCATGCCTGCACGTGTGTTCATTCCAGCAGGCAGTGAAGACAGGGACATGGAGCAAACACCAGAGGAACAGCAGGATCACCACAGCTTTCTGACTCTCAAAAATATTTCTAATGTGCTATTTCCAGACATGTCAAGGTAGAGGTTAAAGAGGCTCTGAGAGGCTCTCTGTATGGTAACTTTAGTTACCATAACTGGTGCTTAACCGGCTCCATGGTAGACAACCCAGATTCTCTGTGTTAAAAATTAGGGTTTCATGTTGATGCATTTCTACTTGTCCTAAATTATTTTGATGAAGGATCCATCTCTCCATAGTGTAAAACTTTACCGCAATTGAGAAGCATGTGTCAGTTTCTGCTCAGGACAGCAGTTGTAGGTGGCTGCTCTAATGCCTTTGTCCATGGATATTGACAGAGCTTTAGAGAAACCTGGTGTCATAGTGAAGCAAAGTTAAGGCATAGAAATTATGTAGGAAATCTGGGGAAAAAATTAATTTCTTGCAAAATGTGTGCCTTGCTCATGGAAGCATATTTCTGGGTGGTATAGCCTGATGACAGTGTGGCATAGCAAACTCGGGAAATAATCTGGTATTACTGAAATTTGGCATTTGTCATGGTGCTGAGCCAGTGGTTCGGAACTATTTTTTATTGGCATGGGTGGCACTGAAAACCTGTGTGTTAGTACCTGACACTCAGGTTATGAAACACAGAGTGGTGGTGGTAATAGTTTAGTTTAGTTGCTGGTGTTTTTCTTTAATTTAGGAACAAAATATATCTTCCTACCAAAAATTACTATTCAGTTTTCTGTTCTTAGCTCTCATTGTTGGGAAGATGGAGTTATGTCCTGTCTTTTTAGATTATCACATGGTTCCATTTGCTGAAGAGTAAAAGGAAAATAATTGCTATAAATAATCTATACTTACTATTATACAGTCAGTTTAGAAATTCTCAGCCTGCAGCTCTTTAGAAAACCTAAATTTAGAAATTTTGCTCTGTTTATTGTTCTTTCTGCTCTTCATTCTGACTTTACCTGCCAGTCACTGTAAAGCTGTAGCCAGAAGCTGATGTTGGCTGTATCTTGGTTTTGGTAGAAGCTGACTACGCTTGGGGAACGGGGAAGCAGTTGCCCTGAAGTTGCCAATAACGCATGAACCTGGAGAAATCTGAGAGATCTCTGTGCTGCTCAGTGTTGCAATGCCAAAGCTTCCTGTTCAGCTGTCAGCCATGCTTTCCTATTCTTCCTGTCATAAGAAGCTCCGATATTTGGCTTTATTCTTGCAAGATCACTAGACCTGACACACTGAGAAAGCCACTGTATTTCCTCGATTTCTACAGTGGATCCAGCTTCAGAATTGCCAGTACTAGGCTGAAGAAATTGTATGAAATGGTATCAAAAATTATGCAAGTAGCAGACACAATAAGACAATAATAGAAAATCTGCTTTGCAGGAATAAATTTATCATGGATAACTTGGTTCAGAAAACCTGCAAGATAGGAAGGATAGGCTTGCCACGGAAATGGATTAGTAAGTGGAAAGGTTTTCCTGAATGGTATTAACAGCCAACACTACCTCTAAAAATGATTGTGTGATATGTTATTGATACTAGTTGTGAGTCCAGCAGTAAATTGTAAATAGTGATTGTACCTGACTTTATCCTTCACAAAATTTCTGTGTCTTTGTAGTGCAGCTAGTGGAACAGTAAGGAGCTATTTGTGCTACTGCTCCTGAATACTTCTTTTCAACAACACTGAATTTAAAGGAGTAGAATTTGACCAATAGGTTAGGAATATGGGGTACTTTTCTGACTTGCTGAAATTAAAATAATAATGATTGATAACACTCAAGACTTGTGGAATTGGGACATGCCTCAGCAAGACTACACAAAAAGGCTTGTACATGTTTGAAGCTAGTGTTTCCTTTTGATGGGGCATTGGACAAGGCAGTAGATTCCTTTGTTTTGCCAAGAAAAGCAAAACACACCTTGAAAGGGCTTCCTTTCTATGTTCCTTGTTGTATTAAAGTAAGTAGGCTTACAGTGCTTGACGGGTTTTCCTGCACAATGACCTTTTTTCCTTATTGTCTGTCTTTTGAACCTACAGATTTTCAATGGCACACTGTGTTGCTCCTTCTTTGCTGCCATGCTTCTGTTGGAACTTGTTAATTAGTTCCTGAACAACTTCCCTTGTGTCGTTTGGGGGTATTTGCCACACTTCAGGCATAGGCTTTTGTGTTGCTGCTCCATGACAGATACTATTCTGAATGTGTCAAAAGCTGGGCAGAAAGCTAATTTAAGTCTAAGCACAGCTGCTGATTTCAACATTCCTTAAGATTTGCAGGTAGACTACTCTTCCAGAGATGCTTCTAGCCATGCTGTGTGTGGGCTTGACACATAACCATCCCTAAAATACCTCCTGGGCCATCCATTGCTGAATTGTCTTGGCTGCTTGTTGTATTGTCTCTTTAATTTTGTGTGGTGTCATCATTTCCATGTCCACTAGTGGGATCAGCTTTCAAATGCCGTGACTATTTTTCATAGTGTGGGAAGAACATGAGAGGCTGTTCCTGCTTCCCTTGTTTAGGTTCTAACTCCTTTTTGCCTTGACATTTCAAGAGCAAGCAAAGACTGGTGGTTACATTATAATGTATTATGAGGTGCACTTTTTACAAAATTGAACTTAACTAAAATGAGTTGCCTAAAATGAACTGGATGAACAGATTTCCAGTACTGACAGTCAAATTCAGGACCTTTGCAGTAGTCTGCACAGGAGCAAGAAGTGGGATGGCCACTGAAGAAAATTTGAGATTCCATGCTTATGAATTCTTCACCCCTACTGCAGAACAGGGTATCTGAGGCTATATGACAGCACTCATGTTGAGGAGGTAACTGATCAGGAATGCCTTTGGAGAAGCAAGGACAACCCCGAGATAACACTGAGGTCACTCAGGCGACAAATAGCTTAGCAAGGAAATGCCAGTGGGAAGATTGCCAGAAAGGTCAGCAGTCAGGAGTGTGTCACATAGACAAACACAAAACTGTAATGGGATTACTTCCCTTAAAAAGAGATTTGTAGAAAAAAGAGGAAGTATCTACAGTCAGAGCAAGTTCATTTTGATTAAACTTCACTGAGAAATAAGTAGTACATGACACCATTAGAAAACCAGGAAAATATTTAGGTATTTTGTTGCATATATATATATATATAAACAAGAAGCTGCTGCTATCTGGGCAAACTTTTGCCAAGTTTCTGAGATGATTCTCACGGAGGTGTTCAGAAACTGATGAATTCACTGTGTGTGTGTTTGTTGACTCCTGAAGATAGTGCTGTTAAATATTGTGGCTTTGTTTTTGCCTCCAGAAGAAGTACTAAAGCTTCCACTCATTAATCCTACTGCTAAAAAACAACCAGGTGCCATACCTTGTGAAAATCCATTGTCTCCCAGTAAGAGAATTACTATGACTTGCATACAGAGATCTCCTGCAAACACCATGTCTGCCCTGATTTGTTGTCATAGTTAAAGATGTATGACAATGTGTAGGCTTGTGAGAACATATGGCAATGCCTTTAGAGCTATTACCTGCAGTGCAGTGGATGCTTAACTAGCTGGTCCAGAGAAAGTATTAGACTTACTAAGTGATTGGTTTTGGATGGTGAGTGTGACTGAGGATCCTGTGTCTGACAGTAGCTATTACCTCTTCGGAGGAAATATTTCAGTTTATTTTTTTGTCCATTTGCTTTTCTGCAGTGGAGTTTGATACGTGCGTATCATTCTGATTTAGCAGATTATACAGAGTGTACAAAGTAGTACAGAAGGCTTGTATGTAACGCACCTTATGCAGTGTGTGCTTCCATCTAGATGCAAATGTTTGCAGACACCTGCACACCCAGGACATAACTAACCTGTTTATGTTAGTCAGCTAGCTCTAGGAAGTCTTATTGCAGGATTTGCGAGCATGAAAAGTAATTTCTTAACAAAACTATTTCAATACCCTGTGCTCTTAAGGACAGCCAAAGCTTTTGTTTGTGTTGTAGCTGAGGGCTAAAGAGACATTCATTTGGCTAAGTAGGAGGGGCTACATGTTGTAATCCTGACATGTGTCCTCTACAGAACTACAGCTCTCATCATGCTGGATTTCCTGTGCTCCTGTTGGAGAAGGTCAGTAAATGAATGGAAAGAAAGCTCAACATGATGCAGTTCATGGCGTGTTCTTATCAAGATTTGGGATTTGATTTTTATAAGAAGCTGTTAGAAATTTCCAGAAAGTTTGTGTTGTGGTCAGTCTGTTTAACCTCTGTTTGATGTCATTATGATTTTGATTACTGGGGAGAATATACTGAAAAGTCAATTTCAGCCTGCTCTTCATCACCATCTGAAGCTAGAGACTTAAAAAATAATCTAGATGACAAGACACCTCTGGATACTATGTAGTACAATGCACGTGCTCAAAGCAGAGCCAGCTAGACTTCACTTTTGCAGGGTCAGGACCAGTTGTGTTTTGGGGATCTCAAAGGATGAACATTCAAATTTACTGGGTTTTTGGTTCAGCATTATTTAATCAATGTTTTCTATGTTGTAACTTCAGGTTGAGGCTTCTCAAACTGTCACTGTGCACCTTCAAGTCTGTCTGTCTTGTGTACCCTCCTATAACACAGGTAATGGAAGACCATTAAGACCATAAGCAGATGTCTCTTTTTTTGAGGGTGATCAAACTCAGTATTTCAGTCTCTCATCTATGCCCTGTACAACAGAGTTTTTGTCCCTTATTTGTGTCATAGATCTGGATTGACTCTGAAGATGCAGTGATTAATGTGTTCCCAGCTCTGCAACCTGGTAATAAGCACTTAATCCAAGCAACAGCTAACCTATTGGAAGTTGCTCAGCTAGGCAACTGTAAGGAAAGAGTTAGTATGTTAATGTTAAGTTCTGACTTTTGCTGAGATACTACAGTCAGTATGACAGACAAGGGAGCCTACAAAGGCTGTAAAGGGACTTTTTGCAAGGGCAAGTAGTGATAGGACAAGGGGGAATGGCTTTTTAACTGAAAGAGGGTAAAACTAGATTGGATATTAGGAAGATATTCTTTACTGTGAGGGTAGTGAGGCACTGGAATAAATTGCCCAGAGAAATCCTTGCTGCCACATCCCTGGAAGGGACTTTGAGCAGCCTGATCTAGTGGAAGGTGTTGGGAGCAGAGTTGGAACTTGGGGAGTTGAGGATGGTCTTTAAGGTCTCTTCCATTCTGAGTCTATGACTTGTAGCTTTCATTGTGCTCTACTGCCTTTGTAATTGATAAACTACCTGTTAATCTACAATCAGACTTCATGGTCTTAAGACATTAAAGAAGTATAGTTACTATAGTAGAAAACCAGTATGATTATCTTAGATGACAGTTTGGAGTGGGTCTTAATTTTTTTTTTAATTTTGTTAAAGATACATTACACCACGAAAAGTAGTTAAAATTATTAGAAAGGTAAGTAAGTTTGTGGACAAACTGACAGCCAAGTAGAAAGTTGCAAATGTCATCTTAAACTTACACTAGTGTGTAGTTTGAAAAGGACAGTACTTATTTGCTAATACCAAGGAATCGATTTGGATTTACTATGTAACTTAAAGTTGGTTTAAGCATCTGGAATGGAACAAGTTCCCTTTGATGTGTGAGCTAAACACATTTCTTAAAAGACCTACTGTCTTCCAGAGTAATTTAACCTCATCTGGCAATTTTTTCTGTTTATTTAGAAAACATAGCCTACAATTGCCAGTTTTGTCATTGGATGACTAACATCATTATAATATAATGGACTACTGTGTAAACAAATCAAAAAGCTTATACTTCAGAAGATTCCAGAAGGTGCTGAATTTGCTAAAAACAAAGGAGCTGTTTGAGATAATATGGAGTCCAGTTTCATGTATAAAGTTATGAAATAGATTCATTTGATGAGAAGTTGAACTTAAAATCAGTCTGGAAGATTTGATTATGTCAGCTTTGCTGACATTTTAGATTCCTTTACTTTCCCTTTGATATTGCCTTTTCTGTATGAATGGAATTGCTTATTGTTTTGCTGAGGAGTTCGAAAAACAATCAGATTTCATAATTCTTTTTCTTCTCATTAGAGTCAGTTGGTACATGCCAAGTGGTTTTGCCATGAAAGCTAAATCCAGTGTACATTTGATGAGCAGGTTATGAGATGCTAGTTATAATAACTCACATTATTTAAAACCTTAGCTCTTTTCAGTCCTTTGTCTCAATTTCCTAGCTCCTTTAGCTAAAGAAATCATGAGGCATCATGAACTCTTGGAACCTTAATGAGAGCTGAGTGTGCTGGAGGCCTGCTACTTACCTCTATTGCTGAAGAGCTGGCATGAAAGCCTGTGCTGGTTTCCTCCTGCTTCACTGAAATATGGTGATTTGGAGGCAGGGGCTAGCATTTCAGTTTATCTTGCATATCACCTTAGCTGTGTTTCTTCTATGTGGGAGCTGTTTTGATGTGAGGCTTTTGTAACTCATAGGTCTACTCTTGCTTACTTAGAGAGTGTGTGGACTCCTACACTTCAAATTGTCACTGTCACTTTGTGGTTCAGAAATTGAATTAGACATTGAAACATCTAACATATGCTCGTGCTGACTGGAATTTTAACATTACTCTATACGGTGCCTCTACCTTTTGTGTAGTACATGGAGATTGTATAAATGATTGACATTGCAGTGTAAGCTACAGATTTCAAAAAGCTGAAAAAAATGAGAATACCACAATATTCAGGAAAATGTTTAGGGAATGTGCAACTTTTCTTCTTCATAAATATCACACTGGCTTTATGATGATCCTACACATCCAGCCATCGGTTTCACAATGTTAGTTTGCTACCTAATGACCTAGTTGCTAGAGGTAGGGGTGTGTTAGCATTCCAGCTTTACATGCATACATGCTTTCTGTTGTTTTTAACATGAGTCTCTAGGTTCTTAATTAGGGAGAAAAGTGTGGAGAAATGCTTCTTAAACACACAATGCACAAAAACAAATGCAAGGGATATCCTCTTCAGTCCCATTATGTAGGATTTGATGAAGGACACTACAATGTTTTTAAGCAATTTTGATGGGTCCGTATTGAGAACTCAGACACATCACTCACACCACAGCTTGTCTTGAGAGACAGACAGACATTCTGTGCACATGAGACTATTTTGGAAGTAGAACAGCGTATATGTGGGAGGACAGAAAAATACCTCTACAGGATGATGTGATGCTTCCTATTCTGAGGAAGTACCTAGCCCTTCCTGTGTGTTAGTGTATGGAGGATCGCATGGGTGCCACAGCACAGGGACTCTTGCTGCTGGTATTCTTTCGGAGAAGATACAAAAAGTATGAAAGAGAAAAGAAGCAAAATTAAGTTAAGGATTTCAGTTTTTCTTCTAATCATCCAAATTGCCTATCTGGAAATGGTTGACTGTTGACTTTGATTAAATCTTTTCCTTACATTTGTGTTTAAGGGGTTTTTTTTATCTTCAGCCTGTACTGCTTTTGAAGTTTCAGCTGAGTTCTTGAATACAAAGGTAGCAAACAGCTTTGTTTCAACAGCCAGTTCTGTCATTGAAACGTCTCTTTGTCCTCAGGGAAGAGCTAGGAAACACCTATCTTGATTGGTGACAAAGAACCCAAAGACTGAATCTGCAGATTAAGAGTTTGCTTTTTGCATCAGGTAATCCTGAAATTAACACTAGTATAAATGGTAACAGAAGTTGTCCTAAAAAGGCATGCTGTTTGAGGGTTATTTCTGAAGCATCAAACACAATAGGTGTGAGACTTTATATAAGTCTGATAGTTCCTATATAATTAAAAATCCGTATCATATCCATATTATTAGCGTCTTGACAGTGACCCATATAGTGAGACAACAAAATATAGTGAAAACAAATATAGCAGGTAGACACAGAGGAAAACCAGGAGCATATTCGTTGTTTGCATTTGCCCTGTGTATCTAAGAATGGCAGTTGTGGTGGCTCTACTGGGATTTATTTTGTTTAGGAGAGTGTGGGATTTGGATTAGTTTAGTATGGAAAGATGTATTAGCATTAGCTCTCCATACAAAGAGTTTGATGATGTGGTTAAAAGTTGTTATAATTCATTATGTTCAAATTACCGTACTGCTACTTGCTTGCAAAGAAGTATCAGAGAGTGAATTGTTTCTTACTGTGTCTGATGCCATTATAATGACTGAGGTAGCAGTGACTGGTCAGTCAGAAAAATTGACCCTCATGTTGTGGAGACAAGTGTAAAAGCTGTGTCACTTTCTAGGGTTTATGAATGCACACTTATCTTTCTGCTTTTAAAAGATAACTTTTTGGAGTCAATAAATGTTAAGTGATCATCCTTTGACCACAGAAACCCATTCTGCAAAGCAACTCATTGTAGCTCATCATTCAATTCTCTGCCCACCAGGGAGAGTTTCCCAGTAGGAAGTTAGCAAGTAAATTTATTAAGTCTTGAATAAGGCTTCAGAGAGGAATTAAATGTTCTTTAGTTATGATTTGCCAAGAGAGATAAGCCTGGTTTATGACAGTGTTCATTTAAAAAAAAAGGAAAAACTGTTTTTTGCCTTAATGGGGTTGCTGAGCTTGCCAGCCAGCAGTAGGCAGAGCTGACTCCAGGAAGAAAATCCTAGCAGAATGGGGCCCACTGAAGCCTCAGATGCTACTACCATAACCCACTCAAGTGTAGAATGTTAGGAATGCCTGGATCTACACAATCTCACTCCTATTTATTTTATAGTAGTCTGAAAATAGAAAATGAGCTGATACAAGACTGGAAAATTAATCTTGGGAAGCTGATGCTTTTACTCTGCATCAGTTGAGGTGACAAAGCATGGTACATAGTTTCGTTTTTTCCTTATTATGTATCAAACCAAAATAATATGTCATGAAAAATAACAGAATCTCTTCCAAAATAAAGAGAAATTATGACAAATTTGAACCAAAGTTTCTTTTCTACAGACAGTTAGACTGAAAGACAAGACAAACTTGATCAAAAAAGAAAGGTACATCACTTGGCATTTTATACATGGATCACTTTATATTGATTTGGATCTGGTTGGAAACAAATTGCACAAAATTAGACTAGATAGACCAGATCAGCGTGCTGTTTCATTTTTAATATATTGTATTGTGTCCTACACTTTTTGGAACACAGATAAATATGAAATGACAGAAAAAATGCCTTGAAATGCATGATACATTAATATAATTTAAGTAATACATAATATGCTGTGTGCAATGTATTTCTGCTGCATATGAAATAAGACTAAACTGTATATATAAAACAGTAATTTAAAATTACACTCATTTGGGTAAATGCTGAAAAGTTGTCAGTAGGGAAGTTATCCTTGCCTTGTGGTAGCTTGATGATATTAGTAAGTATTAATACAAAAAAGTTCTCCTCAATAGAAACAAAACTGTTTTAGAGAAGGATAATTAAAACAAGGATTTACTACTTGTGACATAAATACAATTTAAGTGTTTTGTTATTCTGAATGTGAGGTGCAAAGATCCAACCTGCCCCTGCCACTGATTGGTTGCTCATGTAGTTGTTGAAGGCAGTGGGTATTCTGTTGCCTGGTTTCTTACAGTTTACTGAGATCCTAAGAGATGAAATGCCAGGACAACATGCAGCTGGATAAAGAACACTGTTGTGTGGAAAAAAGAGTTGGCACTTTTTCTTGTTTGTGACATGAAGACAAATAGGTAGACAAAGGAGAAAAATGTCATATGTGTGAATTTTAATAAAGAAACATTGTTTTCAGAAACATGTTCACTGTATGGCAATAACATACCATCCCTTCTGAATTTCTTCAGTTTCCGCCAAGTATTGCTTTATGCTTAGAGTGCTCATTCCTCATCTGTACCTGCAATACTGTGTTCATTTGAGGGCTAACTGGGGCAGAGATAGAATGCCTTCTGCAGGTTATGTCCATGCAGACTTTTGTATTGTAGGGTCCTTTGCAGTGCTGTGTATCACTTATATGTCACTTATACTGGGATTTGTGATATGTTCCAGGAGCTGTCTCCAAATATTTGGTGTAGAATTAGCAGAACATGCTCTTCTGGAGGTCAGCAGGTTCCTTTGCTTTTGATATCCAGAGCATGTAGGCTGGCACTTGACTTTGGAATATCTTCATATGAGATTCTGTTTTACTTCACTTGTGACTTCAGCTTTTAACAGAAAAATAAGCCTTCTAAGATCTAAGTAATTATCACTTAAATCTTTTCTGACATGTTTGAGACCTTGGTGTTACTCTGCAAAACTTTTTTTTTTTCTTTTGAGACAACCTCTCATGTAGAGCAGAGAAGGGTGAATAACTGTGCAAAGGACAAAAAATTCCAAAACTTGCCTTTTTCATATGTGTATATACAGGAAAAGCTTGCATAATTCAGAACTGTTGCCATCACTTATAAAATGGTTTGAGCTAAAGAAGTGCAGCCCCAGCCTCTTGACAAAATCTGGAAATAATGAAGAAAGATCACTTCTTCCCTGAAAGCCAAAAAAAGAGGGGAATAAAAAGAAATTTTATATACCTCTGGACCCATCAGTGGCAATTGAGTGTTCAAAGAAGCGAATTACGGTTTTGAATTTTTTGCAAGAAGTAGTCTTTTGAACTATGAGAAACAGTGTTTCAGTGAAATGTTTGTGGCTTTGTTGAAGGGCAGGTTGAATACATGGTATAGTTAGCTAAACTTTTTAGGCAAAAATTTTAAATGGTTTCAGGTTTCAAGAAACTTGCAGGGTTAAAATATTTTCTGTAATGCAGCTCTTGGTGGCTTTCTGATTTCTCATCTGGTATTTCAAGGGAAATGCTACCCATTGTGGGTGCAAAGCATCACTTCCAGGTTAAGAATTGAGAAGATCAATTTTTACTTCATTTCTGTGGTAACTGAAGTGTGATCAAGTTTCATTGCATCTGGTATACACTCAAAGCAACGCTTCTAAGATAAGTCCTCAGACTGCTTCCATTCCTCTCAGACGTTTAACACTCAACCCTGCATGTCTTCTGTTTCTGTTTAAAGATCAGTTTTGTTTCTCGTGGTGTAAAGATTACCTGGTATGTACTTTACAATGCAAATTCTGAAGCATTTTCTCAAGGGAACAAACTGAGCAAAGCCTTTAAATGATGGCATTTCATATTCCACTTCCAGGATCCTTTTTCAGGTCTTTTCCTCTCATCTCATCTTTGTTGTGCTCCTTGTCATCCTTTGCCCTCTTAGTAAAAGAGGAAATGCTTTGGGACAAGGTAAAGGAGGAAAAAAAGTATCTCAGTACAGATTTTAACATTTTTATGTCCATTGATACCAAATGTTTCAATAGCTTGACCGAAACTATCAAGAAAGATAACAGTTAATTTTCCTAATCATAATTTGCACTTTCTTCTATTTCCCCCTGCTGTGGGTAGAAAGCGTAAGTAACTCAGAGCCTTTTGCGTTGGTCCCGTTTTCCTAAATGAAGCGACTTTGGCCTTATCTACTCTCCGATCTGGAGGCGAGCCGGGCATCAGAACTCCTGCAGAATCGTGGCTTAGTTCACGCACAGCGGTTTAATTTATGCAGGGAAGCAAAGAGACGAGAAAGGGTTCTTTTCCGCTTATTGCCAGCAGGATTTTATTCACTGGAGCATGGTGCGGTAAAGACGAGACAAAATGGAGGTCAGAGCGTTGTAAGACGGAGGTGAGGGGAGGGC
>VZRZ01001230.1:0-90061 GCA_013398175.1 Climacteris rufus
ATATTATAATATATAATATTATTTCAAAATAGAAGAGAAAGAAAAAAGTAGAGTTTATTTAAAAAGGTTCATTTTTTTGGCAGGAGTAAATGTTTGTTTTCTTAATATCCCTTTCTATGGACTGCTTTTAGATTTTTTACTTAATTTTCTTATTTTTATGAGTTATGCTCGTTCTATTGTATTAATACCATATTCTGTGGTACTCTCCAGGTATTTCTTAGCAAAAGTACTGTGTGTGACTTGTAGAAGGTAAGTACACACAAGATTGTAAAACCTCAAAAAACCCAAATCTCACCAAAGACATAATTCACATGGAAAATATTTTTGTTGAGATTTTTAGGTCAGTGTTATAACTTGTTTTATTTTAGAGCTTTTCAAGGAGGTGCTGCCACGGTTATTTTATAATGGAAATGCAAACATTTCCCCCTCTTTTTCCAAACTGACCTTATTCAAGTTGGTTTGGCTTCTGTATTTTAGGATTGTGCAGAAATTATGGATGCAGTCCTGGTCTGATTGAGAGTCATATAATTGATTAGTTTTAGTGGAATAGGGCTTAAGTATTAAGGTTTCTTACTATATTTAAACTTCTGAAAACTTCTGTAAACAAAACCCCAGAGTTTTGGATTGAGTGATCCCAACAACTTAATGTGATTTTCACTTGCATACATGAAAAACAAGTAATAAAATTACAGGAGGGAAGATGGAGAGAAAAACAAAGAAAGTTATGTTTGAGAGTAAATGCAATTAGTCTGGGGACTGTGATTCTAGAAGAAACTAAATGATGCCATAATTAGATCCAGCCAAGACATTTTAGGAGAATGGTGTTTAAACCCACAAAAAATATTGATTTATTATCTTAATGCATTTGATAAATAGCTTCAGAAAAGATAAAAGCAAACAACATGATTCAACAAAACAAACATATTTTATTCCTTCTCCCACAATAAGAAAAATGTGATATTTAACTTTAACCCAAATGAAATTTTGAGATTAAACTCCCCCAATTAAAAAAAAAAAAAACAACAACAACAAAAACAAAGCATTCTATTTTAATTGACTGAAATGTTTAGGCTAAGCAAATGCCATCATGGGGAGGCAGACTAAAAAGGGATGTGAATTTGTTATAAAGAACTGTAGTCATATCCAGAGGTGGGATGTGGTCATTTGTGACATTTATGCTTTTACTTCTTCCTAGTCATTGCCTCTGGGTTTACACTGAAAATAATGCAACAAGAGTTTATCAATATGAATAAGTAAGTGAAAAAACCCAAATTGTATAAGGTCAAATGTGCAGGGCAAATACTGTGTGGATGTAGCTTTCTTTGTTAAAAATATTTCAGCACATAGACTGTTGCCTTGCTCTTTGCTGCTGAAAGTTGTTATCCCACGGTAGCTAGTTTTCAAGGTTATATTTCTGTAAATATGGCCATGTTATTGTAACACTATCTTATCATATGCATTCCTTTCTCATGGACACAGACCTTTGATGGACATTTCCTTTGACCACTGTAGTTGAAGGAGGAAGAACTGATTTCCTCCAATGAATAGTGATTTCCAAAAGGGTATATAAAATAAAGAAGGTGGGTCTTGTGCCCCTTCCTTCCTTTCCTTTGAACCTGAACACAGCTGTCTCTGGCTCTCTTTTTTCTGCGTCGTCAGCATCACATAGACCTATGAGAATCAGAGTTCATATGACAAGATTAATACTTAACTCCATGCTATCCAAAGTATATTTTTCCATAAACTCCTTTTCATGCAAATTTAAACTGTTATGCGAAATTTAAGCTCATTGTCTATGTGAAAGCTTGTAGTTTATATAAATTGTTCTGTAATTCATGATTACACCTTATTAGGATGTGAAACACTGACAATGTAGTCAGAAATGTTTTCTCTATCTAAAGTAAGTTATTACCTTTAGAAGATGTATCATGGTTCTATAGATCTTAGAATTATATGAACACAAATAAGAAAAGAAGTGGATGGTTAACAGATATTTCTAGTTTGTTTATTTATTTGTTTAGGAAAAAATAAAGACTAAAAATGTTATTCAGTGCTGGACTCAAATTTATTACTGCTCTGATTCAGCTATTGAAAACCTACTTATCCACAATACAAGGTGACACAGCAATGCATTTATAAAAGTCTGTGCTGCCATTATGCTACCAAGTTTGGAATGCTAATAGAGTTGTCTCTAGTTTGCTCAATACAATGTACATGTCCTTGTTAATACTATGTGTAGTGATTCTGTAGTATTTTCAAATGCCACTTGTTTATCACTCAAAAAGGATTTCCTACTTATGTGCATTTCCTGGCAGCTGCTGTGTTTGTTGTTGTTGTTGTTGTTTTGTTTGTTTGCTTACTGAGAATTGAGAGTTTTACTCAAAAGCTATTATCTAAGTCCCTCCCTTGACCAATTTGGCTGATCCAAGTAGATCTGGTTGTTCCACATGTCACTTTAATCCCTGATCAGGCAAATAAGACCCTTGACCCTTGACCAAAGAAGACAGTAGAAATTTTCAGCGACTTAAAGATGCTAAATGAGTAACAAAAATGCAAATGCAATTCAGTGTTAATAAATACATACTGAAGCTAAAATTAAACCTACTGGTGCACTTTACAGCATTCTAAGTCAATAATATTACTTTAACAAAGGGTGAAAAATAATTATAGGCAATTCAATGCACGGCTACAGTCAGGATGGTTAGCACGATATTGGGATACATATGAAGCAGGGTGAAGAATAATAAGAGATATTATAATACTTTTAGGAGTCAATAGTAGGAATTCTTGTATAGTACTCTGTGCAGAGCTTTCCACCCCATCTCAGAGAGATATTAACCGCTATAAGGGGATTCAGAGAAGGACGATAAGAATATAGAGAATCTGGAATAGCTCTCATGAAAGAAAATTGGGAGACTTTTCCTTGGACAGAAGATGAGTAAGTGGGAACAGAATCATAATATACAAAATACTGAATACTGTGGAAAGGTTAAGAGCAATATTTCCTCTTCTTTTATAATACAAGAACAAAAGGAGCATTAAGAAGAACATTTATTTTGTTTACCTATATTTAGAATAATAGAGATGTCTATCTAAGACAGGATATAGGCTTCCTTACATAATTATGCAATAAATATCTTCACATAAAACCTGAGCATCATTAGGGTAACCTATTCCACAAGGACTCAGACAGAGATCTGCATGCTGTACAGAAAACCGTCCAGGGACATAAGTAATAAAGATAGTAAATTGAAAGCTGATAATTTTTCCCCCTTGCATAAAATAATTAAATGGTAGAACTATTGGTTCTACTGGTGCAACAGAAAGCAATAGGACCAAACATTTAGCAAAAATAAAAAGAGATTGTATATTTATAATTTTAATCATGCTATACAAAGTCATTACAATTAATTATAAGAACGTAGTAAATAATACTATGTTTCATTTCAGAATTTAAACTTATTTCTAATGGTGTGAGACCGAGATGAAACTTAGTGTAGATTGGTATAGATAATTTTCAGCCTGGAGTTGTTTTACACTTTCCTGTAAAACAATTGCATTGGATGCTCTAAGAGATCATTGGGATCTGATGGACTTTGGTGTGATCTAATGTTTTAATTCTTATGTTTCTGTATTAGTAAATATGTTGCATCTAGCTCTGGTAAAGCAGAGTTGTTATGAAGCAAGGTGCTGAGAAGCACAGAGGTTTAAGCTTGCATCAGTGGAGAGCCAAATTGCTTCAAACAGGCATTCCTGATGTTAAGAAATTTTAGCCAGATGCACAGTTTACTCATGTATGGGGCTATGAGTTGGGCTACTTAGGGAGAGCTAGTTAGAGGACTTAAAGTGTTAGTCAACATATTTTAACTGACTATAAAAAAGTTTTAGGCAGAACCAATTTTTACTGAGCATCCATTTCAGTAAAAACTAAAGTGAATTTTTGCTTTGCTCCCTCTTTTGGATGTTAGTTTTAAAGTACCTTGACAAGTGTATGCAAAACTATGTAGAATCAGACCCTGGTATTCATTATAAACAATTCCCCTGTCAAAGAGGTGGAATACATGTATATGAGACACTTCAGAGGTCCTTTAATACTATAGGATGCAATAGTGTGAATGAGAAACTCTCAGCTTCTGTAAAACATGTTTGAGCTGTGTGGAAAGCTGTAGAGGTGTTTCTTAAGAAGCACAATGTAGAATTTGTTTCAGTTTTTCACACATAACCTATAAAAATCTTAGACTAAGCATCTTTTTGCTGGAAGTATGGGTATGGACAAATTAATTCTGGGTAAGCTGATGCGTGAACTTGGAATCCATTAAAGCTTGGGCACTAAGTGGCCATTATCTGTCCTGCAGTACATGCAAGGGGGTACTTTGTTTTTATCAAAATTGTAACAAATTCAGAAGATGTGTGTTCAGATATGTATCACAGATAATCCCACCAAAATTTTTTCAATAAATTTGTTGCATATTCATAGATTTAATTTGGGGGTGTTTGGGATAAGCAATATCTCTTGAAAAACAAATGCAGAAAATAGTACAACTATTTTAGCTTTTTCAACATATAGACAAAATACTCTGTGTGAAGTAAAGACTCTTCATGACATCAGGAATATTCCAATTGCTCTGCTACACAGGGTAAAATGAACCAAAAAGAGGGATGCTGTTTCTGGGAAAACAGGATGCAATTTCATCAGTATTTATGAGAACACTGGAACATGCAAAGCCGTGAATAAGAAACTCTAAGCTTCCCAGTTGGCAACTTATTGATTAAAAGAGCAGTTCACTAATGAGGTAACTAGAAGAAGCCAAAACCAAAAAAACTTGCACAACCGAATATGCTGACATTGTTTAACAATGAGCATGTTTGCACAAGAACACCTGAACTTTGCTGGTTGCGGGAAAATGGCTTTACCCTCTCTTGATTTATTTTTTTAGCCCACTGTAATATATTATTTAGCTTTATAACTAGCATAGTATTTAGGCCAAATCTTTAATCAGACCCAGTTATACTGTCTCAACAGAACTCCAAGGACTAGCTGCATTTCAAATAATTTGTATGCTATGTCTGCAGGTAGTTGAGTATTTTTTTCTAGGCAAGAGGAGTACAGGACACTGCATGATTTGTGAGCAGTTAATTTCTATAGCAATATAGAGAAATTTGACTTGTGAGTACTGTGGCCACTCATTCAATCAGTTTTGCTCTATACTGCCTTTGTTTAGCTAGTAGAGTCTATCCCACCTTGACAGATGTTCTTTGCTCCATTGCCATACCTTTGTTAAGTCTCACATGGACTATGACACCTTGAACAGAAATCTTTGGAAAGCCAGTGAGCTTACAGTGCTCTTTAAATCTGCCTATTTTCTTAAATGACACTGTTTTCTTCACTCTGTCTAGACTTCCCATTAAACATTGACAAAAAGGTAGTTTAGGCTTGCACATAGACAAATATATTCCCAAGTTTGTGCTATAGCTTGTTTGTCCAAATTGTGAAATAGGGAGCAAGCAGCTGGGACTCTTGTGTGCCTGGATGTGACCAGAATGTATGTGAAGACAAGGAGCTTAGAAGTGCTGCTGGGTGCTGAAGTTTAAGCATAGCCCGTCCCAATGACCTGAAACTCCAGGATAAACATGCTTTGACACAATAAAACTCTCCATGATAGTCTAAGACTTATCTGTTCAGAAACTTAAGCTTGTAACTGTGGGATGATTTTCCTGTGTGGACTGCAAAATGATCCATCACCGCTGAGCTGGGATGCAGCTGGACAGCAATGATAGAGCTGTGCAGCTGTGCTGGCTCTCTGTTGTCAAATGATACAAAGTGGATGCTGTATTGATTAATTCATGTTTGCTCTAAGTAGGCGATATATTTCCATGGCCTTTCCTCCCTAAAATAAATAGATGGCAATATGCTTGTATTTATACATTAAAACTACTTTAAGAATTATATTAAATGAAGTGCTCCTGTACATTGCTTCCTCTGACGAGAGTAGACACTAATCAGGTCACTTAATGCACTGAAGTGAGCCGCATGGTAAAAAATCTAAGCAGAATTTCCATAAGACTCACATAGAACAGGGTAATGGGCATAGCATTTATGTCCAAGTTTTTTAGGTGACGAAGAAAAAATGTTTGAGGAGCTCCATTTTAATTTTTCTGTGGAAGAAATACAGCATTTTCATTTCCTTCTCACACATCAGCATTGCATTCTATGATAAATATTACAATGGGAAGATAATTATTCTAAGGGGTTAGTTTTAAAAAGGTTTTTGGAGATGGAGGGAGATTTTTTGTAGTCATTTGAGAGATGAGTTATGCAACAAAAAGCTAGAAAAGCTTTGTTGATTTCAGTGTGCTCATGAGCTGGGATTAATGTTCTTGGTGCTTGCTGATGTAGACAAACATGCAGTAGTTCTAAATTTATATCACATGTACTGGAATCAAGCTCTCCTTTTCATTTAAATGCTGTTGTGAACAGGAGGCATTTTTTTATACCTAATGACTCCTAAAATGGCACACACTGATCGGCGAGACTAGAAAAATAACAAGATAAATAAAGAAGATACTTGGCTACAGCTTGCTCTGTCTATAGCAACTGTAAACATCAACTCTGTTCTTTGAGACCATGCAGAGTTAACTTTTGTGAATTAGATATAGGGGATTTGTTTTAATGGCTCTATATGTGTAGATACAGACACAGATAGTTTTGTGTATACGACATTGACCAGGCAGTTTGATTATTTCTTTTGCTGAGAGAGTTTACAGAGCCTGCATTCTGAAAATTAAAAGGGATGGTTTGCAAGAATATGTAAAAACACTGATATGCCACAAAGCTGTGGTGATAATATCGCTTTAAAATGGGTACTAGTGGGGGCACATAGCTAATTTCCATAACTACTGCAGCATCTTACGCCTGTAAAAGGAACAATTGTGGAATACAAAGTGGAGGCTGCTTATTAAGTGTTTTGGTAACAAGGAGGCAATATTTTATATAAGGTATGAAAAGGAAGCCCCTGGAAAGCAGCTTAAGGTATAGCACTTCCTTCTCATTTTAGCAATTTGAATAATGAAAAAACCCATAACCAACTGAAAACCCAGCCTTTGGACACTAGTATTGTCTTTGAAAATGGCATGAGAGCATAGATAATCACATAAATTTATACAGAGTTTCTCAGATCAAGGTAGTTATTTTTTATCATGCAAAGGAAATTCTTTGGAACCCTTTTAAGTAAAATATTCAAAGTGCCTGTTTCATATTAATAAGGCAGAAGACAGAAATATATCTGTGCTAAGTTCTGCTTTAGTCCTCAGAATATAAAACAAGTTTACCTAAGTTTAAATCTGGAAGAACTGATATTTCTATTGAAATACTTATTACATAGGTGGCCACCCTACCATTCTTGCTGTGAAAGAATGAGCATCTGTGAAATTGATGTAATGAGAAAACTAGCAGGCAAGGATCTATTAAATGCAGAAAGCAAAATCTAGAGGCTATAGATGCAGTGTAGCTACCTAACTTTTGTAGTTGATGTTAAAAATCCTATTCTGAGTCTTATTTAAAGTATGACACATAATCAAATGCTTACATAACCAGTACCTATCATTCTTGCTTCCTTTCTAGAAGGAAAAAATAAGGGTTATAATGGGAATGGGTTATAAGAGCTGTCGGGTCATATGACCTTTATTTTGGAAAGGAGAGGAGAGTCTGGAGCTCACATCCTGGGTTACTGTCTTTGCATTTTCTTTTGGCTGCCTTTTAAAGCAGCTGTTAACATGGCAAGGTGTACGTCCTTCTTATTTTTCAGTCCAGGACTGGATGATCTTTCATATATTCTCCAGAGAGACCTCTGAACAACTTGCTAGTTTTCAATAGGTATTTACACTGCATATATCAACTGAAAGAAATACTGCTGTTGGTTGGTTGGCCTGAGTGCACTATTTTATGCAAGTTATGATTACAAAAAGAATTTGAAGACGTTAAATGGGAAGTGGATATAAAGAAATGGGATGTGTTTTCATTAAAAGTTAAGTGTTTCAATTGCTGTAAACTGCATCCAACTATTAAAAAATATTATATCTTGCAGTGATTTAAAACAATAGAATAATGGCTGAAATATTATTTCTTTGTAACACGAGAAGTTGTGAAGTCCATCGCAGTTCAGTTACATTTGTATTAGGACATATGTTCAAGAAAAGTGAGTTTTGACAGTGGTATGATCAGTGCTAAGAGTTAGTGTCTTTGCAGCAAGAGTTTCAGAGGCATTGCTTCAGGTTAACATTAGCCTTGCCCGGAGGCCTGAATGTCCATTTGTGTTTGGAGTGTGTGAGTTGAGTTGCTGGACTACTTCTCCCAGAGTCATCCAAAAACCATACAGATTGTATACACCAAGATTCCTCTAGGATTTGAGCCAAAGTGCAGTACTTAATCCTTTCAAAGCATGTTCCTAAATTAAAACACTAATGTAGATGCATCACTATTGCTCCCAGTCAATACAGTAACTCTAATCAGTCCAACATTAAAAAAATACTTACACGTGATCAAGGCTTGTTTAAGCACATCTCAGCTAGCTTCATTTGCTCTAATTTGGTACTAAAGCAGAGAAACTTCCTTACACAAGCACACCAGAACCCTTTGCACTTAGGGAATCTGGCTCTACTGAAGTCAATATCACTGTACCTTTACAGTTGGTACTAAAGAGAAGTGTCATAGTACCTGTATGCACTGCAATGAAACCTCTACAGAGGTAGAATGGCTTCACAGGTGTAGGAATAAGGAGTATTTAACCCCATAAAATAAAAAATGATGCATGTGTTTCTGTGCCTTTTAAAATTACTGTCTAAAACCAGAACTGGAGATTGTTTTTCTGTGACTGCTGCTGGAATCAGCTGTAGAATAGAATTTGCACATTGCCTCACATGAAACAAAAACCCATAAGGATCCTAAAACTAGCTGTGAGATGAGCTCTCTAGGGAGCAAATAATCACCTCATTGACAGTACTGAGCCACATTAATATGCACCAAAAGTGATGCTAGCAGTTTCTGGAGAGCAAATTATGGTATTTCTTTTTCTCACATCCTGCAGCAGTCTCTTCATTGACAAATAAAGTGGACCTTATTAATCTGAGACATACCTCTTTGAACTAGAGTAACTGTAGAATCGTCCGCACAAATTTCAATTTCTTCATGAGAAATATAAAATTAGAGTTGCCCTTTTTTTTTTTCATATGTGCTTTTAACCTCTTATGAATAAAACGAAAATGAGGTACTCTATTTTGGGCATATCTAAAAATTTTTATTTCCTCTGGCCTTTCTTTTTTCTAGGGGGACAGAATGTAGGGATAGACTTAAGTTTAACTAGTTAGGTTTTAAAATAAATGGCTTATCATGAAGATATATTTGCATATATATAACCATAAATTTCTCATTGTTTGAAGTTTTGTTTTGGAAGATTTTTCATCACTTTTGCTTTTTTTATAGGAGGAAACATTAAGCTCCATTAGGAAAACATACGTTTGCCAAGTGTACAACTCAATAAAGCAGCTGTTATTTTTTAGGGTGTATTTTAAAGACAACTTCAAGGTGAAATACACAGAAAATGAGCTGTGTTATAGTGGTGTGGTTTGATGCTCACATGACCTGAGCTCTGATTTGCTGCTAGTTCCTTCCTGTCAACCACTTTTACATCACTGGTGTAGTATCCCTGAGGGTTTTGCCTTGTTTCCATTGGCCCTTGTGCTGAGATGGAACCAAAAGGAAGATCAGAAATGCATTGCTGTAGATGTTGCAGTGTGGAGTCAAAGCACGAAAACATGGGGCTAGATAGAGAAGTAGCTAAAAGGCTTAGAAAGCTCTATTTTGTTACATATTTGGGAGAGAACAGACATAACTGGGAACAAAGCCATTTGTCAGAGGGAGAGTGCTAAGAGTTAGTGCCTTAAAAAAGGCAATATGTGGCTTTTCTCAAGTGCCTGTACACCAGTGTGCAGCACTTGGTTAGCAAGAAAGGTCTGGAAGTCCATGCACTTCCATAAGCCTGTAAATAATATCAAAATCACAAAGATCAAGTGCAGTATTATGCACAGGTTAGGCATTTCTATGAGTATTTACAGCCTATCTAGGAAAATAGGGAGAAGAGGAGGAGAGCTGTGGTAGAGTCCTCACCCATGAAACTGGAAATGTGTTTGTCAAGACCTTCTGATGACTGATATTGGGAATGTCATGCTGGGGATATGCTACAGGCCACGTGACTACAGGGAGATGAAGCTAGCTAAAAGCAATTAACAAGAGCTTGCTGCCTATATCTCCTTATCTTTTTGTGGGATTTCAACAGTCCAGACATATTCTAGAAGGGCAGCAATATGCAATCAATTCTAGAAGCTACTGCACTGCAAATTGGCTACTGCCCAGTGCAAATACTGGAGGGGTCAGACAGTATAATGGTGTACAAGACCTGCTGTTTGCAGGTGTCTGAGGTCAGGGTCTGAAGGAAAGCTGGAAAGATACACAGTAGAATTGGGACTCTGGCCTTCAGGAAACCAAATTACAATCTGTTCTGGCAATTTCTTTGCCCAAGTTTCAAATTGTTAGGCAGAATTCCTGCTGGAAGCTGCTGTAAGGGAAAGAAAATGCATAAGAAAAATGGTTGTTTTTCAAAGAAAACATACCAAGAGTTCAAAAATTAACATTCTTCCATTTGCCCAGGAAGATGGGAAATTTTGGCAGAAGAGTCATTTGGCCAGGAAGGGTGCTTCTGGATGAACTGAAACACAAGAATACACAAGAAGTGAAAACTAGGCAACAAAGGAGGAATGCAAACAGAATTGCTTGAGCATTTGGAGCAAAATCAGAAAGACCAAAGCCCAGCTGCAGATAAAAGTACCGAGGAACATGAGGTAATGGGAGAATATGCTAGAATCAGTGGGATGCTCAGGGGAAATGTGGGTCCATCAATGAGTGTAGGAGAAACAGATGGTACAGAAAAGGCTGAATAACTCCATGTCTTTTTTGCCTCCGTCTTCACAAGCAAAAATTTCAGTACCATAAAAACTGGGTGTGGAGGGGACAACAGGGAATAGAGGAGCAACAGGTTAGGAAATGCTTAGAGAAACTTGGACCATACTAGACCATATTAGATTCACCTAAGGACACTGAAAGGTTGACTGAGGTGATGCAATTAGATAAGGTTGCCGAATTTAGTTCTGCTAATGATTTTCTGGCTAGTAAAGCTGTTGCCAGGAATGCTTGGATTGACATTTACAGCCAAGGACAAGGCTGATAGTCCACACCAGAATAAATGGCCAGTGACAAAATATTAGCCAAACTGTGTAATTGGGAAGGGTTTCCAGGAAGCAATAATTGCATATTGCAGAATGTGAGAAATAAGTGCATCCTGAGAAGCCATATGTACTGCTCTAAAAGGAGAAAAAAGTTTTGTTTGTTTATACCTAGCCTATTAAATTGAAAGGATGAGCTCTGTGCTGAATATTCTCATGAGACCAGCAGCTAAATGCTTTCTCAGTAACTATATCTCCATGAATAAAGTGTTAGGAATTTCTATTTTGGCCTTTCTGTAGACCAGCAAAAACACTTGCCATAGGGCAGCAACTAACTACTCTTAGGAGATTATTATTATTTTCTTTACAAGAAGGCATTTTTCTTCCTGAAATAATCACTGAAACTTGGTCTAGCAACCTATCCAGTCAGGACTTGATCCTACAGTACTTTTGACTCCTGCCTTCATATTGGTGTCTTTGAGTTATTTTTGAAAATTTAGATTATAGTGCTAATACAGCCATCAACTTCAATGGTGCAGGGTGCATGTTTTGTTTGCTTTCTGGATTATTGGATCCTATCTGACATACATCATGTCAGGAGTGCTGAAATGCCTCCAACAGTGTATTCATGGTTTTAACTGAATGACCCGCTATCAGCTGTTTGGTTTGACCATGTCCCCATTACTCTTCCATAGATATTGATCTAACTTAGTGCTAATGGATTTTGATTGTGCAAATGCCTGGGAATTCTCAGATTTGGACTAGAACAAGAGCATTTATGCATGAAGAAAAATATCTGGTCTTCACTATTTATTGAATCAGAGAACATAAGAAACAAAAATGAGGTAGTTGACCAATTACATACTGATGATAGAGTGAAATTGGAATTCCTTGATTGAAAAAAAAGTGTAATTAAAATTATTAGAAACATGATAAGAGTATTTGCCAAAAAAACACATTTACTGGCTATGACTGTTAGGCTCTCTTTGCTAGATTTTGGTTGGGGAGTAATGTTGATATATTGTCATCTAAGTAGTAGGTATAGTGCTATTTTCTACTATCTCAATGATAAAGAATATATAAACTTGTTTTGAGGAGTACAGAACATGTTCCATATCAGATAATAATTTTACTGTAGGCAAAATTGAATGTCAAAGTCCTGGAGAAAGTTTCTGAAGCATACCTCTCTATTTTTCTCATTTTTCTTAATGTTTTTCTGAAAGTGAGTCCATGCTGGTCTTGGACATGATAATGCCTGTAGTGATTGCCCTGTTTTGTAGTGAAGGGCATGAAGGGAGAGACAACAGGCTTAATAGAGTGTAAGAGGTAGAAGCAGAATAGCAAAGCAGAGGGAAAGGCTTCTGAAGGAAAGTGCCAGTGTCTGAACATGCAAAGCGTCATTCAGGTGATAGATGCCATTCTCCTATCTGCCCTTTTCTCACTCTCTCTTTCCTTCACATTTCAATTTATCCTTCACATTCCCTTCTATTCTTGTGTCTACTCCTGTGCTTCCTGCTATGTGCCTTCACTTGCTGCATAGAGGGCACTGTACAGAGAGCAGTCTGTATTCTAATTTATGTTATGTACTTTAGGACTTAGCACTCCTTTTCCTCCTAAACTTCCACAGGGCTCACCAATTATATCAACATCCAAATAGACCCAAGAAAAGGTGTAGCTAGTTATAAAAACACAGTTGGAGGAATGTGGATTACAACCTAATAGCTACTATTTCCCTCCAGTCTTGGAATACAAATACATGTTGCCTGTCTCCTAAAATAGTTCCATGACCATTAGGGAATCCCTACGCTGCTCTCATGGCTGTGTTGGTACTTCTGTTTTTGCAGCTGCTTAGTAAACCCAAGTAGGGCACTGATCCACCTAGCAAGCAGCCCAAAATCTGTGTATTTAAAGCTTCCCCTTCTGCATCAAGTATAGCTGTACAGATACATGGTTCAGCGAAGAAAGAAAGAGATATGAGACTGAGAATCTGGTGGTGTGGGAGAGGGATGCAAGTTTCACTTTAACATCCAGCTATGACCGCAGCCCTTCTGGATCTAGTTTTTATCCGTTTGGTCCATTTTAGCTATATTATAAAGGTGTCTACTAGCAGCACTCTGAAGATAATACAGTACAATTAAATATTTCTAATTAATCAGTATCCAAAAAATAATTGTAGCATTCAAAAAAAAAAAAAAAAACAAACATGCAAGTGGCTGATCCTAAATAGATGAATTAAACTGATGCCTAAAAGGCTAGCCCAAAAACTGAGGCCAGGCAGGAGTAGAGGGAATAAAAGGTGGGTATTTATTTGAAGAGCCTTCAAAGGTACATTTAGGGCAGACAAAGCCCCCTCCTTGGGGCATCACCCAAAATGGATGACGAGTCACGAGTTCTCCACACTTTTATAGAATTGGTCCATTTGCATATCAGCATAGATTTACCATTAAAACTTTACAATTTCCCCCTAGCTCGCTCCCCCCGCCCTTTAGAAGCTTGGGCCTGGGCAGCCCGAATGTTCTTGGGTGAGTACAGAATGCTAGTGTTATGTCTATAGAAAACAGCAACCAACGAGATATAAAGCATACATGCCAGACAATGCAGGATTTGAAAAATATAAGGGTTAAACCTAAGGCAACAGAATATCTTGGTGAACTCTTGGCATCTCTGCAGATATTTTGTGCAGCTCATAGGACCTTTCAACTATTTTGTGAAATACACATAGGCCCTCCAGTGTGCTGCTTTTGAGGATAGTATTTCATTTGTGAACTGCTCAGCGGCTTGATAATACTTGCTGGTGAATTGCTCAGCATCTTGATAACTGTTATAGTTTCTTTTATTAAATTTGTCATGAGTACAGTTAATGTCTCACTAACTCTTGGCATAGAATATACATTATGCTATTAGAATGTCTTGCCTTCCTAAAGGACTGAAGTCACGGTTTCTTAGTGATACAAAATGGTTCCTGGGTTTTATCCATCATAAACAGAGCGTTAGTTAGGTAATCTGTAACCAGGGTCAGGTAACAGATTTATTAACTTGCAGATACCTAACTGAGAAAAATGACTGGATTGTAGAAATATGATCACTCAGCTTATTATTTTGAGGCACTAATAGTATGTGTTAACTTGAAGTATCAAGGACAGAATTAGCATGTTCAGTTGATTTTTTTTGGTGCCATTTTCTTTTTTTTTTTGCCATTGCTTCTTTTTTATAGTAAGATGATCTTGTTTTTTTAGACAAAGCATAAAATGAAGTCACAGCATCTCATTTGACTGGGATGGAAATTAAATAGAAGGATCCACCTGATCACATACATATCTACACAATTATGGTTTTATACACTCTCTTTAGTGTCTTAAGTTTTTACAGCAAATGATGTAAGAGATTTTTGAGTCTTTGAAGGTGAAATGGGGACGCAATATTGAGAGAGACATTGAAGAATCAAACAAGTTATTAAAATTAGGAGAAATGAGTGGAAAAAATATTTGGCAAAAAGTAAGAAAGAAGAAATAAAGACGACAAGTGACAAAGGAAAATCACTTCAAGAATGCAGTTACTGCTTCTGAAATCAAAATTCAACAACAAAAGGAAAGTATTGCTCTAGTAGGAAACAGATGGAAAGGAAAAGAACTTGAAAAGAGAACAAGGAAGAATTTATTTTATTTTTTTTTCTCATCTGGCTGGTGTTCCCTGAAATGTGTTATCTTCTGTTGGCCTGAATGATTTGGCCAATTTTGCTTATTGTTTCCTCTTCCTTGTGTAATGACTCCTAAGTGAGCAGAACCTGTCAAAATGGAGGTGATGAGCAACTGTGAGAGACAACTGCCATGGATCCTGTACTTGCCACATCCAGAGAGTGCTGAAAGGGAGGCTAAACACCTCTGAAGTAACCAGCCACTGGGCATTGCTAAGCAGTTGTATATCAAAGATCTTAACCTTTGTAAGGATCAGTAGAACTGGCCAGCAGTTGGTCCCAACCACAGGGTTGCTCTTCCTGCTTCTCCTTCAGTTCAGCAGTGACTGTTATGTGTGGGGTCCCATGTTTGAGGGCTGTTGTCCTCAGTATCACGCCAGTTTGATGATGCCTGTTTTAAGTATTATGATGATGCAGCATGAAACAGAGAAGCTGGGGGTGTTTTGAAGAACACAGATGGGATGCTGCAAAGAACTGGCACACAGGCTGGTATAAAGAGTTAAATATGTGCAGGGCTGCCAGGCAATGAGACACACATTGAAATACTATGCTTCCTGTGAAAGAAAAGTCATGTAAGCAATGTTTAACTTAAGTGCTGCTGAACTCAGCAAATAGCAAATATTCTGCATATCACTTTCCCTGCTTCCAGATCTTTAATTCACTGATGGTTTCTGTACTCTCTTGACCTGCTATAATAATGACGGCTTCTCCTATCCAAGTGGTTGACTTGCACCATGGGGAGAAAAGCCGAGACTCAGAAGTCTCCAGCTAGCTGCTCAATACAGGAGTCCGAATTCAGCATTCAGAGTTTTTTGGCTGCTGCAGCAATTTTGCTATTGTGTTTCTAATTGTTTCATTCCAGTGGGGATATGCAATGTGTCAAAAGATGAAAATAATAATAGAGACTATCATGTATCATTCTCTACAAGTAGCTTCTTTTTGCAAAGGACAAAGTTATGAACTGATAAACTGAGGGTTAGGATTAAATCAACCATTTCTATGGAGATAACTTCAGAGAAATATAACTCTTCCTAGTGCTGATCAACCGCTGATCCTACTCTAACTTGTAATGAAAGGATTAGATGACAAGTGTCACCAGCATTATTTTTGATGCTGAGATTGCTAATAATGTGATAGAAGTCTGCTATGAATATTGCATGAGGAAGGTTATCTGTAGCATAAGTTGAACAGGGAACTTGCTTTTTTGTACTCTGACAGCATAATTACAAATGCTTCTTTCTCCTTACACGTGTCAGCTCTCTGCTTCTGCTGTTAGTTTATGAAGTAGTGTAGTGCTCTACACAAATTTGTCATGGTCCTTCTTGACCCAGAAAAGTCTGAGACTGCATGATCCAAAGTCACATAAATTCAATGTGTTTTCTCCCCAAGGGATATTGCCAGACTGTGGATGCTGCTCAAAAAATAAAGTGGGGATTATCTTTTCTTAAATGAGCTAGCAAAAGAATTATTTCAAATAAAAGCACAGCAGTGGTTAACAGAGCATTTATTATCTATTTAATCCCCTACCATGAAAATTCTTGTTGCCTCAGTTTACCCAGTTCTGTTTGACAAATGCCTCATAGAGGAGCTACTTAACTAGTGCAGCTGAGTGGTTGGGAAGATCTCATAAAACCTTGACAAAAGACACAATACAACTCTAAAGTGCTATTATTATGGTTTTCCTCACAGCTTTATGAATATTGTATAAAAATTTCATTAGTTCTGTTTGGTAAAAATCAGAAATCATACACAAGTGGTAACAGCTTTTATGAGTGTGTTGGTTTAGTTGGAATAGAGCTAGTTTTTTTTCATAGTAGCTAGTGTGGGGCTAAGTTTTTGATTTCTGCTGAAAACATTGATAACACAATATTGTTTCAGCCATTGCTGAGCAGTGCTTGCACAGAATCAAGGCTTTTTCTGCTTCCCACTCCACCCTATCAGTGAGGAGTATGGGAGTACATGAGAAGTTGGGAGGGGACACAGCCAGGACAGCTGACCCCAGTTGACCTAAGGGATACTCCATACCCTGTGGTATCATGCTCAGCTTATGCAGCTGAGGGGAAGAAGAAAGAAGGGGAGACATTTGGAATGATGAGGTTTGTCTTCCCAAGTCACCATTACCTGAGATGGAGTCCTGATTTCCTGAAGATGGCTGAACACCTGCCTGCGCATAGGAAGGGGTGAATTAATTCCTTGGTTTGCTTTGCTTGCATGAGCAGGTAAACTGTCAATATCAACTCATGAATTTCATCACTTTTACTCTTCTGATTCTCTCCCCATCCCACTGAAGGGGACTGAGTGAGCAGCTATGTGGTACTTGGTTGCAGGCTGAGATTAAACCATGATAACAAGAAGTCTTGCTACCACGCCATTTTTTTTTTAAAAATACATTTGGAGGTTTTTTTCCTACTTTTATCATTTATTTAATTTGATCCATTCTAGTCTCTGCACTTGAATTTCCTGCATGATTAATTCCATAATATTAAAAATGTGATGAAATACAAACTTTATAAAATTGACATATAATTATGATTCTTATGTTATTCAGCAAAATGAATGAAGAAAAAAACATTATGGCTTGATCAAAACCATTAAATAATTTAAAATGAGGACTTCAGAATCAGGTTAGAAGAATTATATTGAAAATAATGGTTATCTTGCTTTGTAAGCTTTCTGATGTGTTCTATCTTTTGCAGGGCTTTTCTCTTGAAAGATGTTAAGCACATATTTGTAGTTAATTTGCTGATACTGTGTGCATGAGCTATTAGTTTTCCTTAACTTCAAATTGTGCAGTTCATTCTTTTCATTCCTAAAAGGATAAAGGCTGGGATTTTCCAAAGAAGCTTAGAGAATTTGGTCTAAATTTTAAAAGGTGCCTGAAGATTCAGATAGATGCCAAAGGGGATTTTTCAGATGCATTCAGCTTTGTATTAGAAGAAATAGAAGTGGGTATTGAAATTCTTGAAAATCATACTGAGTTTGTATCAGTAGCCTTTGAGTTCCTACAGGTATTAAAATTGCCTTCTTTGGCTATGTCTATTTTAGTAAGTAGTGCAACACAGTAGGAGCAGATTTGTAGAGCAAAATGATACTGAGAAGCTGACATTCACATTATTTAGTTTTGAGGTGTTTGTCTTCAGAAGAGCACAAGTCCTGTCCCATAGACTAAATTCAAATTAGCAGATGGAGCACATTGAATATGTCATAGAATCCTAGAAGAATTGTTTGTAAAGAATGCCTGGAAGTCCTCTAGTCCAGTGTGCTGCTCAGTGAATCTACTGACTACTGGGTGCTGCACTTCTCTGCCAGTGAAGAGGGCTTTAGAAGCCCAGCCTGAAACTCCTAAGCTGCAGCTTTTGTTATTGTTGACTGCATCTTGTTACTGTTTATCTCTACCAAGATAACTTTGGCTCTCTGTTTTGTTTCCTGTCCAAGCTGTGAGAATTAGTATAGAAGCACATGAAGTAGGATTGTGCCTTTGCAGCCCTCTCCCATGCGGACTTTCTCCATATACACTGCTTTCTAGCTCACCTCTGGTTGTAGACCCCCTAGTTCAAAGCTCTCCTTGTTAGCTCACCATGTCTGTCTCCGACTGCACTATGAAGAAAGAAAAAAAGAGCCTTACTGGTCACTCAGGTATACATCCAGTTGTTCTTCTGCCACATATGTCTATTCGTCTCTGAGTCTTTCCTCTTGTTCAGAAGGATGAGGGGAACACCACTTTGATTTCTGTCTGTGTTTTCTTTGCACCATTATCCGTAGCAGCAAGGTGCAATAGTCTACCCTTGATGAGCCTCCAGGATTTCCCATTCATCAGGGATGTCCTGTGTTGTCTGTGAGTTCCCGACACTTTGATTGCCCCTGAAGCAATACCGCTTAAGCTTGTCAGAAATCTTATTGAATGAAAGTTCTGTTTGGAAAATGTTAATTGAAAAAAACAAATGAATAAAGTCAGAATGGATATTCTACATGGATGTTATTGAACTGCGATATATTCTTGGTCATAGCTTTTGCTTTGAACCTCCCGTAGTCAGGACTAGAGAATTCAGTGGATGTTTCTAAACTGCCTGCACTGTTCTAGTCCCTTGCTGGTCCATCAAAATCATGTTCTCCCTTTATTCCCTGGCATCTTTCAAAAACTTTCCCTTTTCAGTCAATCTCGATTGATCGCATGAGGTCTCTTACAGTGTTCTATAGAAACACACTGGAAGCTCCAAAGAGTTTCCATCCTCACTCCTCATATTTTACTATTGGCATAGAGCTGTAAAGAAAAGTAAAAATACAGTTGTTACTTGTAATCTGGAGACCGAGATGTTATTTCCAAACTGACATGTATTTACTGTGACACTAGACCAGACACATAACTTCTCTCTACCCCTATATTTTCCATATAGCAAAGATAAAAACATAATGTATAATTCATGATTGTCCGTATAGGGATGTTCTACCAGTTGCATACTGTTATAGATAACTTAAATGTCAGTTTTGTCATGCAAAGTATAGCAAGTCAATTAGAATCGCCTTGAGCTTCTACTTTATTATTATGGTTATCAGATACTGGGTACACAATTTGGTTATGGTGAAGGAAGATCTAATTTTCCAGGCTGTCAGCTTACTGCTTGGGTACGTTACCTTATAGTACTGTGAAGTAAAATTCGTCCTTTCCATGGATTAGTTGCTTTTTTCAAGTTCCTCTCTGAGTTTAGCCCGCAAAATCTTCTTTGAGTGTGCATTGCCTCAAAGAAATATATCAGGGTTGGAAAAAGTGCTTTCCTCTTGTGGAAGCTTTGCTGTTTTTCCCCCCATCAAGCTTTACTTTTGTTTTTATATGATTTTGTCCTTAATTAGGCTCTTAATTACTTTCTCTGAAACCACAGCAAGTCTCATCGCTTTGTAATTCCCCTGATCTCTTGTGACTTCTTGTTTTAAATATAGATGGTGTTTTATGTGAACAGATTGTTATCCTCAAAAATAATTGCTGTTGTAAAACCTGTATTTTACATCCTTTTCTACTTCAACACTGTTTCAAACTTTATTTCATTCAAAGTTTTCAAGCCAGTTCAGGTCCTGTATGCTGGAAAATTTAAAATTTTTCTGGTTTTATGATATATCTCTGCACTTGTTCTGTGCTCATTGAAAAAAAAAAAAGGATGATTCTTCTTCCATTATAATTGTTCCATGTATGGTCACCACTGGTATTAAGGAAACAATAAGCTGTGGAAACATTTCCATGAAGAAAGTGGGGAGAAATAGGTAGGTGGGTGAGCAGCACCAGCCAGGCTGGGGAAGGCAGAGCCTCTGGTATGCCTTTTCACAGGATGGAAGGGTGTGTGCAAGACTGTGTGCAGGCCAGTATCTTATGCTTTAATGGTATCTGGTCAAGGACTTTTCCAATGCCAAGGGATAATTGGAAAAGGAGGAAGCCATAAACAAGAACATAGAAGGACACACAGCTGATGAACAAATGATAAGGGAGGCAGTTATGGGAACCAAGCTGATCAATCACACTAATTGATGGGGACCTGTGAGCATGTCAGAATGTTTATTCCAGGGAGGTAATCTGGAGATCTGCTCAGGGACCCTGTCAATTGGGAATCCGAGGGAAAAAGGAGGAAGCCAGAAACCAAAATGTAGCAAGACCCAGACCTAATAAAGCAAACATGGAGACAGTGACAAAACACAAACCTCACCTGTGATACTAATTTTGGGCTGTCAAGGAATCACAGATGCCAGTTCCAGGAAGATCAACCTGCACTTTGCAGCAGATTAAATTGTAAACCAGTGTGACTCTGGATCAGGAGGTGTCCAAGGATGGATATATAAGTACAAACCTTTGGGGAACCTACAGGAGATGGAGACTGGTTGCTTGTAAAACGGGGCAGGTCATTGACCAAGTCCTGCACCTGATCTCTGCAGTATGCCTTATCTTTTTATGTTTCATTAAACCTTTTCTTAACTGTATCCTGACTCTCCGTCTGTGTGTGTGTTGTCAGGACTAAGTGCCAGTCGCTGGTGAGACCTGTATGTGTGTCAGTGGGTTCTGTGCTGGCTACTGGAGACAGGCCAGGGGTGGGGGTGCCTGTGCTGACAGCTACTGGACCCAGTGGGGCCTCTGTGCCATCTGCTGGAGTGAGTGTGGGTCTTTAACTTCTGGCCACTCAGACAGGAACACTGTGTGTTCCCAGCTACTGGGGGCCAAGGGGGTAGTGGTGTGAGAGTAGTGAGGGGCGGAGCACTGGTGGCTGAAGTGGTACTGCGGGTCACAGCCTGTATGCCAGGTGCCAGCTGCTGCTCCATTTTCCCAAACCAGGTGTGTACGAGGGCTGGGGGTTTTGCTAGTGAACCTCAAGGTGGTCCGGACAGCGAGGACGGGGCCCTGAGTCAGGGCTGAGGCATTAGGTGGGTAGAATGTCTGTGCTGCTACATCCAGGAGACTTGCAAATATGAAGTGCATGAGGGATGAGTGTGTGAGCATGTCTGCTAATCAGCATGAAGCTGGAGTAGCTGGTGAGTAGGGGACCTGGGTGCTGGACAGACAGAGTGCTGTCCTTGTACCTGAGAATGTGTGTGTGCTTGTGAATCTAGAGACTGTCGTGTATGCCTGCACTAGTGGCCTCCTGTCTCTATCAGCTGAAGAGGAGAAGGGCAGTTGGCCGTCTGGCTTGGTTTTTATGAGTTCTGTGTGTAGGTGCTGTTGAAGACAGCACCTTGTCTATGCCAGCCTATGTGACCGGCTGTGTCAGTGTCCTCTGTGTCCATGTGTGTGTCTCTGGGACATGTGTGAAGCTTTGCTACTAGATGAAGCTGCAGCCAGGAAAGCAGCAGCCATGTCCCTCAGGCAGGGCAGAAATCAGGGATCCCTAGGCACTGGGCTGGGCTCCAGCAGCTGGGCAAGAGGGTCCTGGGCTGGAGCTGCTGGGGAAAGTGGCAGCAAATCTAACATCACTTAGCAGAATCATGCTTACAGATACTGCATCATTCCTTATATATCCCTTTTAAAGTGTTGTGGGCTAATTACAGGTAGTAGAATGACCTCCCATATGAATATGCATTTGGAGCCTCTACTTTTCCTTTCATTAAGTTGTGATGTACCTGTTGGTCTGCATTGGGCAAAAACCCAATAAACTACAATTACTATTGATCAGAAGATATGTAGTAACAGCCTGTTTCCACTGCCTGCTCCCTTATGCACTCTCAAGTGCCCGAGGCACTGTTGTGCTTTGTCCTTCCAAGTGGGAGCACAGGGTAGAGGCCTTGGCAGGCACAGAGTGTAGCACTGGATTGGTGCAATGTGATAAAAAATGTGGGTAAGAAGATACAGGAATGTGGACTGGGGCTGTGAGAAGCGAGGAGTATATTACTTTATGATGTAGAGTGTGTGACTGGAGGGTGTGAAGGATAATGCATCTAGGTGGCAGTTTGCAGTGAGAGGAGGGGGGAGCTGAGGGCAGCCAGCTGAATATGGAAGCTTCTTTAGGATCAGAGGCTGACTACTGCCTAAAATAGCTCCAAATAAATGCTGTGTCAAAAGCCATGCTATATGTGTTTTTAGGACCATTATTAGGGGCTTTTCAAATCTTACCCTTATGAACAAATAGTTTTCAGGACATAACTGCAAGTGTTTAATGTACATATTTTTGAGGTAAAATGTCTAATTGTGAAGTCTGGAAATTCAAAAGTAAAGTAAATGGTCCTGTCTCTCATCCTGATGGCTGGAAACTGATCTGTTACTGGGACAATGAAAAAATGCAAGATCATGTAAGTGTCTAGGTAGATTCTCTACCCTTGCAAATTATACACCAATTTCAATGCTGGATTAGCAGCTGATGCCAGTTGATGATCCAGAGATATCTCTCTTTGTGTGTTGATTTAAACTAATGGACCATGTCTGTTGTCTGAGTGAAGGTAGGCTTGTAGTTCTCTGGTTTGCATAGTCTGATTTTTGCTCTGCATTTCACTTTTAAGCGATCACTTGTTTAATGTGTGAACTTGTTATAGTTGGTTTCTGTAAGAAGAAAAAATGAAAATGTGTTTGAAGAGCTTATAGATCATTCTAGCTATCATTATTATACAAAATTAATAATTCCTAGCAATTTCTTCAGTGATGCATTGGAAATTGCTATGTAATGCCATCTGGTTCAGGAAACTTGAGAAAAAAAATAATCTGAATGAGGTTGAGTATCAAAGAAAATGCCAGTAGCTCTCCTATTTTATTTCAGTTTCCTATAATTTTATACAATAAATTCTGATCTTTTTATAAATATCTGTAGTGCAAAATAATCCCATATATTTCCTGGTAACTGAACTAAGACTAGAATTTTTTTAAAAATCCTGTTTCAGAGCAGACACTGATTTTATTTTGGATATTTTTTTAAGATTGCTTTTGTGAATGATTTGTCCATAAAGGAGATGTATAGAACAATATACCTTCTCCTATTTATGGATTCTAAAATGTGAAACTGTACACAGACCTTGTTCAAATATTCCTATTGGAGCAGAAAAAATTAATCCAAACCACTAGATATACATAAGAAAGTATGTATATCAGTCATAGCTCATTTTTTAGTGTTTATTGTTCTTTTAGCAGATGAGCACTTTATTCCAGGTTTAAAATCCCCTAGATGGCACTACAGAATGCAATATTTAAATGTTTCATACAATGTTATTAAATAGATGATGTTAAATAATTTTTCTCTGGAAAAATAAACATCTATAAGTAACAAAATTAAGTCAAAGGCAAAGTTTTGTTTAATACATTCATGGTATTTTGGCATGTCCTGATGTACAAAAAGTGGAATGGTATGCTAGACATGTGCCAGATCACATATAACCCTTTCTGCTCATGTGGTCCAGATGGTGGCTGTCAGTTTCAAATCCAGACTTGGGCCTCCAGGTCTGAATTGGAAAATAAGTGTGTTCAGTCTAAAGGGACTAAAAATCAGGAAAGAAAACAAGTGGTGTTGTCTTCTGTTAGAAACATACTTGGCAACTGAATGTACTAAAATTGTCTGTTGCAAAGAGTTGTTGTTTGAGATCACATAAGAGATTTAAACATTTTAATTGGTATTTAAATTTCATGCTTTAGTTGCAGGTAGCTTGCATGCTGGACCTCATGGGAATCCTGATAGTTTGTATTACCCCTGAGCACTTCTTTCGCAGTTGGTATGTCATTGTCTGCAGATCGCTACAGTAAATACTTTACTGTACTGCTGAAAAGAGAGAAAAACATTGCCATCTGCAACTACAGCTTGCAAATTACAGCTTGCAATCGTCTGCTATTAAATAAAGACACTTTAACAATATTTTGGGTTTTAAATTAGCAATTTACATCACAAGATGCTGAAAATACTAGTCTTTTAATACAGCAATTTTCTTTCATTTTAACCAGGCTTCAACATTTATTGAATTAAAAAAAAACACAAAGAAAGTACTACAAACCAATGTTTACTTAAACAATAGCCACTGACAGCAAGAGACACACAGATGGAAATACAATCACTTCTATCTCAGTGGGAGGTTTCATTTGAGGACCTTGATGGGGATGTGATTGGCCTGGAACACTCTAATTTGCATTATGGAGAATCTATCATGATGCGTTTTTCATGGCGCTGCTGTGCCAAGCTAGCTCTCCTGTGAGGAGCTGGTGACACACAGGGAGAAGGAAGGAAAGACTTTAGTCTGGATGAGAGGAAAAACGGAGTTTCAACTATTGCAAAAAACAGGCTCTCTTGGAATAATATGCTGTTCTATGGACACAAGTAATGGCAGAACCATGCCTTCGGATATTTATTTGAAGCGTGGTAGAGAGGACAGCAGAGGAGCTATAGGGCATATTTGATATGCGGTGCATATTGCCCTATAGGTTAAGGAAGGAAGAGAATTGCATAATGTCCTGCCAGGAAATGGCCCAAAACGTCCTTTTTGAGTGTCACTTCATTTACAATGATAGAATGAAAGAGTAGAGAGAAGTTATCCATTATAATGAGTGCCGAGCTCATTCTTTCATCCAGGGAATCTTAGTGTCAGCAAAATATGTGGAGAGATTCTTGACAGAAAAAGCCGTCGATGTAATGGAAAGTGCCAGCAAAGAATTCTATGAGGTAAGCATAGTTTTCTGTTAAATTCTACCAGATGGTTCACAAAGGCCTATAAAAGTGCTTTCCAGTTATAAATCTTACAGAATTTTTCCTCCCAGGGCTAATCTTGTAATTGTTAATCAGCAAAAACTACAAGTGCTTGCTTTATCTATGAGTACACACAAAGATGTTTTACTTCTAGTCTGCCTGGTCTTTTGGGAAAAGCAAATTCTGTATTATTGATGAGAAGGTAAATCTACTGGGGCACGTG
This sequence comes from Climacteris rufus, assembly GCA_013398175.1. NCBI lineage: Eukaryota > Metazoa > Chordata > Aves > Passeriformes > Climacteridae > Climacteris > Climacteris rufus. The sequence goes on from VZRZ01001230.1 coordinate 25,316, forward strand.
GGGAGTAGCATAACAGTCGTGGTGCATGTGCACACCTCCCAGTTGGGTACGTTTGCCTCCTCTATTTCCTCTTTTTTGTTTTGTTTTCTCTGTATATCTTTATGATCTCATCTTAACTATCTTAGGATCCTAGAATGCATTTTAAGACTGTTATACCCAGCACCATATAATTTGAACCCTCTGTAAAACTCTCTACATGAAGTTAGCAGCAGCAGCAGCGATATCTCCAGTACAAACTTAGTAGCTGTCACTTACAGACATACTGAAGCCCCTGATACCTCTTACTTATACTGCAAACTCTTAGAATCAGGTTTATATCTCACCATTAGCAATATAAAACTTAGCATAATCTCAGCTGGGCTGTGTAGAGAGAACTGTGATACAAATACTTTTCAAAAAAGCATCTTTTGTTATTGGAAATTTAAATTATTGTTATTTAGGTAATTTTTTCTTAATCCTTTTTATTTTTTCTCTGATAAAAAGAAGTGTCTCACAACTGTAGGGTATACAAATTTTCACAGTAAGGGAACAAAAGGAGGAAAAAGTCTTTTAATAAAAAATTAATCTTACTGAAATGCAGGCAGTTATACTCAAAGCACAAATCAGCCTCAGAATATTGTTATTTGTCCAAAGTTTTGTGAAGTACAATTCCTTCATTGTATGTCATTCTCTTGGTGCCTGCTGATTAGCTAAGAAATTTCAGTCACGATTCTAGCATAATAATGGTAAGACCTGCTTAGATTCTTATGGTGATTTGCCAGCAAAAAGCACTAATGCAATTACTAACTTACTTTTTTGGATTGGAAGTATGATTAGTCACCTCTCTGATACTTATTATTATTCCACATTATTATTTCACTTAAGAACTGATGCCATACATTCTGTTTAAATATCATATTGATTTGCATTTAATCTTATGAGTCCTGTTCAGATGCTTTCTGTATCTAACTCAGCTGCTGCTTCAGCTCTGGTTTTCGTCTTCAGAAACACAATCCAGAGGACACTGTTCTTGGCCTTTTATTAGATGCTAGTTATAGTGCCTTTGGGTGATAAGGATTGGTGGATAATGGAAGGATTTTCATTTCTCTGCTGATTATGAACTTTTATTTTAAAAGGTTTAAAAGGTGGAGGTTTTTTTTATGATTGACCGTACACTGTTGCACTTGGGCACAAAAGAAAGACGCAGACATGCGTTGGAGAAAGCGGAACCAAAACCCTCTGGGGTCGTAGACCCCAGACTTTATTTTATATATCCTCCTAAAAACCACAGTGGATTGGAGGGAGAACTTGCCGCCCCTCAATCACACTGGTCAAAGGAAATATTCATCAAATATCTCCGCCCAGGAGAAAGGAATGCAAACAATAGAACACAGTTAGAAAAACATGGCTATGTTTACAGAAAGTGCATAAGAAACTGTTACAGAAAAATGAAAACATCGAAGAACTGCAAAACTCAGGGCAACAGTACACCATGTCACTAAAGTGTAACCAAACTTGCTCTAATTTCTTATGACAAAATTCACACATTCCTGTAATGTGTGTGGCTTTAGAAGATTGAGAAATGGCACTAATCTAGTACTAATCTAGTACTAATATTTGGAACAAAAATATAGGTACTTATACCTTTCTTAGTTAATGTTCAGTCTTTTCTAAACCATTGTTTCTGTATGATAACTATGCATATGTTGCTTAAAATGTGGAATAGCTATAATTTTTATATATGCTTGTTAGGAGGCTGTGTTTAATGCTGAAGACATCATACAGGTCTCAGCTTGAATTAAATATATCCTTTTCTTTTTCAAGAAGAAAAGGCCATTTTTTCTGTTTTATTAGTAATATGATAATTATCTGTGGACTGCTGAGAAAAAGGGAATAAAATGGGAATGTTTACATTTGCACACATATAATACTTATTACACAGCTTTTGATATGAATCCCTTGAGCTGGATGAAGGCCAGTGTATTTCCTAACCTATCATAGAACAGCTGGAGGCCATGTGTAACTGCAGACTTGCCAAATGCAACATTCTTGGCTCATGGGAATTTGGATCAGAGAGACTGTGGCAGTCCAAGAATGCTTCATAGAGAAGCATAATTTAGACATGGTTCCTGTAATCCTGTCAAAGACAGTCTGCAGATAGTCTGAAAAAAATGAGACTTTTCAAGAGATTAAGAAGTTCAATAAAAACATAGGCATACTGTATTCTGGAAAAGGGCAGATTATTATTTTGAGATCTGTGATGGACCAAAGATTTTGCTGATGCTAAACTTAAAGCTAGTGGGCACAAAACTGGATGTTTTCATCCCAGGTGACTCAGAAGCAAAACATAATTCTTTAAAAATTCTCATGTTGTTTATTAGTTTGAATATGCCTGGACAGGCAGTAATAAGAGGAAGTGTGTGGTCTGTTCCATGCAGACTTTAAGAATGTGACCTTTATAAGTGTATGCTACAGTTTAGAATGTAGTAGAAAAGGTAATTTTTGGAATAGTTTTTGAAAGACATTGCTTTGGGAGTTCAGATTCTTAGCAACCTTCACTGCGTTGATACAACTGTTATAGACACTTCAGAAATAATAATAAATCTAGATTACACAGATACTGGCCCAAAGGGCTGGATGTTATTGCCAAATTCTAAAGTGAGAACAGGACTGTACAGATTCCCCATGCAGCTTGTGTTTAATTTTACAGGAGACATTGTTTTAATTTTTCTAATGATCCCCAATATAGAAATTATATTCTAATCTGTGCAGGGGTCCAAGAGATTTTGTGTACCTGCCAGCAAAATAATCTTCTAAATAAGACACAGTTTTACTTGGTCATATAAATACCTACTGGAGCTTGATTAGAAGATACTGTTGAGAGGTGTATGCTAAATTTTTACTATAGTACTGATAACCTCTAAGAAACAGGCAGTAGTCCCAACAACCTGTCTTTGGAGGTAATCTTCTCATGGAAATTTCTGGTTTTACCTGTCTTCTTTCTTAGAGTCAGGCAGTTGGCTGCTTCAGTGGTATTCACAAGGCTGCAGCAAACACCCAGGCTCCTATTTTTTCCATGATGCTACATACTGAGAGCTAAAATTCATCTAAGAACAGGAACATTCATGCATTTGGAGCACTCTCCAGAGCCATGGTGGTCACAGCTGCAAGGCTGGCAAGACCTCTGCAGCTCCAGAGGCTCCAACTTCTGCTTGAACACAGTTGTCCAGAGTGCCAAGAGTTTGGTTTTTTTCCCCTTTGAAGAGAGCATTGCTGCTCTCTTCTTGATATACTAGCTTATGTGGTGGAGTACATGATCGCTTAGGGAGTGGATCCAGGTCCATGGATCACTTCACTGTTTGAAGACAAAACCCTGTACTTCCCATTTTTTGTGGCAAACTACCTGCTGCTAAGGAGCTTTTCCTGCTGAACCCGGGCTACTGTGTGAAAATAAATTGGTATCTCTGTGATAGGAACACTGGGGGAAAAGAGCTTGAATCTGTTGCCTATAACTGAGAAAATCCATCTTGGATGAGGTAGACTTGAGATACTCTCCCTGACTGCAGATATTTTTATGTCTTTTAAACTAAATGGTTGTTGAATGAAAAACAACAGCAGTGTTACTGTCATCATCACAGTTTAAGTGTGTTCCTACCTCTCCCTTTGACATACTTTCAAAATGATCTCAGAAGTGGAGATGCAGTCCTGAGCTATCAGCCTTGCCCTGTGGAGGAAGTAAAGTATTTTGCCCCTTATCTGTGAGGCCATCTGAAGCTTCCGTCCATCATGAGATCTTGCTCTTTCTGTGTGCCCACCTCCTAGCTACCCATCTCAGCCTTTGGGGCTCCAGAGTCAGCAGTCACTCCCTGTTGTGTCTGCTACTGAGTTCCTCAAAGCGACTGCTTTGCAGACCCGCTTTTCCAGCTGCAATGTGGGATAGATGAGAACTGGAAATGCGACACCTGTTTAGTGACTTCAGCAATGCTTCTCCTTTATAGGATCCTGGAGATACCTCTGTTAGTCTAGGAAAAGAAGAAAAATGTCCATAACCCTTAAGCACAATTATTATGCTTGTATGCAGCTCACATATAAGTGCTGTGGAGTATTTAACAAAGATCTCCAACTACTTCAGATACCAAAAGCAACAAAACTGTGATAAAATAATATTTAACACAGGATACTTAGACTGGTTGCCAAGCTGTTTTAGAGCAGACTCAAAGTGCTTTTTTGAAGTATCACATAGTGCCACGTAGATCCACTTTTAATGGGAAGCGTAAAAAAAATCCACTCCTGCACATTTAATGTTTGGCAATTAGCTTTTCTTTGCTATTACCTGAACTGCTGCTAAGGCAGATGGCACTGTCTAGTTCCTGTCATCAACTGATGAACTTCAGCTGTCTCTAAAAGGTGCTATATAAAGAGAGTTTCTGCAGGAAAAGAAAATGTGACCCTGTTGTGCAAGTGATAAAAATCAGTGTACTGGCTAATTGTCAGACAGACTAGTGATCATACAGTGATGATGGGCACCTGTGCATTACTGGAAGTTAGTTACTGAATATAACCATTTCTCTTCTCTTCCTAGAGAGAGGAAAATAAATTTGCTGGTATGTGTTTTTGTTCAGAGCTCAAATGGCCTTCTCTACTATCAGGCCTTAATTTAATAGGATTTTTTCCTTGTTCAGAATTAGTTCCATGCTGATTTTTTGAATAGTTTTTTTGGTTTTTTTGGGTTTTTTTTTTTTTTTTTTTTTTCCCTAGGAAATATTTTATTTAATCTTACTTTCAAATCATAAGACAATATAAAAAAAATTATCCAGCTACACCTTTGGGACTGACAGGTTCCAAGGTAGGAGAAGCAGAAAGTAAGGTCACAAATTGCCTCCTCCTCTCATTCTGGTGCTGGAATTGGTAACTCGAATACAGTGGAAAGAGACTTCCTGAGAGTGAACAATTTGATTTTTCTGCCAGAAATAGAGTGAGAGGTGATTTACAAACTACAGAATGGATGGGAATCTTGAGACTAACATTCTTCAAATTATTACTTGATTTGTTTACTTCAGTGAACAATCCTAATCCTATATGTTGAGTTTTACTTTATAACAGGGTCTTATTTTGCAAAGACAATCTTACATTTTTCCGACAGTTGTACTGCCTACAGATCAGTATGTCAAATAAGAGAGGAATACTCCAAAGTTGTCACTGTCAATGCTCAATAAGAGATAAAATCCCTCAGAACACTTTGCATCCTGCAAAGAAATAATTTTTAAGGCTATCTAATCAAAGTCTGGATACTTGCATACCATAGACTGCATTCTTTAGAGTCAGAAATAATTTGCAGGTGTTTCTCATCTGCATTATGATTGTTTTCAGTAGTTACAGCCAGAGGTCTCAGTCCTAATGTACTAGGCATTACAAGAAAAGTAATGAATAAAGATATTTTTTCTGAAGGACTTTTACTCCTGAGCTAGAAAACACTTTCTAAGAAGGAGGAAAATGCTGAGTGTGCTCATGGTAAGTATTTCATGTAACAGAAGTTTTTTTCCTCCCGCTGCTTAAGGACTGCAAGAGTGGAATCCAAGTCCTTCTCTATATAATTAAAGGATCTTAAAAAACTATTTTGTTTGAAAATATATTAATCTATGTTTGTCTTAGAAAATGCAAGAGAGAGATAGCTTTGGCCAACATGTTTAACTACTAAACATTTAGTTTAGTTAGTTAGTAACATTTAATAAAGCTCTATGATTTATTATTATCTTTAGTATTCTTTCCCTTGAGGAGCACAACTCAGCCGTCATTATAAAGTTTGTGTGAAACACAAGTATATGATGTGGGACTGAATAGGCCTTTTTTCTTCACCTAAAAAATGTTTTATCACCTCTCTATCATTTTATATTTCCATAGTGGCTTAGCTTTATGTGGGATGAGCCCCAGCTCACCCTGAAGAGATTTTGAATGCAAGGTGCTCGGCATCCTGCTTGACTGCCATACATATATCTGAAACACAGACTTGAGTGCAAGCAGTGTGCCTGCCAGCATACAGACTTATCTGGCACACTTCCATGATTTGGAAGGCATGAGCAGGCTGTGCTTACAGGTTTGCTTTCCACTGAGGGTGTGTCTGGTTTTGAAGATAATTCTTAGGCAATTCCTGCCCTAAAGAGCAATCTAGATAAGAGGCAACAGATGATTTCAGTTATTTAAGAGAATAAAAGTTTAAATTTTTTAAAACTTAAATGGTAAAACTGGTCACAAAGGAAAAATTCCATTCTTATTTCATCTAAAGTCTTTGAAGAAAGATTGTTTTAATATTAAGAGGAAAAATTCATCTTCTAAAAAAACCAGACATGACTTCATATGTGGAAACTAAGCTCCTAAGCTCAAGTAGTGGCAGGTGAATTAAACTGAGGCTGATGTGGGGCATAGTTGCTTGTCAGACAGCCAGACTCATTCTGGCTGGGAGATAAAGATATTTGGGAAGAGATTTCTAGAGCTACGTCCACTAGATTTCAAAATTCTCAGGTAAATTTCACCCAAATCAATAGTATCTATTTAGATTCTAAATTGCCTTTAAAAAAGTCTCTAGGATTGAGGTTTCAACAAGAAAAATCAATCACTTCACAGGTTCTTCTTGCCTGGCCTTCAGACCATGACCCCAAACTTCCAAACTGGCTAAAATAGATCATTTTCCATCAGCAGAGACAGAAAAACCTTGTTTCTGGGACTGCAGGCAATTAATGTCAGAAAAAAGGATTTTAGTTATGATTCTAGAGTTAATCACAATGATACCTTAAACCAGAATGTGGAAAATTGTGAGCTGTCAGCTTTCTTCTCGTACTATGCCAAGTATTTTGGATTATTGATTTTATCTTGATTAGGACACAGATGCTTTGCATGGACATCCTTAAATGCGCTTAAGCCCGGAATGCTCTCGAGGTAGCGACAGCGCTTTTATGCATGCGTGATCCCTGCCGTGGTGAGTTGTATAAATCTCCCAAAGGACAGAGTCCTAACTACTGCAGATAACCTGTTTCTGCTGGCTCCTCTGGGACAAGAGTTTCCCCAGGCGTGGTGTACTAGCGTCGGCAAGAATAAAAGGCTAGACAGAGGGTCCTTCTCCAGGATATCAGCCATTTATTGCGAATCCAGTATTGCTTTGTGAGGGCCCAGAGTTATCCAGGTGGCTGAGTAACCCAGAAGAAAGAGCCAGGAAGAAGCCCTGCAAGGCTCTTTTAAAGGGAGATGGGATCAGGAAACACCCAATGGGGAATGGCATAGTTCAAAGTGACCAGTGGAGAAGAGCTTTCCAGGACATAGCCATATATGGCCTCTGAGATACAGGCAGAGGTAACACAAGGGAAATATGGGATTTTACCACAGCTTAGGCAGAGAGCTCAGATATGGGAAGAAGAAGGCTGAGGGCTTAGCATGGGCTTTCTTCCCACCAAAACCTGAAGCTCAAAAGCAACAGCTTCCGCCAAGCGCGCTGCTACACATCTTGCCTTTCATTTTTGTTGGGATCCTTTATAAAGCATTTCTTTTCCATTGCCTAATTTGTTCAATGGGAAAAGTTATAGTTAACTTACAAGGATATTGTAAAGGTAAATGGTATTTGCCATTTGGACAGCGCTCTCATGCACATGATATGACTCTTGGGGTCAGGGCCAGGAATTGGACTTGATCGCCCTGGTGGTTTCTTTCCAATTCAGCATGGTCTGTGATTCTGTAATTATAAAGTGGTGCTGAGAGGGACTGTACAGTTAGTTACACAATGAATTATGAATTTGGTTAGAATTGCTATTTATTACAGACCCTTCATTCCGTAGAATAGAAAAACTATGTTCAAGTTTTTTGCAGGAAGGTGCTAAGCTTAGACAAGTGTTTGCTATAACAGCTTTTCAAAGTTAATGAGAAATACCTATGTAAGGTGGATTTTAATAAGCATTGTCTTGCTGAGTTCTACATTTTTGATTAATTTAAAATAAGTTATCCAGGTTTAATGTATCAAAAGACAGCTACATTCCAACTCTGCTTGGATTTTTGCATAGAGTAATGATTTTTGTTTAGGTACGTGCATTTAAATCTCAAGGTCATAATACTTTTATTCAAGAATCCATTTACATTTTCTGTACTCTTCTACATCAAAAAAGTTTGTGGTTTGATTGCATCAAATCTGAAAACGGTAACAGACTAGAGAAATGGCTATAACTCTTTAAGTAACAGACCTAATTAATACTTACATTAACTAGCTTAAAATAATTGCAATATTTCTGTCAGTAGTGATATATAAAAATGTTTTGTCTTTCTTATGTCAAGCTTTGACTGACTGTAAAAAAAGTTTTCTTCCAAACAACTGATAAGGCATAATCTGCTCCTCTTTATAAGAAGCAAATCTGTGTAGTCATAAGTACCTGAGAGCCAGAGAATATGGATAAGTTTGCAGATTTTAGAGACTTTGTAAAATATATCCTGTACTATTTGGTTATAATTAGAGACACTACTTTACTTTTATCAGTACAGTGTTTTGTTGACAGAATGTAAAGCATGTAAAGGACTTCTAACCTTTCAAAATTGGCTGCTTCACAAGCAAAATAATCTTATGGATAAAACCACAATTTAAGCTCCTGTTATGTGGTTATTTCACTCCCTCAGAGAAGATACCAGGGTGGGGTGAATTATCTGATAGACAATTGTTTGAATGACAGCTACTGTGTTGGCACTCAGTGATGAATTCTGGAGGGCTGATGGATATTTTTGAGTGAAAAAGAATGTTTCTCAAGGTATAAATTAAAAAAAAAGTTATGCAATTTAAAAAAAACCCTACCAGCAGTTTGAAGAAACCATTGCTTAATTCTATATTTCTTGAGCTAAATGCCTGCTCTGGAATCACCCTGTTTCCTTGGTAATAGCTAATTGTACTGGATCAACTAAATTGCATGTGTCCTTTTACTTAACTTTGGAGAACACATAGGCAATTATGGGAACTAAGAAAGGTTATATTGCCCATCAGTCATTCTAGTTTTATACTTTATTCATCCTGTGGTGCCTTATAATTGTTTCTTAAATGACCTTATTATGTTTGTGCAACATGGAAAATAGCTTATTTCACCTGCTTAAAAATTGTTCAGATTCCATGTGTTTCTATTAATTCATTTTTATAGGCAGATGGCTTAAATTACTTATTATAAACTATATGTCTGTGGGTTTCCTGCACTAATTGGTAAGCCAAATTACCTAACCAATTGGTTTTTCTGGCAGTGATGCCATAGAATTTGTTTATACCTGTGCACAGACTTTGCCACTGGTGGGCCTGCACGCACTCTAGTGCTTCAGGCATTTTGATGTGTCTTGGAGAGTTAGGAAAAAGAAAGCAGTGCAGACCATGTGCATCTGGCTTCAGTTTCTGCCTGCATGTTCCTTATCACAGACCTTCTTCCATTTTCCTCATGCTTGCTCAGTATAAAAGCTTATTTCATGTCAGTATCTGACAGGGCGATATGAATTATGCTTAGTAAAAAAATCCTAAATTTTGGTGACAATGGGACTTTTTTGACTCTAAAGTATATAATCCATATTTCAGCACTCTTTAGCTGAGTAGATGGTATTGAGTAACATCAATATAATGTGCTTTAAATATTTTTCTGGTGTGACTCCAGTATTAAAGATTGATTCTGTTAAATAGCAGTGAATTCCATGTCAAGAACTGAGATTCTGAAGTCACCTAAGCAGAGTACTTTATCTCCTAAGTGTCCTCCCCAGGCTTTCTGACACCACCAGTTAGCAGGTGAAGCCATTCTTTTGTGGGAATGATAAGCTGAAAACCACTGATCACATTATGCCAGGTAACTCAAGGTAATTAATGAATGTACAACTAAGTACAATATCTTCAAGTCATATCTACCAGAAGCAGGGAATGCTCATCAGTTTTCTGAGTCAACTGATGGAGGCAGGATGGCTTTTTTTTTTTTTGCATGTGAGGAAGAATTTATATCCTAAAGGATAATTCTGTATCTCTTTTGTGACTAAGAGCTTGGGGCTTCCTGCTGTTAATTTTCAAGTTAATCTTAACCTCTAGTAACAGAGAATGTATTGCTTCTGGGGTGCCTGATTAAGAAAGCAACCTTTGCCTTTTCTCTCTCCCCAGGAATGGAAGGTTGTAACAGCAAGGAGAAAATAATCATTCTTGTGATTGTACCAGTTTTACCACTCAGAACATTACCCCTAATTCAGCTTGGTGTGTATTACAGCTGTAGTCATTGGTAGTCTATCACTGAAACTCTAGATCTTGAAACTGAAACATGCTTGTAGATTCCAGCATGGAGTCTTTATTGAACCTGTCCTGCTACGCAGAAGGGGATGCAGGGTTCAAGGTGCTGGAATACATGGCCTAGCACTGTTAATTCTCAGCTGTGAGGCAGAAGGCATGCATTTGGCTTGTACATTTTTCCCTATATTTTCTCAGTCTATTTACTATGCAGAATACATAGGCAGATGTGAAAGGAGGAACCAGAACCCAGGAAGAGTTTGCAAAAAATCCCATTCAGGGTCTGCATTCTTAAAAGATGAGAGAGACAAGAGGGAAGGAGAGACAAAAAGAAAAAAAAAAAAAGAAAGCAAAAATAATAGAAAAGAGAAAGAAAAAGAAAAGGAGTAACTTCCCTTACATGTTGCTTTTCTGCTTAATGAAAAACATTGGTAACATTACAAATTTTTCTTAACCAGGGTTAAGACTTGCTTGAAATTTCAGAGAAAGACACTGGGTTCTAGTGTAAACTCTACACCCAGTAAACTCTACTTTCAGGTAGATGTACCAGATGCCTCTAACCACTGACATAGATGTTTATTACCAGTAGTTCTTTATGACCACAGACACAGTAGGATTTTACATGCAACTTTATTTTTCCTCATTTCAGTGTTTATGATTTTTTAACATAGTGGATTTCTGAATGGGTGCTATTCCCATGCACTTTACGTTCTAAGACACTATGATAACTGGGCTGGGACTCCAAATTTCCCCTGCAGGACTGAGCATCTGAAAATCAAACACAATGTTCCCAGTCCTTCCAGGACAACATTCTTTTCTAAATGTGGGGTTGTTTTCCTTTGAAATTGAAATGCTATATAATTATTATAAAACTATAAAGATGTCATAATATAGAATTATATATAATATATTAGTTGTATAATAAGATATCAAATCATTTATCACAGATTTAACACTATCACTGGAAATATGGCATATATCTTACTGTTGAAGACAGGGGTCAGTAAATGAATGTATAATATTTAAAATGTTGCAATGTTTTTAAAGCAGACTTTTTTTTTTCAGATCACAAAATGTTAAACAATTACCCAGAAAGCAGAGGCTTTTTCCATAAGAAAGAAAACTTCAAAAAAGAGATGAGAAAACAGAAACTTACTTTCAAAAAGGCATAATATAATTTCTGAACAATATACAGTACCTTATCTTAATTGAATAGGTTTATCCTGCAACCATTTGTGGAATAGCAGAGTACAGAATGAAGTAAAAACCTCACACATAATCAGTTTTCTTGGTCTAATTTGCAATGCTTAGCAAATTAGATTCTGCAAGAAACAGTCAACCTTTGCCCTTTGCAGATTGTTTATTATTTTCATTTTGAGATGAAAATTCAGTAATTTCTTACTCTTTTGTTCATAGTCAAACTGTTGAACAGTGATCTGTTTAGCATAGAGTGAGAATAATAATGAAAAAATAAGAAGAAAAGGAAAACAAGTACAGATTTTGTTTTCTCAGAAGCCAGAAAATAGAGTGAAGCTGTACTACAAATACCAATTCAAAAGAAAATATAGGTCTGTTTAATCTGTTGAGAATTTGGCAAACAGTGAGTGAATACTTGAAGACAACAAAGAACATAGTTTCACAATCTTGTCTGTCAAAAAAAAAAAAAAGAAAAAAACCACCAGTATTTTCCTGGTATCAGAAGACATGGGAGCTTTGTTTGCAACCCTGCTTATGAGGCATTGGACCAACAGTGCTTAAACTATAAGAACGCTTTTGTTCATCAGTCTGAAAGATGGTGACTTTGTCCACAATGTGGACAGGTTCTTCCCCACAGCTTTGCTCTGGGGATCCTTCACAGTGTTGCTTCCCCTGCTCATACTGTTGTTCAGCCTTCACTACTAATTTATCATGAATAATATTTATTATTCAGCATGGTATTAACATCCTACCGCCACATTCCTTCCTATTCATTTCTTTCCACAGACATTGTAATGCTATGTCAAAACTAAAATTCTCCCTTGCAATCTAAACCAGACAATAAAATATTCAAATTATGTGCAATCACTGGTTTTCACTATTTATTAGTCTAGGATTCTGTTAAAAGATCACAAATTCAATAGCTTTTGAGAAGCTGCTCACATATTCACTAAATATGCTGCAGAGGCTAAAACAATTTTTAAAAGCCTGAAAAACATCCATCTCTCTCCCAAACTTCTTGTCTTTTTAATCTGTGGATTATTCATTATTTTCCCCTTTGTCCAGTTGCCAATGCATTTTCCAAGTGATAGAGTTTCTAATACTTCTCTTAGAGGAGTAACAAGGTGAATAATTCCACAGTCAGAATGATTTTTCCCTCCTGATATTTAGAAAAATAATCAAAACAAACACACTTCTTAATTTTGTCTCATTATTCTTCCTGGAGCTATAATCCCTTTTTGTCACTTGGAATAGTGCCTCTCCTTCTGCAATGCTTTCCCACAAAAAAATTGTAGGTTATTATGGCTCTCCTTAGTTGTTGCTTAGCTAAGTGATATATGTTTGACAGACTGTAATTGCATGAGCCCCTGGAAAGTGAAACTGCCAAGTTGCACACAGCTCTATTTGGGATACATATTACAAGATGTGTCCAATACAGCCAGATATAGTGTGTAAACAAGAGAAAAAAGCCTCAAACTCTGTCTAAAAGAAAAGAGAGGGAAGGATTCTTTTATTAGGACAGTTATAAAAGTCTCAGTTATTTTCTGAATTTTCTAAAGGTCGCTAGTGGAAGCACATACGCACCAGTGTGGATTCAAAAGCACTTGTATGTTCACTGGTCCTCCAAGTACTGACATGGTACTTGTACTTGTCCAGCTGCCATCCCTGCCCAGACCCCATGCTCTCCTGCACTCTCCACAGCTCCCTCACTCACAGGCTGCTCCTGTGTGAGTTTTGCTAGTGACCCCACATACCCCACACATGATTTGTGGGAGATACAGGCAGTTGCCCCTGCCCAGCAGCTGGCACCAGGCACACAGGCTGTGATTCATGGTCTCTTTTCAGCTGCTGATGTTGAGTCCCTCACACTCCTCACTCATGCCTGCCTCATTTGCTAGTAGCTGTTTTGGGGGGCACACACCATTCCTATCAAAGTGGCTGGGTTGAAGACCCCCATGCACTCCAGCGGGTGGCAGAGACCCCACTGGCTCCAGTCAGTAACACCACAGGCCAGGCAAGGTTGTCCACACACCCTTGTCCAAATCCCCTCTTTTGTTACCTCAGAAGTGGCACTTTAGTCCTTGGAGCACTCACATAGACAGAAATGTCTTGAGTACCCAGGGTTCCCCCTTCTTGTCAGTTAAAATCACAGGCTGATCCTCTCCAAATTTGTGCCTGGAGTTTCTTAATGGTCCAGCAATTATTACCTGGAGACTTTTGGTCTTTGCCATTGTCTTTATTATCTATCCTTTGCCTACCATGTTTGTCTTTCTTGTTAACCCTTCCCCCTTAACTTATCTCCTTTTACATTGAAAAGGTCCTTGATCAGATATCCTTGCATGTTCTTGCCTTCCATGTACCCTTGCAGAAGTCAGTACAGTGAACCCCAGGAAACAAAAAAAAAGCCCTAGAAATTGAGTGAACTGCAAGGTGGGTGAAGTGAGACACAAAGAAATATTTGAAGAAAAGGGGAAATGGTATTTTTAAAAGAGTATTTAGTATCAGGTACTCAACTATAACAACAAAATGAAAACCAACCTGCTCATCAAATGCACCAAACAAGTGAAAGTCTGAAATTCTTGTAGCATGTGTTTTTAAATAAAATACGGGGGGGTTATTCTTATTTGCATATTAGTGTTATAGTAATTAGAAAATTATCCATATTAAACATTCTATTCAGATTTTTTTTTCTCAAGTCCCAGAGGTAAAAAGATTTAATTTGATGAAACATCATCATCTACAGCTCAGCTATTCATCCTGAGCTTCCTCTCTAGCAGTAGGGAGAAGTAGGCACTTCTTGAGTGCAGTATATCTCATCCTAAAATAGACTTCTAAAATAGATCAGAGGAAACAAGCGTTGAAATTGCCTAGTTCTATTCATTGACTATGAAGTCAGCCTAGGGAGTTAGGTGAGATATAGGTGTCTACATTCTACTCATATTAAATTAGGTGAGATGAATCCCACCCTTCATTTATTTTTCAAAGAATATAGCTAGAGATTGTCATGTAATGATATGAATATGAGAGATGGGGCTTCAAGAAAAGCATTAAAAATGACAAGAATGGTGATAAGACTGTGAGAACTGTTAATAACACTTATGGATAGAAGTGATCTGAAGTTGGCAGGGTCATACACATATAACTGTGTGCTATTAAAAAAAAAAAAAGCCTATTAAGAGACTGCAACAAAACGTTACAGTAGATCTAGAAAAATGAGTGCTTTCCTCTCTCTACTGATTACTTCTCCATTGCTGCTTCAAAGTCCAACTGAAAAATCTATAGTGCAAAGAAGTAATTCAAAGAACTAGAAAGAATAAAGAAATGAGAGACAAAAACGAGGGAATAAAGATGGGACAATGAAAGCAGAACAAGGGAAACAAGTGTCTTGTCATTCACTGGGCAGTATTTTCTGTCTACATATAAGCCAGATTTCTGGTGACTAATACAATACACTGTTCCTAGCTTGCTGAAGTTGTCACTTAACCACTTCATTGTCTTTTATGTTTTACTTTCTGCTGGCCAATATTTTTCTCTCTTCCATTTTCTTCCTGTCTGTAACTCCTGTGTGCTTTCTAACACCGTAATATTTAAAAGCTTCTGTCAGCCTATCTACCTTTGCTACCAATTGCTATTTTTTTGCCTCACTTCAACTAAGCTCATTGAGTTGTTTTGGGAAGAGCTCAGCCCCCTATCCGTGCATCTGGAGGTACAGCAACAAAATGGAGGGAGCTGCAGAGAGAGGTGTCTGCCAACAGCAAGGGAAGTCTGGCCCAATGGACATGTACAAAGCCCTATAGCATTGAACTGAGTAAGGCACAGGCTGAAAAGAAGCAAAGCATTTCTTTTGTGATTGGGACAGAAACAATGAGTAGTGTGCCAGATATAAAAATGAACTGGAAAAAATAAGTACTGACTGGAGATTAACTCTGTTAATTATCAGAGTTGAGAATGAGATGTACAGCCAAAGTGTGGAAAGGGGAAGCTACAGTTCTCATACACCTGCTTTTCTTAATTCATTCTCATTTGGAAACAAAAGTGCTTTCTTTTCAGTCCAATACATATCAACAAGTAGGAGGAGGAGGATTTGATGACTGAAACTAAATTTGAGGGCAATGATTCTCACACAGCTGACACAAGAGTAGTTCTTTCCTTCAGATGCTGATTTTCTATGTCATGATGTCCCATGGTGCCCACGAAGTTTGTCTCCCCATTGTACAATCCTTTCATAAACAGAGAAGAAAAAACAGCCTCAATGCCAAAGAGCTTGCTTTAAGCAAGTCTGCTGAGGGAGATATTTTTTCCATAATGAGCACGTGTGTCCTTGTGCTGCTCAGGTTTGTGTTAAGTTACTAAATCATTTTCACAGTCTTCTACTTTCTCTTAGGTAACAGCATGGATTTTGGAAAGGAGCTTTGCCCTTTGTCAAAGATATGCCATATCTGAAGTGTAGCCAGATCTCCCTTAAGTGTGAAGAACTTAGGGAGGAGTGTTTGTGTATTGAAGCAATAATGAATTCCAGCTGAGAGACCAGAACCAGAGGATAATGGTGGAGACCAAAAAGCTTCAGTGCCATCCTGCATCATGGCAACAAGCCGAAGTAATGGGAGACTAGGATGCAGGTGAGAAGAACTGAAGAAGTGTAACCTAACAGAGACTATTCAAAATTAATGAGACATATTGAGGTAGAACCTGTTCAGAGGAGAGAGTATGATGAAGGAAAACAGTGAGTGGTTTTAAAAAGAAGGAATTAAAGATAGAAACAGAAATCATGTTGGTAAGTGGAAATCTATTTAGAACACGTTTATTTAGAAGAGAGTGACTGGGAACTTCTCATACTTTTTTTGTTACTCAGGAGGGATGGAGGGATATCTGCAGCTTCCTTTTTTTTGTGTATGAGGGAATATTTTGATATCTGAGTTTATGCTTTTATCTCCCTTCTCAAATCAACACTAACTACTCATTAACTGTTTTGGAAACTGTTTCAGTTTCGGAAACTGAAAGAAAGAAAAGTCTTGACAAATGTATGGGAGATCTGGAGGCTCCAAGAGGTTGTTAGCATATATTCTGAGGTATACAGACATTTCTGAACAGTACAGGAGCAAATTCCTGATCATATTTTTCCTTAAAGTTCTTATGAAAAGCTTTTTCTTACCATTGTCAGGAAGAAGATAAATGCTGGCTGAAGCTGTAGTGAGTCTTATGCCGTTTGGAATCATAACAGTAGCAAATTTATACAAAAACATGAAAATATGTATGATATAGTCAAAGCACTAAATTGAAAATGTATAAATACAAGGTTATTTCTGTTATCTGTTATAAACTGTGTACTTTATATCTCCCATGTTTATTTCAAAACTTCTCTATGAATCTGAGATTCACGCACTGTTTGAGTAAAATTACAATGTTCTTAAATACACATAAAAAAAGCAGTAGGATTTAGGTTCAGGAGGAAAAAAAGTCTTGATTTTTTGGAAGCAATTGATTCTCTTCAGTATATAACTCCATACATACGTTTTCATGCAGATGTTTTGAATTAAAATGAATGAGAAAAGCAAGCAGGCGAGAATTGCAAGCTGATAGATAAATTGCTGAAATTAGGAATATTTCCTTTACATGGAAAAAAACAAAAAAACCCTACATGCATTCACTTTCTGTAGTACAGGCTCAGTCTGACCTCTTCCATGCTGTTGCACTCAGTCGTATGCTGTAAATCCATGGAACAGTTGCTACAAGACAAATACTATTGCAGTAAGCCTGTATATTTCTTAGCAAGAACTGATTTAAAGTAAAGGAGGAAAATGATTTAATTTAAAAGTGAAAATAAAAAAGAACAAACACTCAGACTTTGCAGCATTACTCTGCTACAAAACCCCTGAAAGGTCCCCTGTGAAATTTCTCAGTCCCTTGTATGATATATTCCTTATTTCCTGAGTAAAAGTGAATTGAATTATCATGGATGATAAAGGCATCACTCTTGCCTCCTCTTTTCTATGCCTTCCTCCTCCTTGCCCCATTTGCTGTCTCATATATAGAACTGTAATTCTGTCCTGGATATTAGATTTTCTTTTGACTAAGATGCAGAGTTCTTGCTTGTACATTATAGCTGAATCTGAGTACCTCATGCAAATCCGAGCATTTTTGTATTGAATCTTTTGTAGTATTACATCCCTATCTGTACACAAGCAGACCCAAGTTCCCTGGATGTCAGTCAGAGGTTCTTCTCTTCCGCAGTGCTTTTCAAGATAATTAAACACCTGAGTCTAGGAAGTTACCAATCTGTAGATGACTGCCTTACTTGTAACATGGAGCCAGTAGTCTTTTGCTGACCCAGGCTCCCCTTTTTTCAGTTTGTATTTGCAGGCACTGTCTATGAAAGTCCCTGTCTCTTCCCGTCATTGGAGGGCTACTTTTCTTCTGATAAGCCCTGCACCTCTGCACTTTTTGATAATCTGTAATATTAGGCAGTGAGGTGAACAGCAATAATACCTTGGTCTCTGAGCTCCCTATTGGTAAAGTAGGAGGGGTACCCTTTTTATAACGACTAGCAAATACAACATGTGTGGAGGTTTGTTGTATCTATCCTAAAGGAGAGTGATTTGAAGGTTGCTGCTGTCATATCTATCAAATCTCTCATAATATACTTCAATTATCACAGCAATGTGCAGCTGAGGGTTACTTTATCTTGCAGTGAAGAAAATGGGTAGAGAGGACCAATAGAAATAAATAATCATGATTTTCAGAAATGCAAAGCATAGAGCAGAATAGAAAATGATAATTTCTGACTCACTTTATATTTAAACAGCAGAGATGAGTTCTAAAGCAGTGCAGACAGATATTTTTCTACCATTACCTTCCCACCTCTTGCAAATGATAAAGAAACAGATTAAAGGGCATCCAGTAGTCACTAGTTCATTTGTTCTCCTTTGCAATTGAATATATATTTTTTTTTTTAACTCTAAGTGCTGACAAATGCAGAAGAAAGGCATCCTGTCTCTATTCTTGCACCCTTCACCATTGTCTGCTATCATAACTTCAGAGAATTCAAGATCTGGATAACTGAAAGATAGAATTCAGAGCTGGGAGCAAGAGACCATCTTAACTGGCAGGTGCAATTTATTTATCTGTAAAAATAAGCTCATTAAGCTATAGCAATCTTTGCTGTGCTGTATTGTAGCTACTAAATGTTTGCTTAGGAGTAAGGGAGACTAGGAAAAAGGTATCAGGATTCAGGATGGGGGCTACTAAACGCATGGAGAGCACCTCTAGCACAGAATGAGCCACAAATGGTTGAAGGTTTGAAATGGTATTTTTCAGAATTATAATGTATGCTGACTCCGTTCTTGGACTTCTCCCTAGTCATGCGTATTGCTTATTCTGAAAGGCAGGAGACTGAGCAAGGTGTAGGAGGAAAATTCTGAATCTTTTTTCACTGCTTTTCTTATCGAAGATATACAAATCCTTTATACCCACAGAGATGGTTCTGAGAAGCTTACAGTGGTGAGTGGGGAAGCTGCCCTACCAGCAGTGTTCCTCTGCTCAAGGAAAATGAATTAATTGTATCAATGAATGTAAAGTCTATTAACATAGTTCCCAGTAAATGGGTACCTGAGATGCTGCTGTAGAATTTTAGTGGCAATGAGTTTTTGGTTATATTGGCTTACATAACCATGTACCAAACTATGTAGCAAGTCTAGGTTCAAACCCAGAGGGCTGGTTCCAGCTCTGGCTCTAGTATCTCCATCTCTAAAGAACTCTGTATGGGCTGCCTGAAACCTGAAAAGATTCAGACTGGAGAGAAAATAAATGTTTAAGAATGTTTATTCAAATCCATTGTCTCTAGTGGGATCTCGTTATGTATCAGGTCGAGGAACCTGTGCCAGATAAAGGAAAGAGGAGCCCATCCCAACTGTGTTTTCACTACATTATGTACACAAAGACAAAGCATTGAACATGAGCTTGCTATACTTCATGCAAACTCATTTCTTCTGTGCAAAGCATGTCATTGTTAGATTGTTAGATTTAACCTGTCATTGAGATTCACCCTAGGATTCTCTCTTTTCATTATACCTCTGTGTGTGCAACTAACTGGATTACTCATGTCCTCCTGGCAAGAATAGATTAGTCTACCTCTGTATGTGCATGATTCACATAACTCAGCACAGGATCAAAGGATCTATGATTGCTAAGATGCAGAGGTACTGGTTCATCCTGAGTGCTGGCAACCTGCTAAAATAGATATTCTTTACCAGTCAGTATATCACTGCTGCTATAGAGAAAAGCAGCTCGAATTCCTGTAAGAGAAATAAGAGAAGACATTTCTGTGGAAAATCCTGTACATTCTAAAATGGTCAATAGTTCTCCTGGTGTTTTTGTTTTCTGGATAGCCCTGCCTGGCATATGTGTAGAGTATAATCTAAGTGTTTGTCACCAATCCCAGAGGACAGTGGTAGGCTTATATGGCAGGACAAGTTACATACTTTGTGGGTTTTTTTACCGTTTTTCACAGTTATCATATATTCAGGTTTCTGTCAGGATTAGAGAAATTGAGTTATTTTATTGTTAACCTCTACTATAATAGTTATGTATTTAAACATTGATACCTCAATTATTATTAGGAGAGGTTGCTTATTTCTTTCACCAGATCTACTGCATCTGGTATAATGTTATACTACATGAAAAGATCAAAATATTTGCTCTCTTTCCTAAGACAGTGTTACAGTCATACATAAACACATCTAGGCAGAATGTGAAATCTGAGCTGCGCTTTGGATGTTGCCTACATTTTTATAGTTATATGTCTGATTATTTCTCATTATTTGAAACTACAGAAAATAGGAAAACTCTAAACCTTTGCGGTGATCAATGGTTTTAAACTAAAAAAAAAGGAAAAAATACTGAAAGTAGTGGAACTTCTGGATATAGAAACCTTTTAAAACTGATTATATGTCTGTTGTTGAAAAAAGATTTAAAATTAACCGGTCAACAGTATGTGTTTTTTCCTAAATGCATAGGCTCTCAACAGGTGTCAGTCTGCTTTTACCAATTTCTATAATATAATGGTAAAGCAATGTAAAGAATCCAGGTTTATTCCAAATAGCAGCAATCTGTTGAATTCTATTAACAAAAAGTAAGATTAGGTTATAGTAGAGAAACATGTTTTTTCAGAACATAACTTTCTGTTAATTGCAAGTGTATTCAGATTCTCTAAAATAGAGCTGGATATAGAGCTCCAAATCACATTAAGACCTGAAGCTACCTTGGAAGTAAAGAAATTATCTATTCTTTTCATCTATAAAGAATTCTTATATTCAGTGGACTTGCACTTCCCTTTTTGATTTTTTGGCATCTGAATCATAAATGAACAACAAGTGGTATTCTCATATGTAGTATGAGAATAATTAGCAATGTGTCTTCCCACTAATTCTAGATTACTATTTTTTACTCTTTTTAGTCCCCTTTTAATTGTTCTCTTTGATGTCTGGAAGCTTTCATGAGCAAGAAAACAGATTAAATCACAAAACACATTTAATGACTTTTTCTTTAATCAGAGAATTATTTCTGCAGCAAAATTTTAGGGAATATTAAGTGAATATTTACATTTTGACAACATGCAAACTTTGTTATTCAGTTCATTCTACAGTCATAAACAAGCAAGATTCTTAAAAAAAAGCTTAAAACCAAGTATAGAGTATATAGTACATACATAAAAATTATAAAAAGGAAAAATTTGCTTGCCATTACATTGAGCAAAAGCTTTTTTCTTTCAGGAGCAGGATTCATAATATGTCTGTCCTGACATCCATCCCAGTTTACTATGCAGTGCTGTGTGCTACAACTTCTTTGTGACCTCAGGTTATTGTGTTTCAGTAATAGAAGAATTGTTCCTTGTGTTTGCTGTATTGATGTTTGCAAAATGTTTTGAGTTTCTCTGAGATGGAAGCTGCTATGCCCGGATAAATTCCAGACGATTAATGGACAATTAGACTTCAGACCTGGATTTACCAGAGGAATCTAAGACTGAATGCTGCTTGATAAAGTCTCCATTAATCTTGCACTAACAGAGATATATATGCCCTCCAGTGTCTTGATTCATTAACATGATTTCCATAATGATATACCTGGAATGAAAAAGTTCACCTTTCTACTCAGTAAATGAGTTGGAACAAATGTAGAGAACATTGACCTTACAGAGAGGCTTCTGGGTGATTAAATTGTTGAAACCATGTCAGTAAGTGCATTAGCCACTATAGAAACTTCCCTGTGGTGCTAATGAAGGAGAGAGAATAAAGATCTCTGTAAGCCAATGGTCCATGTGTTTTCATCTGCTAAGAAAGAAAGAAAAAATTAAAAGGATTTTATCTAATCACAAATCCTCATGTTTTTCCCCCCCACTCCGCTACTGTTGAACAAAACTAAAAAACAGTGCCGAGATTGTGAATCAAAAGGCTTTTCAGTCTCACACAAACACTCAGATATATTTAATTCATCTTCTGCATTGATTTTTCAGAGACCTAATCAGTGGAAATTCCAAGGTGTTATGGTGAAGGGAACCACATAAAAACCTGGCAGATAGATAGGACCAGTAGTTTTCAAGTCTTTGAAAAAACTTTACCTTTCAACATGTCTGTGCCAAATATCTTCCTGTAGATCTAGTAAAGGACAGAGGACTTTTAGGGGGAGTTAAAGAACATAGAAAGCAGAACAGCTTTTCACTGGAGCTTCTAATACATTATCTTTTCTAAGCTTAGCTTTCTGTTTGCAGATCTACAGTTCTCTGCATAATTCAGTGCCCAGCAAGAAATTCTGCATGCCTGTGCACAGAATATTAAATTACAGTCTAATACAAAAGGGAATCTGTCCCAGTGCACATGAAGACTGGGGTGTTTTCTATGCTGTGCTGCTCTTTCTCAGCTTATAAGCCTACAAAAATCATACAAAGACATGGCAATAGCAAATTCACAGGTTCAGTCTTTTAAAAGCTCACAATGGATATAACAAAATGTTCATGAAAGAGTTCTAACAGTGGTTTTCCAAAATCGATTTTTCTTATTCTCTCTGACCACATCTCAGTCAGAATGATACCCTTGTGACCTACAAAATGTCTGAGAGAATAAAAATGCAGCAGCAGCTGAGCAAAGAGCAGAACTTTCCAACTCAGGAAAAAAGCAAAAAAGCAGGAGAAACAGGACAAAGCATCTGACTTAATCATATTCTACAATGTAACTTTGCTATGGCTGAAAAGTTTAAGCCTTGCTAATGCTAACATTTCTTTTCTGCCACATAACTTGCACCCTGCCAAATAATTAATCTTCTAGAAAATACAAGCTTGTATGAGACATACTTGCATGATGTAATTCATATGGTCCAAGATTATTGGCTACACCATGAAAAGCAGAACTAATGAGTCTTTTTTTCTTATAATTTGTGTCGTTTGTCTCTAACCTTTTCCAGTTGAGTTCTCTTTCATGTCATCCATGACATCCCTTACCAGCAAGAGACAGCAATGCTATACCTAGACTGGAACTATCTGTGTGCTGATCAGCCAGCAAGGGTGCGCTTGCTGACTTGCTAGAAAGCTGCTGCCAAATGGAGTGTACACGGGCTGAAATCTGTTTGTCTTTCTCTCAGCAGGACAGCAATTTATGGCCTACCCTTCCTCTAACTGCTGATTTTTACAATACTTGAAGGAACATAATTATCTTCGATCATTCTCTTTCATATATATCTGAATGCAGACAGTAGGGTTCAAATATTATGAAGGGCAGGGGAAGTACAGGCATATCTACAGAGTTAAATGTGATAGATCTCATTTGTTATATTTGTAGTATCCAGTTTATCTCCTTTAGGAAAAACAGAAAAAAAAAAAGCCAACAACACAAAACCATCCTGTAACTATTGGCAGAGGATAATAGTTTACAAAGCAATATAGGAAATGCAAATGATAGATTTGTGCTCTGAAAAAAAAGTGGTTTTATCAGAAAAAAAATAAGAAAGATGTGTATTTATCCATTTACTGAAGTTGTTCCTATTTGAAGATATCCTTCTTGGCTGTTGGCTGGGTGATTTTCCTTAATTTCTCAAGGCTGCTTTACAGAGCGATGATTAAGTTGTAGGTCTTGGATACAGATGTTTCAGGAGCACACTTAAAGACCTTCTGATTCTTACCCCTGCACTGCTTCAAAATTACACAACTGGCTGCTTTATGATTAGCCTTTTTATTGAAATAGGAAAATGATGGATTATTTTGTCCCAGATCTGTTAATGATTCACTTTTACTGCAGAACTCCAAAGTGGTTATTCCAGTCCCACATGGCTGGATAACTTGTGTGCTATGGGTCACTGTAAGAAAATTGTGATTGTGACTGAGGACAACAAACTCTTAAATGTGCCTTCCTACTAAGCTCCTTGTACACAGAGGTGCCTCTGCAGGAGATGTTAAGGTGGTATTAATTTAAACCTAATAATTTTAGCATTCTACACAGGTAAAATGAAATTCACCTATGTGTTTTGATTAATCCTGTTTTACTAGACTTTACATTGCTGGGTAACTCCTTGAAGTCTTTGCTTATGTTGAACTGTTGTTCATCTAATGGTGCCTGCTGTCTTTCACTAGTCATGTGATCATCAAAACAATGCTTTGCAGAAGCCCCATGGTGGTTAATAAACTTGGTGAATAAAGCTTATGTGGCCTGAAGGAAAGTGAAATAAAGGTATAAAAGATCAACATCTACTGCATTTGCCCCTGTAATCACAGTGTTCCATCAAGTGAGAAATTAATCATTCTGGCCAAACCAGTACAAATCAGTTCATTTAATGTTTCTTTCACTTACCACTGACAAACAGTAACATTTAAGAGTGTGCATCTCCGTATGACTGTTCCTAGCTATAGGCTAAGAATTATCTTTCGCATAAAAACTCTACATTTCTAGTTCAGAGGGTAACATAGATGAAGCCCATAAAAATGCTGCTTCAAGCATAAGTGTCTGCCTTAGTAGTAAGCATCAGTGCGAGTGAAGACTGCAAATAGACAGCTAGGAATAACAGCACAAAAATCACATGCTGTGTAGTTGCCCTCCACACTGTATCTCTGGTTGGTTCATGTCAGTTAAGCTGTGCCAGTCAAGAAATCGCATACACAGGGAAACATAAAAAGGCATTTTGGTTGGCACCTAAACACTTTTTATTGCACAATTATGCACAAGTGAGGTGAAGCAATTAATTGCATTCTCTCCCAGTGCCTGTAGATCTACAGCAATATGTTTCACACGAAATAGTCAAGATAGAATCAATGCAACTTAAATGTTCTATGTATGTGGTTGAAAATATATTGTTTACTTTAGTGGTACTTTTGGAAGGGGAAAACTTTATTCAGAAAAAACAGTTGTACCCACTGTGCCTCAGAACACTGTCTGCCTTAATCAGGCACAGGGTTTTAGGAGGGAAGGAGAATCTGCTGAGAGCATGATAGCATGAGAGCTGCAGAGTTCTAAGGTGCTGGGAGGCCTCTCAGCAGTTTTAGACAGTACCTTCTGTCTGTCTGCATTACATGAGGAATAATTCCTTCGAAATACTTATTATTGGAAAGATTTAAAAATATGTCTATCTCTGCTCCAGGGCTGCTAGCTGTATGCCGAGTCTTTTTAAGATTCACCCAATGAGACTATGTAATTAAATGCCAGCAAACTTGCCTAAGGGCAATAAAATCCAGCCGTTGTGTTTTCAATATTTTCAAGTGTCTCGTGTGATTGAAATGAACTATCTTTTCTTGTGTGGAGAGAGACTTGTGTGTTTATGAATTGTGTAAAACCTAGTCAATCTTATAGCCCTTACTAATAAATATTCATGTGTACAGCTAAAATGTCTATGGAATTGGAAAGCTGAAACAGTAGAGGCTCCCTGAAAATGTGGGACTTCCCAGTACAAAGCCAACTTCAGAGCACTTCTTCAATGGCACACTGTTGTGATGTTGCTTGATAAGAGTGAACAGGTCTGTCTACAAGAGGAAAGGTAGAGAAGCAGAGAGAAAAGCATTTGAGAACACTATGAGAGCAAACATTAATACGTTCTGTAAAGAAACAACATCTAAGAAATATTTGACTATTATTAGGTTCACCTCCTACTTAAAATGGCCCTTGGCCTAACACTTAGGTCAAAAAAGGTCTTTTCCATACTGCTTGAAATTTATTTGATTTCAGAAAGGCTTCCATCATTGTCCTTTTCACAAGTGATGTGCAGTTCATACACAGCTGAATTTCTTCCTGTGTGATTCACGTTTAACATCTGTGTCTGCATTAGACTAGGAGTTTCTCAGAAGGGGAGAATTGCACTGTTTGTGTTCTATGTCCAAAAGATCAGTGTTACAAGAAATTAAGTACTGAACAGTTACACAACCAAGACATAAAAAACATAAGAACTATGATTGTCTGAGCAGCCTGAATCGCACTTAGCAATAGGATCACAAACTCATCTACTCTACAGCTAAGAATACACAAAGGAAAATTAATTTTAATGAAAAATATTGAACAATTGAATCTACAAGGTAGTTATAACTTGTGAAATTAGAAAAGTATTTTATAGAAGCATTGTTCTGAAGATATTGCCTTAAAGAATCTGTCTCATTTGGCTTCACTGATCCATATCTGTGTCTTAATTGTTTTGCTTACATTGTAACATCTTTGTATTGATGCCTTTTTCTCAGGCTGGCAGAAGACAAAAAAACTGGAAACACAAAGTTATGGGGAAAAGCAATATCTTTTATTCACGTGAACTTGTGGCGGAGGGGGAAGAGGGGAGGCCCCCTGTTCCAATGGCTGTAGTGGTGGCTCCCCAGAGAGCCACCACGAGCAAGCAGGGACGAGGTAAGGGAAAAAGGGTAAAAGGGCTGAACCCCGAGGAGAACTCATATTTATAGAATATTATGTTTCCCAATAGCTGACAGAAATCTCCCAATTAGAACAAAGTACTATTACATGGACACTGGGCATTGGTCACTTTTGTCTTGCTCCCGTCAATGGAGATACGATGTTCTCTTTGGTGTTTTCTTGGTGTTCTCTCTTCGGAGACAGTGGGAATATCATTGAGCAAAACATGTCCTTGTCATGGCTAGAGCAACAGGGACAATTCTGGGGTATGGGTCTTTTATCGGGTATTGGTTCTATAAACACTAGCTGCAAAAAGTTACAGGGAATTCTACATAGGGAATGAAAGCAGCAAAATGAAAAAACAAAAATCTGTTAAGGCATCAGTATTGTAGAGAAGTTCATGATATTTCTATTTAATAATTTCTAGTGATTTAGATAGAACTCTTCACACTGCAAAACTCTTCTTTTGCAAAATGTCACTGAAATTAAACAGCAAAGAGATTTTTTTTTTACAAAATTCAGACTTATATGGAAGGGATGTCTGAAAATCATAAGCTGTTCAGCAAGTTGCTAAGCATTTGGTCCTGATCAATGTGTGATCACCTTTAACATGGTTAATATCTCAACAGTTGTCTATTTTAACCTTACTGAAATAGTACAACTTTAATTTCAGAACATGGAAGCTTGGCAAAATAGGGCTGAATATGCCAACATGCTGTTCTTATTGATCTTGTTGCAATCAGCTTCTGAACTAAACAGATACCATTTAAATGGACAAGACTATCCCTCTCAAAGCAAAGATCAGAGAATGGGGAAAAGCTTGTTCTGCTTCATGTGCTTCCTCTGTACCTTTGCCCAGCCTTTTAAGAGTCTTGTCCTGTCCCAGGTGACTATAGACTGCCATGGTCTTCAAAATCTTCCAGAAAGAAGGGAAGTGGCATGATGTTTGGGCAATGCACCAAATGAAAGTACTATTAGTGGAGCTAGTAAAATGATCTTTTTATTTGACTGACTCTTTTGCAGCCATGGACAGAATTGAAGGAAGAGTGAATTGTGTCCAACATTGCTGGTGCGTGGAGACGAAACCACTAGGTTGAATTAAGCATTATTTTCTTAATATATTGCCAATATTTCAACACTGAGACTGCGTGACTAATGATAATGTTTGGGGATGTGGCAGTGATGCTGAAAATGGAACTTGGCTGCTGGATATTTGCACTGTAGTGTAGATCAATGGACTACGGTCAAAGGTACTCTATGTAAGTGAAGATATTTCTTCTGTGTTTTCCCAAAACAAAGATATCTTCCATTCTTTTATATGATGAAGTTTTTTGTTTGTTTTGTTTTGTTGTTTGTTTGTTTGGTTTGTTTTGTTTTCTTTCATAAGGAGACTTGGTTAGTAGGAAAAATGATAATTAAAAGAAGATCAAAGAAGGTGTTTAGTCATCCCAGAGATTATCAGTGACTGATCACATCAGTGTGGTTTGGTAAATTAAAAAAGGATCTCCAGCTGCTTTGGGCCAAGGTCTTGTGACAATCAGTACTTAACAGCATAATTTCATATCAAAGAAATAACACAGGTGCAGCTTACCCTGCTTTGAAGCAAGAAAGTGAATAACAGAATTGGCCTCTTCAGCTTGAAGGATTCCCTCCCTATGTGCTTGCAGATCTGGAGCTATTCTTACCCCTTTATAAATAAATGAAAAAAGACAAGTGTTTAAGTGAGAGTTTAATTTCTTCAGGCTTGATCAGGAATTAAATTAGTCTTTTGCATGCTTGAAATTTTTATTGTCTATTTTGCTCTCCACTATAATGGCCAACTAAAGAGATGTTGCAATCTTCTACTGAGGGGTAAAAAGCCCACACCTCAAAGCCCCAAAACCTCTTAATATCCTACAAAATCCTATTTCCTTTTTACTTATCTTATTCCTATAAGATCCAAATCAGTGTTTACTGAAGTGACTGGAAAGTTCTTTGTTGATTTTAATGCATGTTGTGTAAAGCTACTTAATAGTTTACTGTTGTGAACTTTTCCACCTTGGTCACTGGTCGATGCTCACTATGTGGACTTGATGAGAATGAGGCAGTTGCAAGCATAGCAAGGTGCTCTTTTAGATGTACTTGCATAGTGTTGAAAGTACAGCATCTCATAAAACCTGTTCTAACCTGTGTTTAGGGACTTTTAGGCAGTGAAGAATATAATTTAATTCCCTTTGAGATTTCTTTAGGAGGAATTGGCAGCCCATCTTGCTTTGGAAAGATATTTGGCTTGACAGCATATTGACTTTATAGTCTTTCTTTCTCACTCACTTCCATTGAGACACATTTACCACTGAATGCTCAAGATAATGGCAATCCTTACAGCACAAGAATGAAGTTGCCAAAAAATTTGTTTTCATTTTGCAATAAAGTTGTATTGTTTTTTGTTAAACATTTCAGTGAACATAAGCCAATTAACCATTTTCTCTAAAAGAAACGTGTATATGGAATGAATTTGTTAAAGAGAAATACCAAAATATTTCTTATTTAACTTGACAATATGATAACACACTATGCTGCTGTATCTTAACATACCAGGCAATAATCTGAATAGGTCAGAAAAATGTATGCAAAATTGCATCTATCATGCCAAAAACCTTTCTGTATAAAATACATGTTGCCTTAGAGTCATTGAAGCAAATGTTATTTAAATTGGCTTAAATTCCAGCACTCTGCCTTTTAGAATTAGGTTTAGTTAGCTTAAATGTACTCCATATAAAAGACAGACTTATAAATGTGCAAAGGACCTTTTTTTTTCTGAATAATATCACTTTTATAAACTAAGTTCAAAGGTAGATACCTAAAATTGCTGCTTAACACTATCTAGTCTCGCAGGTATTTAAATATTCACTAGGAAATCTTTCTGGACAGCAATATGTCTGCCTATGGCTTTATTAGAAGTGCTGAGCAGAAGAAAGAGTTGGGAGAGTCTTGCTTTGTGTGACAGTTGTTCAAATTAGAATCATAGAATATCTCAGGCTGGAAAGTACCCTAAGGATCATTGGTCCAACTCCCTGCTCCTCACAGGTCTAGTTGAAACTGAGCCATATAACTGAGAGCGTCATCCAGACGCTCAAACCTAGTGAGCCAAGTTTGCTTTTCCTGGGTGAACTGTGTGACTCCATAGCTACAGAGTGGTTCTGAGCAGGGTGCAACAGCTTGCAAAATACAGACCCAAAGAACCTTCCTTTGCCCTGCTCACCCACTGCACAAAGCCTGATAGCTGTGGAGCTCTCCTGGGAATGTATTCTTAATATCTCAGGAGGGACACTTGTTGTCCATCTCCCAACTCATGGAATATTGTAACACATGCCACATACGTGAATCTTTAATGTCTATTGGGTCTAATAGTCTGTACCTGTAAACAACCATGACCCATATACAACTTGAATATTTATACTAAATGAGACTGTTTTTTTGCTTTTGTTTCTCTATTGCTATTGGAAAACTATTCCAGAAACCACCTCATCTGACAGGTAAGAACTTTCAGTAATTCTTGTTCTGATTATATTCCTTGGCCATTCCTTTTTGTCTTTTTGTGACTTTGCCTGGTAGTTTAGACAGCTCTTCTGTCTCTATTGTTTAGCTTTGTGATGTGTTTACATAGTCCAAACATACCTCCTTGTGGCTTTTCTTCTAAGAGAGTCAGGAGGACAAGTGTTCTTTTAATCTTCCCTATAAAACAGATTGTCCAAACGTCTGATCATACTGGTTGCTTTCCCATCTACTTCCTCAGATAGAGAGTGATTGCTTTTGAACATGAATGACCAGAACTGTGAAGGAGTAATTAAAAGGAAACTTTGAAAGTATTTTGTGTAAAAGTCACAAATACGTACCAAAATATGTCGCATACTACCTTTCTAAGATGACTTTGCCTTTCCATATGGGTACATTGTACAATTGATTATTAGTCATGTCAAATTTATCTCCCCTCTTTTATTTCTGTCTCAGAGATTTTCATGCATAGCATAAAATCATGTAATGCAAGTAATGTAAGTTCCTGCAAGCACAACCTTGCATTTTTGCATTACTTATTTTTGCTATGGTTCCATTCCTGGCATTTTCAGGGTGTACCACTGAGATTCTTCTTTCTGACTTTTTGTGGGATCTACTCAATCAAATGCAACTGCAATTTCAAATAAGAAAAGGTGAAACCTTTAAACTATGCTGGATCTGATTTGTCATTGTGCAATTCCTCTTCTGAGTTGTTACTAACAAGCCCAATTGAGTTAGGGAAGTGTATATTTGAATGAGCAAACGAAGTAGATGGAAATAATGAAATTCTGCATTTTTCCAGAATTAAATTCTGAGCAGGTGTTGTTTTGAGGTTTAGATATATTACTTATTTAACTTAAAGGATGATTTTTGTTGATGTAGTCTAGAGTTAGCAGAAAGTAATGGTCCTGTGGTAACTATTTGTAATTTTATCAAAGATAATTAATCAGCTTGAATTACCTGAAAGTCAGAAACCTGATTAGACTGTTCTCTGAATTAAATACAATGTAGAGAATAGAGAGCTTGTGACATTATGGGGATTTCCCTCTTTGAAAGGATTTTGAGAAAAATGGTTTGAGTAGGAGGTTGTTAGAGGAAATGACTGATCTTGATGCTTATGAAAGAACATGCAATTGGTTAATCAAAAGGCAGTGTAAAAAATAAATTGCAATTAGATTTCTCTGAAACTATACCACAGAAAAATACATTATTTCAACAAGGTAACAATGGTCTAAAGATTACACAGATTTGAAATCCTTTTCTGTCTTGGAATTTTAACACAGCTTTCAGGATTTCAAAATGTCAGGCCATTCTAAAATGCTTCTGAGGTCCCCAAAACTGCTTAGTCCTAGGATCCCACCAGGCAGGTTCAGATGGAGTGGAGTCTAGGGGAAGCAGCTCCTTATTCTTCTCAGATACCAAGACTTATTTTGTGACAAGTCTGCTGATGTACATGCAGCAATACAACCAGGTAGCATAGGATGAATTTGCTATCTGATCTTTTTACTCTGTCTTGCTCTCAGAGCACAAGTTAATTTTTCTGCCAGTGTTTCTTCTGGCAGCCAAGAGGGCAATCTGTGTCCTGGGGGGCATCAGGCACAGCATCATCAACTGGGCAAGGGAGGGAATTGTCCCACTCTGCTCTGCACTGGGGTGGCCTCACCTCAAGTGCTGCGGGCAGTTTGGGGCACCACAATATAGTTTTGCACAAGATTCCCAGGCAGCAGAGAAGATGCCTCTGGAAATATGCTGCTGTTTGGATAACATAGAAAGAGAGGTCTGACTCCAGGAGCACTGAATACCAGCACCTGCTTAGCAGCTGGCAGCAGGAAGCTATGAGGCCAGACTTTCAATAACTTCATGGTAAGCAGAGGTAGGTAGAGGAACTAGAGCTTCATGAGTCAAGGAAATGCAGATATTTTCTGTGAAGAAGGTCACAACATAGCTAGGAGAGTAAGAAAGATGAACACAGACAAAATAAGAAAATCACTGCAAAATGATACCTCCAGTATACATAAATAAAATCAGTTGAAGAAGATGATTGTTTAGAGTAAGTTCCTCAGAAATTTCCATGTCTAAATTTCTTAGGAAAAAAAGAGTAATATTATATAACAAATTAAAAAACTACTTTTGGTAGATTTTTTGGTTGCTTAATATAATTTTACATTTCTATACCTAAATCTCTAAAAGGAGTGAGTTTATAAATATTAGAGTTCCATATTATTGACAGGAGCTGTCAAGGGCTCTAAGAAAAGAGTTCAGCAGTAAATATGACTTGAAAATAAAAATTCAAACTGATTACATCTGAGATACCTTTCACACAGCAGAACATGTAAGTAAACACCACAAACTTAGTTATCATATCATCTGTGTGTATCAAAATATCATCTCTCTAAAGAAAAGCATTATTGATTTCCTCAATAGCAGAGGTGAAAACCTTATCCCACATACACTGGTGACACCATTCCTTGGCTTCCAAGGAACAAAACTGTTCTATGTGCCATCCTGATCAACAAGATCACAGAATTAAACCCCTGAAAGACTGCCACTTGATTAAATGGCTTTTATTCTATTATTACAAGCAAAACCCAAGAATTTTATCTGACATAGATATCCCACAGAGAGTGGCACTAATTTTCTGACCTCTAATACAACAGAGATGAGGTTACTTCAGTGGTGCTCTTCACAAGTAAGGGACACTGTGGAACTGATAACATTGTCTGGACCATACACCAGTGCCCCTCCTGACTTGTGATAAACCTAAAGTTTCTGAGGGTAATTTCTGAGTAGATAAAATAATCAGTGAGGCTATCTGATGCCCTCTAAACCTTAGAGCTGGAAAGGATTATATTCAGAAATCAACAGGAAGACAAGTGAGGAAATATAAGTCAAAATGTATCAAGTAATAGAATTCATTTGGTTTTCGTATTTTTTTTTAAGACATATGTATAACCTGCTGAATGATTGATACTCTGATATAGACTTTTTTCTTCCTATTAGAAAAACGTTTTAGGAAATCATAAATGAAATGACATATTTTCAGAAGGAAAAAAATACCTTTTCTCTGTTACGAGTGGTTGAAACTCTTTAACATTCTCTGTGTATAAATCCTTTGCATTACTTGCCACCGAAGCAGGTTGCCCAAAGGAAGAGTTGTGGGCACCCCATCCCTGCAGGTGTTTGAGACCATGCTGGATGGAGCTCTGAGCAATCTGGTCTAATGGAAGGTGTTCCTGCCCATGGCAGAGAGATTGGAACTAAAGGACCTTTAAGGTTGTTTCCAACTCAAACCATTCTGTGATTCTATGATTACTGCTGTGTATAAATCCCGTGAATCTGCACAAAATAATCTTGAAACTCTTGTAACTCTAAAACCTAAGATTAAATGTCAATCTAAGATTTTCATGTCTCTCGGGTTACTCTTCTCTCTTCATATGCATCTATAAATTTAATGATACAGGGCTGATTACATGTCCTACAAAACTTTTTGGACCCCAGAGTACAAGTACTGCTTTATTGTGACAAACTGAATATCCACCTAGACTAGCACTCTGTCTCTAATAATGTCAAATATTGGATACACAGCAAAAAATTTTCAAATCCCAGGAAGAAAAAAGTTTTCCCAGGTTTTCTCTTCCACCTTATGTCAACCAAATAGAGAGAATTTTTAAAGCCTATGTTGGGCTAAAAGTACAGTATTTACTAGCTGTTATGGCCCTGTCTCCTGTGAAATTTTCAAGTCCTTTCTGGAATTTGCTTTCAGATTTCAAATGGTTATGTGGCACTGTCCCACAATTGAATAATGTTGTAGTAATAATAACTGTAATAATTACCTATACTTGATTGCTATGGTGTATTGTTATATGTATATATATGTATAATTAGTATATCTATTGTCAATTGTTATTGCTAATTATTACAATTAATATCTATAAACTGCCACTGTAATTTCCTATTAGCTATCTTTATACTATTCATGGTTCAATGATCAGAGTAATGTATACTGTTGTAAGTATTTATTCCTTATAAAATAGTTTTGCAAAACATCATCCCTTTTCCAAGCAGAAAAATCATAGTCTGTTTATTTTCTTCTCATTCAGAAGGGTTCCAAACCTCTGGCCATGCATGGTAGCCTTTTCCTACTTATGCTTGCTGCTGTGGTAGGGCCAACACTGTATATATTGTTCAAGGAGTGGACACACTCTGTGTTTACATGCTGGCATTGTTCTTGTTCTTTTTTCTCTCTTTATGCATACGCATGGGTTTTTTTCTGTTTATTTGTTTTGTTTGATTGGTTTCTTTTCATTTTTTTTCCTCTGCCAAACCAAGGGAACTGTTTCTCAGTTAGCCCTAATCTTTAAGCCTGTCATCTTTCTTTTTTCCTTTTTTTCCTAACAGGAATTTCTTGGAAGGAATTCCTGTTTCTTATGTCACTCAGAATGAACTGCTTAATCCATTCTACAGCTACTTTTCCATCAGTGATAGATGAAAAGTCAGTTAGTGCCATAAAAAATTCCTCTGCCTGTTCTTAGTATCAGACACAGTAGTCAGGCTCAGAAAAAGAACTGGGCACCATTTTCTCTGATGTTCTTTCCCTGTTAACTGTGATTTGGTTAATCAGGAAACAAATTGTGATTGACTCAGCGTGTTTGGCACTCTGGGCTCAAAAGCACATCAGAAAAAATAAAGACAGTGTGATCTCTAGGAGGTTCAGTGAAATTCATCTGGAAGGATAATACTGGAAAGAAAGTATTCAATTTCATAATGAAGCTTTATGTATGGGAAAACATTTACTTTAAAGTATTTATTTTTCCAAATTAAAGCCCTGACTTGTCCAGAAATTGTCGTGTTGATGTGTGTTTAGAAGAACAGAAGTCCTAAGTTTTGCTAAGAATGTGATGTGTTCCTTCTTCAGTGAAGGTGTGAAACTATTTTGTGGGCTTTAAACATGTATCCACAAAATGTTTCCATAACCAGTATTCTGTTTCAGTTAAGTTTGTAAAAGCTTTAAGTGTAATTTTATTAATTCTACTTTTGTTTTTGCTTTCTGCATGGAATAAACACAACCTTTACTAATTTATTTAAAAATCAATATCATAGAGAGAGCAAATTGCCTTTATAGCTTACTTTATGGTGCTATGGCTCACACAGCATTATTGCAGTAAATGCAGAAATGTTAGCACTGTTTAAATCAAAAGTGTACATTCTAAGTTGTTTATAGACAGCAAGCTCAGCAAACAAAGGTAGTGTTATAGAAAATAAAAACACATTGATAAAGTACTTTGTCATCTAATCATTTTTTTGCAGTTTGTTCAAAATTAGATTTAGTGGTATTGGCTAATAGGTGAACAATACTTTCTTACTCTGCATGATTTTAAGTTTTATGTAAAAGCTGTTATTTATCAATATAGTGATGTTGCCCAATGTTCATTAAAAATAATAATAGTCATCTATTCAAGCCTGTTCCTTGTACCGATTGTGGTTTGCAGAATTGTTTTTTATTGTTTTGAGTCAGTGACCAAAGAACACTTTCTAGGCTTACCACGAGTAATGTCTAGAAGAGTCTGTCTCTCTGTAAATGCAACATATGAATGCCTAAGTGTACTTCTATTACATTCCTCCAACAAGTCATGTGGAATTCTATTAAATTGCAAGTAACAGGCAGCCCACAGATTTAATGCTTCAGCAACACACAGGATTTAGTGGACGCAGGCCATCATTGATTCTTGCTGTGAGACGAGTGGGAAAGGTGACCTTTTTCTGTGTATTGTCTGCACCTCTCCTTATTCCATGCACTTCTCATAATGTTTGGATGCAGCATCCCCTCAAGGTCTGCTTGCTTTGGCATGATGAGATATGACCAGAAAGAAAAGATAGGAAGGTCTTCCTTACACAGTAGTATCCTTTGAGGACATACTCTTTAGGCTTTGATTATCAAGGAGAAAATGTCATGTTCTCCTTAAGTAGACTAACACCTTTCCTCTTCCTTTAATGCTGCTCACCACAGCATATGCACAGTGTCTCCCTTCTGTCTAAAGCCCAGCTGGATCCACTCTGGAACGGGGCTGAAGACAAATGTCTGCTGCAGTGACAATAAGATGTGCTGCAGAGCAGGGCAATTGTTTAGCTGTGTGTTAACACAGCACATAGTTTTGTCTTTAGCAGCACCCTGGGTGAGGTGAGGTGGGTGCTGCTCCTGTCCTGCTTGCTGGTGACAGAACCAGGAGGAGCAGATGTGGCTTGTCAGGGTTCAGAGCTCCATTCTGCCATTTGGCTTAGTCATATCTCCACCACCTTGAGAATTGCAGATGTTGCCATAAAATTAAGCCCTTCTGCAGAATTCACCAGAATTACTTTCAGTACTCAGGCTTTTACATACCCTGTTGTTTATTGTGTTAAACATGGCTTGTAAAATGAAGTATGGAACATTAATAAAAAAGGTTGGGATTAATGAATCATCATAAAGGAGTTAAAGGTACAGCTATCACAGACTCCTAGAGTCATCTTTAAAAAATAGTGTTTTTTTAAAACATTCTTTTATGTCCATTTGTTTTAGAATATCTAAATGAATAATGGAAATAATTACCTTCAACTATATTATCATCATACCTCACTGTACTTAAGCAGACGCATGATCTTAGCATGGGATCAGTTCTGTTCACTGCAAAGGGACTAAGTTCATGCTTAGCTTTAAGCATATTTAAACACTTTTTTTATGGAGGGGGTGATATGTCAAAAAAAAAATCACCTTCTGTGCATAAAATAAACATTAAGATATCATATAATGTATAATTTACTCCAACCAATTAGCAAGTAAAAAGATTCAGTATGGAAAAAAAAGGTGTATCATTAGACTATGTGTTTCTTGCTGCAGGAAATTTTTAAAAATGTGTTCAATTATCTGAAGGTGTAATTTTATATTTCTAGGCAAGATTTTGTCCAGGGGATTGTTATGGACTCTAGAAGCTTCTATGTTGCCCTGAGTTTTGCAGTTCTGGATGTTATCATTCTTTGGTAGCTAGTTCTCAGACATTCTCTGTAAACATAGCCATGTTATTGTAACGGTATCTTGTTATTTACATTCCTTTCTCCTGGGCACAGAAGTCTGATAGACATTTCCTTTGACCAGTGTGATTGAGGGGAGGCTCTTTATCTCCTCGAATCCACAGTGGCTTATAAGACACATATAAAATAAAGACAGGTGGCGGTCCGGCCCAGTTTGTTCCTTGCTCTCAACAGGTGTCTGTCTCCTTTCGTGTCGTTACTGCGACACTTCTATTTTTACAACTTGACTTAGAGATTTCTGCAATGGCATGAACAACTTGTAGTTAAGTAAAACACTTGTGAGTGTGTATCAGGAAGCCCAGTTATTCCATTGGGAAATGGTTTCTTATTATTTATATGGATAAGGTAGAAATAGCCTTTTGTAAGATTTAAATGTTGTATATTGATATTCTGGAAAAAACCTGATACAATCAATGGATGAAAAAGAAATTGGCATCTCAGGAGTCAGAGAAGGATGCCAAGATCAAAGAATAGGAAGAAATAGATAGTAAGAGAACACATGTAGCAACATATGTTTTGTAGCCTACCAGTGACAGCACTCAGCTTGAAGTTGGGGATAGCTGAATTACATCTTAAAGATCAGTTAGGTTTAGTGAACTGCCATTTTGCATAATTCATTAACTAATTGGTATTGGCATTTTGGCAACTAATTAGTGCTGAATTTCATATCGAATGGTTTAAGTATTAGGATTTGATTCTTATGGATATGATGACATAGTTATGAAATGTTATCTCTGCTATTAATTCCTCTAAACTGGACATAAAAAAAATGTAGGAAATGGGAGCGGGTTGCGTGACACTTTGTATTTCTCACTCTTGTATAATTCAGTTAAGGACTGAAAAAGGAGTTGTCAGCAAAGTCACTAGACTAGAGTGGTGGTGTTTTGAAGACAATCCTACTGCAGTGGTATAAATTATATTGTACTGAGCTGCTTCTGGTTGAAAAATAGGAAAAGAAAGAACCAATTTTTAGAGATGCTGAATAGTTTGAAGGTGAGTATGAATCGATAACTAAAGTACCTCCTATTTAGAATTCTAAGCCTACCTCTTCAATGCAATATTCCTATGACAAAAATACTTTTGACTGCATAAGCAGGAATATGAGAGGGTATTAAGTTATGAAAAGTTAAGACAGAAAAATAGTAAGAGAAACAGTTGTGTCTTCAAGGTTCTAATCCAGCAAAATTTATATAGAAATAATAAGCAATAAACAATTCCTTTATGTTCATCCATTGCAGCCCTTCAGACTTTGAACAAGGCCATGATGTTAGTGAAACTTATGCTTACGCATGCATTCAGAATAAATATTTATGAAACAGTTTTAAATATTCAGTAATGCCAATCCCAGATTATAAAACAGATTGACTGTAAATATGACTTCTGTCACTCCATTCCTCCTACCCCTCCACAAAGAGAAAAAAAAAAGAAAGAAGGAATTCACTTTTGTTTCATTCTCATTTACCCTTACAGCCTTGAAGATCCCCTTTGTTCACAGACCTTCTGAAGCTTTATTCACACAGATGTTAGATTGGAAACATTGAAGCAGTTTGTAGTGTTAGAGCTGTAGTCCTTCCTATAAGAGGCAACTCTTCAGTTTTCAGAGCCAGGTATGGGAAGAAGGGGCAAAGGATCATCAATTCAAAACTTTCTGACCTAATGGCTGGCTTCTTACATCTATTTTTAGGTTGAGGCTGAGCTTGCTTTGTACTCTGGGTAGATTCTGCAAAATCAATTTATTTCTATCAATCTATTCAGTAATCGTAGAGGTTGTTAGCTGTAGCAAGAAATAAAGTTTGAGGGTCATGTATTTCTTTCCTGATGAAGCATAAAAATAATTAATAACTTTGAAAATCCTTTTCTTTGCAGCACTTTTTTTTTAGTATTTAATGGAACTGTAGACTTTTTAAACCTCAGGCACCTCCTTCCTGCACCTCCTAAATTGCTATTATTAGCTCTGGTGCCTTTCCTGTTTCTTGCAAAATATTTGCCTAAACAGCCTTATCTTACTCTTGTGTGATTACTTTAAAATCATCTAATGTGCCTTGAGTCACAGACAATGAGAGATGTTTCTGTGAAATAAATTATCCATTAAATGAGGTCAGCAGTCCTTTTTCTGTATCTCCCCTATATTTCTTCATAAATTTGTAGCGTCATCGTAGTTCCCATTTAAATCAGAAAAAGAGACAGAGGTGATAAGGAAGAGAGATTATTCTACAAATTGTGTGATATTCTATTTACTCCCTCCCCATGACAATGTACCTACAACAGTCCTGTCATTACTGGAGAAAACTAATGTCCCTTCAGAATGCTGGATCTGGTGGCTGAGAGACTTCAGAGACCCTTTCTGGATCAGCTCCACTAACATGTGCCTGTTCTTTATTAGTGGTAGAACATGGAGCTTTTAAGCCCTGATTGCTTGGATCTGACACGATTTGGGAGTAAAAACATGCGTTCTTTCCTTCCAATGTCAGTGTTTCAAGTCTGGAATATCACAGGTTTAATTTCCCTTCCATCAAACATGGATAAAAGACCTGAAGGTGATGATACTAACCTGCTGTTGAGAGGATGAATTTCTGATATGTAAAATGACTGCCATAATGTTAGAGGCAGACTGATTGCCCCATTGAAACCTCCAAGATTAAAGGTACATGTCCTCTGTCATACTAAATGTAAATAATTAAGTCCTTTGTGTCATGATTTGATTTTTAGATTTGAAGAGAAATTCTAAAAAGAACACCACTTTACCTGGGTTAGTATCTATGATGACAATCTTCTGAAGTACTATACTCTGAAGTATAGTTGGAGTTTCTACTTTCTGCCCGTTACTACCTATTCCGTAAGAGATATTGAGAAAGGTATCTTTTTTGTTTCAAAGTTCAGTTATTTTTATCTTCGTCAGATTGTTTTTCTTCTGGTTCTGCCCCACCCCAGCTTGTAATAGGTTTTACTATATTTCAGTCCTCTAAATTTATGTTTCATGCTGAGGGGAAATAATACTCCTGATTAAAAAAGTAAGTTACGTGTACTATAATAATCAAAATAGTAGATTTCAGTCATCTTTAATTCTGCTTCACCGAGTGTCTTTTTATCTACAAACTGTTTAAAATTCACAAAATGCAAAAAAAAAGTTGTTTTACTGTTCTGGTATTCTTGTTACTGTATTAAATTCAACCTGTCTCATGGTTTACGGGTATTTTGTTTTCTGTCTGAAAAAGGGAAAGTTCATTCTTGTCTTTTATGCTACATGTTAGAATAATGTAGATAATAAATCATGTAAAAGCTTCAAGAATTTCTTTTATGGAAGGCAAAAGCTTTTTCTGAAAAAAAATTCTCACACCAAAACAAGAGCACAGAGAAATAATTAAACTATTTTATATTACTTGTACATGTTTTAAAGCCAATTTATTTCAAAATCTGCATGTTGCTAAATAGCAAGCAGTGCAACTACATGCTACATTAAGGATTTTGGGAATTCATTAAAATGATTTAAACTTTTCTTGGGTAAAAGTCAAGAGAACTGACAAAATATCAGAGCTGAGAATAACACCCAGACTATTGCTTCGCCAGTTGCTGCACTTGCTACAACAGACCTAAATGGGTTATTCTTAAGCCTCCAACATGAAAGTATATTTAGCATTTTTAAAATACTTTTCTTTCATTTTGAGGCAGTTTTGTAAGAAGTGCCATGGAAATCTAAGGCACAGAAAAATCTTTTAAATCATCAATGCTTGAACATAAGCAATGGAAGCAGGGTTTAAATTGTCTCGCAGAAAAATGATACTTCCTGCTGAGCTGACCCATTGTGTGACACTATTTAAGTGGATTTTTTTTCCTGTTTATGATCTCTTATTTGTTCTATTACACTTCAAAGCTGTGTTCTATAATTTCAGAGAGCTCCAGAAACTTTCATCTTCAGGACCTTGTATGCTTTACTTAATTAAGTGATATACAGGTTTTAAGATCTGGAGTTTGGACATAAAGGATTATGTTAAATGACATAGAGCTGATCTGATCTGAGGTGCCATGTGATGTGGTTATTCTTATTTTGATCTCAGTTAAATGCAGCTAAACAATGAGCTGCCCTTAACTACCAAATGGAGATGACTTTTTCTAATTCTATTCACATACAGGGAATTATTTCTTGTTATAAAGCAGCAATTTTACAGAAGTCTATTTGAACTATATATAGCCTGAATATATAAAAAACATACTTTGATTAAACAACACATTCTATGTTAATATATATAAATATATATGTAAAAGAATACTACCGTTGTGGAGAAAGAAAAAAAGTGTAAAAATGTATATTTTCCCACTTCCAAACAAAACCAGAAGCATGCTTGTTTGGAGAAAGACATAATATAGCCACAATATATGGGAAAAGAATAATCTGCTTAAATATACTTCTAATCCATATCACATGCCAAGATCATATAGGTCCCCTTTTCAAGAGCTGCCTTCATGGAGGGCATATCACCTTTTAAAGAGCAGCCTTCGTGGAAAGTTATATATAGATAGAAGCTAATGTGATATAGTATCTTTAGTACTGAGTGACACATAAATACTATATGATAACACCACCTCCTTGTAGAAAATGTTAATGTTTTTTCATCTCTTTGTTGCATATCCATCAATGCGAGTCTTCTTAAGAAAGTAAGAAGAGTAACATTCCATCTCAGCAGTAACTTTCAGAAACTATCTTCCTGAATATGTTGATATGACACACAGCAAATATTAACAGTAATGAGAAAGAAAAGCTAAAATCTACCACCATTTTTTGCTAGCTGAAAGTTGTGTAGTCTCGATATGTGTAGTCTCAATCTGTGTGTCATCACTGAAACAATTTTTTTCTGATATTTGGTGGTAAAATGTTAAACGTGAGGGTAATGTGTGTTATGAAAGATTGTGAACCTACTCAAAAGATGGTTTTCAGAATCTCTTTTTGTGGCTCAGAAGATCATCTTAAAGCAAGGGTGCTAATGCTATCTGAAAATAGAAATTCTTACCCAGTGTGGTATTAAAATCTGCTGACATTCGTTTATATACTCAGTTTGGTTGAAAAGTAAGGAAAATGTTGAATTAATAAAAAACGCAATTAGGAAATATTAAAATATAGCCAAGCACTGAGTTGCAACACACAAATGAAGACTATTTATATATCAGCATTAAGGGGATTTATTTTCTCTTGTCATAAATCATCAGGACAAAGTATTCAGCTGGCTTTGATGTGAAACTGAATCTCTCCGTATTGTCTCATAGGAGGTGTGGATCAAGTGTCTCATGGTGTGGGCTGCCCTCTTTAGCTGGATTGCCTGTAAGTCTGCAATGAGTAAAAGTTGCTCATCCTTGGCATAAAACACTCTTGGGCACGTGGTGTGGCTCTTGGGGATGGTGCTGTGCAGGGTTGGGAGTCGGATTACATGATCCTTATGGGTCCCTTCCAACTCAGTTTATGCTGTGATTCTGTGATTCTGTGAAAATGTAGCGCAAAGCCTTGACATAAACTGCCTTCCTTACATAAGACCACACTTGTATAACTTGAGCAAAAAGATGCTTCCTTTCTGATTCTGATCATGCTGAGGTATATACAGTAAAGTTAGTAATCTCTCATGCTTGTCAAGAACAGCACAATTTTTGTATATTCAGACATACTTGGTACATTGGGAACCTTAAAAAAAGAAAAAAATGAAAATATATGTTTAGTCCTTTAAATAATGAAGAAGGCTGGTGTTCTTTTAAGGATCAAAAATTGGTACATGCTATAGTTTTGGCACTTTGAAATTTTAGTGTATCCATCTAGTTCCGTCTGTGATCCTGAATTCCTTACATGGGTCAAATTTTAATTTGGCCACCAAATAGTTACTTTTCAAACCCTGTAATGTTCACCAGTTCCCTAAAGAAGTCTTTAGAATCTTGAGTTGCAGAAGTAATTCAGACATAATTTCTTCTCTTTCTACCTTCATTATTTCATCTTTTTAATGGGGCCAGTAATCACTGGTTAGTTAATATTCATAAATTGTTTGGCATGTATAAATTGGTTTGCCAGGCTTTGTTTAGGCAGCAGACAAAATGATAAGGTGCATTCATTCAAGTTACCCTACTGGAGACTACTAAGTGTAACATCTTATAAGCTGACATTTATACATAAGTGAAAGAAATACAACTCCCTCCCCTAAGAGATAGCTATTTATTCACCTC
Source organism: Climacteris rufus (assembly GCA_013398175.1). Lineage (NCBI taxonomy): Eukaryota > Metazoa > Chordata > Aves > Passeriformes > Climacteridae > Climacteris > Climacteris rufus. Next base: position 68,411 of record VZRZ01001230.1, read on the forward strand.
TTGTAATGAAAAATAATAGAAGACAGGAGGATGGTTGGGCTGAGGGAACAATTGTCAGCCAGTTAGGGAATGTGAAGGAAAGCTAAAAACAATCAGTGAGAATATAAACATTAGATTTTAAATTGAATCCAGCATCTGTTCTTGTCAAAACTGGTGAAGGCGCTGGAAGAAGTTGCTGGCTAGGCACGGGAAACTCTAACTAACCCAGCATTACCAGAGGACTATTTTCTGATGGGTAGATAGCTTAGATGAAGAGGTGGAAAGGGGCTCAATTGTAACCATTTTGTTGGTAACTCAGGTTCAACAAGATTTCCTCTGTGAGTGTGCATGTGTATGTATAGAACAAGACAGGAAAATTTTCTTTCAGTATATAGTGAAAGGAAAATGATTAATGATTTAGGATTCTTTTCATACTGAAGTAAAAATTAATTAAAGATGTGCTGCCTTTAAGCAATTCTATGCTTACAATGATAAATATGGAAATGTGCTGCATTTTGCAGAATAAAACCCACTGTCTTTACAACACAGAGAAATGAATTGTATCCACATCCACTTTTATGTAAACACTGTGAAATTCAATTGTTAAGGGTTCAGCTGAATGTCTCTTCATGATTAAAGTAATACTGGCGGTAGCATCTTCAATAGCAAATACATTTTCTCACTTAAGAAAGAATTGGAAAGAAAAGATTTTTGTCATCTGTGGACATAAGGGCAAGTGAGGGGGAGAGGCAGGATCAACAAATACTTTCAGTAGCTAAATATATCACAATTATCCTGAATGTAGGGAGATATATTTTTGGTATTGTTTATTAAGCTTAATTGTGCTGGATGTGAGCTCTGAATCTATTATCACAAATAGGCCCCCAATGTGTTACGCCTTCTATTCTTACAAAATGGGAATACCAGAGTAATATTTCTTTCTCTTGACAGAGAGACGCAATTCCTCTTTTCAAATCTCAATGGTTGTCTCTCTATTATTGTATTAAATGAAACCTCTTGTTCTCGGTTTCAAACTTCAATGTAACTTTGAACATAACTGGAGCTTTCATTTCCTCTAGTCCATTTTATTTTTCCTTCCTGTAGTTGCCATTTTGAGGATGTTGGGAGCATTCCTGGTCTTTCCTGCTGCCTCCCTGCCTCCTGCACAGCAGCTGCAAAAGGCTGTCCTACAGCCTGTCTAGGATAGCTACATATACCTCTTAGCTTCTCTGCCTCTGACTAACCTCTCAGATAAACCTCTGCCATCCTGCCAGAAGTGACTTGTTCAAAAAGTGCCTTTCATCTGCTTTCTGCTTACTCACCTGTCCTTCAGGCTTGTAAAGCCTGCTGCAGCTTAAAATGATGGTAAAGTAAACTAAGATTAAAAAAAAGTATTTAGAAAATACACTTCATTAGGAACCTGTTTGTGTTCCAGCTATTCTTATTGAAAAAATGCTTAAATACTGCTACTGATTTACTAGTTTTACTACTGAGGGGGTATGTGTAGGTCTCTGTATGGCACATCAACTAGAGAATTGAATTGGCTAAATGAGAATAGAAATATTCTCAGGAACATTTCTTGCTCCCTTAGGAATCTGAGGATAAAGGGAAGAAGGAAAGAAGAATGTAACTGAGAGCTAAGCATGTAACTGCTTTCTAAAGAGAAAGCAGAATTGTTTGCAGAGCCTGAAATATCAGCAGTGGATGAGGAGTTGCCTCTGTGCCCCCCTGCAGCCATGTATGTGTTTTCTCTTTTGAGAAAATTATCCTTATGTCCTTTATGTGTTGACCAGTGTATGAAAAGAGACTTACACAACAGTGCCAAGGCACTGTAACTACACTGGCATCAGTGGAATTACAAACTGAAGGGTCATCCCAATCTGTCCTTTTAAGAATTAAGAAAAGACAAAGTTAAGACATGGAGAGAAGGATCTACTGGTTTCATGAAAATTCAGCAAAGCACAGATATACTTTTTGGCATGAAAGAAAATTTTCTTGTAATATGGGTAAAGATAATACAGAACTAAAAGTTATAGAAAACTGACAGATGACTTTTTAGCACCTCTGAGGATGAATGTTTTGGTGTAGGCGTAATGTGCTAATGAATTAGCCTTTCAAATACAAATGGAGCATATATGCCTTATTCTAGTCCTAGAGCATGAACAGTATTTACTCAGACCTAAAAATGATCATATGTTTTAGCAAACTATGACATGAGTGGAAATTTCCACTTCGTCAATAGCAAGTAGATTTTTTTTGGTACAGGCTTCAGAAGTGTGGTAGGGAAAGTTCATGTAATCTTGCAAAATTTGGGATCACATTTTACCTGTTTTTGCTATGATCAGTGATGTTGGGGCTTGGATAGAAAAATTAAATAAGCTAGGAAGAGCTGAGAATACGAGGGAAACTTGCTTGTGAAGAGTGCTCTGAACTAGGTTACAGGAGGCCTATGACCAAACCTACTTGAGGAGATGTGTGCCCTTGGGATACATTTGTGTTTGCCCAGCAGATTTTCCCTCTTCTCTTGGAGTGGAACCAGGTCTGTCCTTGAAAATCCTCTTAAAATTCTTAGAAGCCAAGTAAAGTGACAGTGAGGACATTAAATCTGCTTAATTCTGCAAACAGAAATATTTAAATAAAAATAGGAAAGATTTTCTGACACAAGTGGAAAAAAAAGTTGTAAATGTAGGTTGTCACAAAGCCCTTTTCAGTGGGTAAGGTTTGGGACGCTTGCTCCAGCAGCCACCATCCTTTGTTGGTGCCTGTATGTACACCAGCCCGTGGGCCACATTTTAACTAGAGGCTTTTCTATGCCTGCTCTGCAGTTTGCAGCCCATTTAGTTCTGTCTCTGCCTTTGCAAGACCCTGATGGAAACCAGATCACTGGGATGATGCACATTGAGAAAAAAAAGCCTCTTAAAAAGGGAGAAGTGAGAGGCGTTATTGGATATAATTGTTTAGTCTGGCAAGGGAACCGTGAATTGTCTTAAATGGCCAGCATCAGCTCAGCCTCTCCAGGACAGGGGAGTGAGGGAGTGTTTGCACTTACAGGCAGTAATTACAGCTGGTGCTCATTCCCTACTCTAGAGAAATTAAGCTGCTCCTGATTTGAGCTGTAGTTTCATGGTACAAAGTGCTGTCTCAGTGCCTGTTGACTTTTACTTTTCTTCTTTGCCTCCTGCAGCACCTCCCTCCTTTGTGCTGTGTCAGCACAAGTCTTTGTTCATGTTTGGTGAATTGGGAATTAGGGAATTAATCTGACTTAAAAAAAAAAAAAGAAAAAAAAACCAAACACAACAAACCTGATTACTTCTATGCCTGAAAACCCTCTGATGTGAGAAATGAGGACTAAGTGTACAGAATGAAATTACTGTAGTTTCCCTTTTGCTGTTGGAAAACTTGGGCTTCTTATATAACAGACAGACTTATTCTGTGCTCACAAAGATAATGAAGTCACCGAACAAGTGGTATAAAAATCATGACTATCCATCAATTCCATCCTTTCTACTAGGTACAATGCAACTAAACATTAAAAATATCTTATTGTTACTCGGCTTTAAACTTCCAACATCAGCAGTGCTATGCCATAACTAAGTAAAAATCTTATTAGGAAAAAAGCATTACCTTTTAGATTTTTCCCTAAAGAAGAGATATCTCACTGTTGCATTCACGGCTAAACAGAAACATTATTATTTCAGTAAACAGTTTATAAACATTAAAAGAAACTGAGATTTATGTGATTTTAAACCTTCATTTCATTATTTGTTAACAGGCTTCAACTCCTGCATGGTGCTTCAAACATCCCTCTTGGATACACCTTTACTGCAGTTTCGTGTTTTGAAAGAAGATGAAAAAAAAATCTTTCTTACCTGAGCTGGATTTTCTCAGAAAATCAGCAAGAAGACTTGATGTCAATTACAGGTTTAAGCAGCTGTACAAACATCATGGAATATGCTAAAATCTATCTTTAATCAATACTTTCTAGTTAGACTATTATTTCTGTCATGAATATTTCAGTTAAAAAGATTTTTTAAAATTGACTTTAATTAAGAGGCCTGCTAAGAAGAAAGTGGTTATAATTCAATTTCCCTTTGACTGGCCTTATCATGCATTGCATTCAGCAACAAATTGTTTCTTTTCTTGACACAAGTATGATGTTTGCTGGTGTCAGTTAAAGCCAATACATAGACAAATGCTTATGGGCTGAAAGGCTAATACACCATACATTGTGCCTTTGTGGTGACAAGCAATATTTGCAACTGCCTTTTTTATATTTACAACAAGATATTTATCTTTCCCATGGACAGGAATAACCACAAATGTTTATTGATTTTATTGGCAGATTAACAACTAATTTTTAAAATGCATGATCCTTATATACCAACTTTTATTTTTCACTTCATCACACCACTTTAATATTTCACTCTGTATGGGGATAGGATAAGAGAAGTCAATTATAATTTGATTGAATAAATGTCATGCAAGAAGTTTCATAGAATAACAATCTAGCAAAGAAATGCTCTAGCAGGAGTTTAGTGTGCTGTGTCCTCAGAGAACTATTTGGTAATCATTTTAGGATGCACAGAGTATCTCTGTAGAAGGAAAGATGACAAATTCACTGACCTTGGTACAAATGCTCTAAAGTTGAAGGCTTGAAAATCATGATAAAAAGGAATGTTTGGAGGCAAAGAATAGGAAGGAAAGTTTCACTTTTCTGAGAAGGTGAAATTCAGTGGCTGATGAGGTCTGAACATTATGAAGACTGCAAAATCACTGGGGGTATGGGGGACCGAAGTACATTTTAGTAGCTGCCAAACCTATGGAATAACTAGATCAGTGTATAAACTAAATTGAAACAAAGCCACAGAAATGTCTTGTCAAGATTTCCCCATCAAACAAAAATGCTGCAGCAAATGAAGGAAAAGTGAAGCAGATTAGAAGCTTTTGACAGCTTCTGAGTCAGCTGGTGGCATTACCAGCATGGAGGTTTGCACAGTGTCGAGCCAGCCGTTCATATCAGCCATTGCTTTGTAGAGATATTCTTACTTTTTTGCTCATATTATAACTTCAGAAAAAGCTGCACTTTCAGCCAATGAGCAAAAAATATATCAATAGAAAATTAATAGATTTCTGCATGGTTCAGCAAGATGATTACAAACTGGATTTTTTGTCTGTAATTTTTCAAGTGCAGAAAAAAAGTCTTGGATAGAATGATTACAGTGAAGAGAAACCAATTAAACAGATTTGTGTCCCATGGAATGTCTCAAGTGTATTAATCTCTATGTAAATTCTGTTTTGAAGTAGTCAGAAAAAACCTCTTTACAGCCATTTCTGCCTGAAAAATGGTAAGTAAAGAGAACAGGCTGTTGGTAGATGCATGTGTTTGAGGTATTTTTTAACATTAAAACTAATCAGATACTTAAAGTAAAAGAAGATAGTCTCTATGAAAATGTAAAATGAAGTGATACCCCACTTTTTACCCTGATGATGAATTTTCTGTCTGGTGTGTTATCTACGTCTGTAGTGTTCCTAAAACAAAACAAGGACATTATACATTCAAAACCTGCAGTATTAAGGTTGTGAAGTCTACCACTCAGAAGATAAGAAATGCCAGTTTAGGTTCCCATCTGCATCTTATATTTTGTCTCTACCTGTTTATATTATTAGCTATTTTTTGATAAATGTGCAAATTCTACTTTTCGTTACATTGTCTTGGCATTTTGTCGCAGGGTGTTCGCAGCCGCTGGGAGCCGACCTGAGGTCGCTCGGCTGCTCCCGCTTCCCCCGCATGTGCTGGGGGTGGGAGAAGCTGCCGCTGCAGCGATGCCCCCCTGAGCGCAGGGTTCCAGCTATAGCTGCCAGCTCCTCTGATATGTGAGCTGCCCCAGCCTGATGTTCTTCAGCTGCCAGCGGGGACAGACTTCAAGAAGGTCCTTTGTATGGATTCGCAACTCTTTTATTGCTGGCAGAAGCTGCGGGGAAAAGCGGCAAAGAGTGACAGGAACGCAGAAGCAGCAGGAAGGCAGGAGGAACGGGAAGCGGCAGCGGGAAGTGGCCACTCGCAGTTGAGTTCCAGGTGCGGGGGGAAGGGCCTGCGGGTTTGGGAGCAGCAGTGCGAGGGTCCGAGGGTTCAGGAGAGGCAGCGCAGGGGTGCAGCGAAGCGGAGCAAATCCAGGGACAAAGGCAGGCAGCAAGGGGTACAGCAGGATTTTTTAAAGGGAAAGGAAGTGGGTAAAAACAACCAACGGGGGTATAGGGATTATAATAGAACCAATAAGAACCCGAAGAGATGCAAACTTTCCAGAATAACTCCAAATACAAAACATTAGGTAATGATCATAATAACCAATAGTAGCAAACATTCAAACAGTAACTGAAAGGGATCATGGGGTGAACCTGAAGTGTCACCCTAACCGGAGGAGTTCTAGGGTAGGGTGTGCTGAGCTCCATTCCACCAATGCCAAGGTTTGGCTGCTGTGGCCTCAGCCTTGCACACCACTACATTGGCATATTTAAAAACTTCTAGTTTTTTGCCTTTGGCTACTCAGCCATGTGATTTAAAAGTCCTTATTTCTATTAAAGTATTCCTGATGCACTGGCAGGCTATTTGTAAAGCAGCAGCATATTCCAGAATTACATTCACAACTGTATCATGTTTTCCCGTTCCTGAGCAAGCTGCCATTGCAGGCTTGTCTGCACTGACAGAGTCCCTTCTGGGTTATCTGAGCCTCCTCCATCTGTGTCCTACCTGTCATTCATGTTTGTTTTATCCACGTTTGTAGCAGCGTATTTGGCAGAAGCTCATGCTGTGGAGCTTCAGGACTGGTGGGAAGAAAGCCAAGGCAATGCCCTCAACCTTCTCCCTCCAATATCTGAACCCTCTGCCTGAGCTGTGATGAAACCCCATATTTCTCGTGTTGCCTGTATCCATACCTTAGGTGCCCTGGGAAGCTCTCCCCTCCACTGGCAACTTTGAACTATGCGGTTTTCCATTGGGTGTTTCCTGGTCCCACCTCCTTCTAAAAGGCCTGTGCAGGGCTTCCTTGAGCTCTTTCTTCTGGGTTACTCCAGCCACCTGGATGTCTCTGGACTCCCTGGACACTCACAACGCAACACTGGATTTATAATAAAAAAGGCTGTTGTCCCAGAGAAGAGCCCTCTGTCTAGCCTTTCATTCTTGCGGACGCTAGACCATCACGCCTGGGGTAACTCTCATTTCTAGAGAAGCCAGCAGAAATAGGTCATCTGCGGTAGCTAGAACTCTGTACTTTATGAGAGTTGTAAAACCATTGCAACTCGTCCTGGCAGGGATTTCACTTGCATAAAGGATGCTGAAGCTACCTTGAGAGCACTGGGATAAGCGTATTTACATATTGTATTGTCTGCATACAAAGTGAAGCCTTTCTATAGTGCACGGTCTTTTCAGGCTGCTCTGTACTTCATGCAGTAGTGAAGGGTGTGTGAGAAAGGGCTGGAGTTTAAAGGTTTTTGGATGGTGGAGTTGGTGCTGACTGCTTGTACCCTGCAAAGCTGAGAGATGTGCTAGTGGAAGGAGCAGGGTTAGGGTGAGAGAAGGAGGTAAACATCATGATTCTGCAAGTGTGGCAGGATTGCAGGGCTGGGCAATCTGGTTGGCAACAAGAACAGAGCTAAAGACATTAGGTTTTATGGGTCACCAAACTATGAAGGAGGTGGGGAGTGTGACAGCATGCTTCACTGTTACACTGACACACTTCCAGCAAATAGCTTCATTTTTACTGTTCTTATGCTGTAATCTGTCAGCAAAATATATGTCCTACACTTAATATGATCTCTTACAGTACCATACATGGTTCCTGAACTTTTATGTTGTCTGAACAAAGATACAGGTACAGAGAATTACCACGTTTAAACAGAGCTGTGGAGGTGAATAGACTATACCTACAGGATGTTTCTTGCTCAGTATTTCTGGCCATTAACCTGATAAATTTGGGTTGTTGACCCTGACTGACACAAAGAGAGCATAGGGTGACTTTAAGGTTGACCCTAGTTATTGGTGTAAATGCAACTTCTATGGTCAAAAAGGTGGATAGTGGTGGATAGTCCTCTGTGGTTCCTATGTTGTATTACACTGAACTCAAAATCTGAATGCAGTCAAATTTAAATGAGTAGAATGGGAAAAAATATGTGTGGGAAAATGAGTGGTGACCCTGTGGACAGGTAACTGGGCGTACACTTTGAGAAAACTGAGGAGTTATATTAGCATCCTAGCAGGAGTTATAAGAGTACAGAAATCATAGGGTAAATCACAGTTGCTGTTCCCTGGATGGAATGTGGTTGGCATGACTTGAAACCTATTCCACAATGATTCCCCATACAGATGCACCTGTTAAGTGGGATGGAATAGAAGTGGAGATACCACAGCCAGGCTCTGTGGAGATCCCTGCAGGGAAGGGAACTCAATGGTGCTTTGCAGCTGATAAGTCCCATACCACTTGTCAGCCAAGGTAGATAAGGGAAGATGTCCTGCTGCTGAGCCAGCAACTGTGGTGAAATCTCCCCCCTTAGATGAACTTGCTTAATTAAAGCCTAATAATAACACACATCCCCTCCCAAAGTTACCCACCTCCAAGGTACAACCACCCCTCACTGGGCATGTGCTCTGTATTCTTTAAAAGCAAAGCGAGAGAATTTTACACCACTTAACTGACTTTTCTGTGGGGCATGAATGATTTTTACTCTAGGATAGTCATAGGTGCCTAAACCAGTAGGAATGAAGAGAAAAAGTCACTGGCTGAGGCTGGCTCATGTCACCTAGCTTAGCTTCCTGCTCTTTTAAGTACAGAGAGGGAGTCGAGGTGCAGCAGGAGGCCTATCTACTCACTGTGGGGAGTAATGACATTGTTTATTACATACGGTTGAAAACCCTACATTCAGGCCTGTTCTAGTTCTTGTTCACAATGTTAAAACAAGGCTTGAACATTGACTACGAAACCTGCAAGCCCCCTCTGGAGACTCTACTTGAGTCCATAGATAATTTAAATGTACATGAAAGGACTTGCCTAAAGCCAGTGTATTTCAAGTACTCCACTTCTAGGGGTTTCAATAATGCTTTTGCAGTAAGTTTCCTTTTATTGCCACAAAATACATCTGTAGGACAGTATCTAATGTTCAGTCTCACCAATACTCACCTGCTGTTTCACAGTGTGCCATGTACCTGCTTAAGCACTAACCCTTTCCCTCATAAATTAACCAAATTAAATGAGAGAAAGAGATTATGTTCTGAGCTTCTCAGCTTCAAGTTTGATGCTCCTTTTTTAAACTTGCCTTGTTTAAAAAAGCCAAAACCAACTGCCCTCCTCCCCAGCTGTTAAAAATCTAGCTGGGAATCAATAATAATGTACTTACTTGCAGCAAAGCAAAAGACATTGAGGATTAATAAAAACTAGCTGCAGTTCTTTTGTCTCTTATTGTTTTTGTTTATAACCACCTCTCCAGCTCCTGGCTGCTCCCTGTGTCACTTCCCATACACTCTAGGGCTGAGTGTGCGGGACAGGGCCCAGTGTGGGGAGGATGGTTTGGTTTTGGTTTCTTTCTGCCTGGCTCAGTTTACATATTGAGAACACATGTAGCAGAACAATTTGGAACTCAGTTTCAGAAAGGAGGCAGAATACCCCCAATTTTCTATATTTTCTGAAGTTCAGCGCACATTGTAGCAGTTACACTAGTCTTTCCCTATTTCTGTTTCCCTGTGGCCAGACTTGACAATACAATCAGATAGTCCTCATTGATACATACCACTGATCTCATTGATCAATTATTGTAAAATACATAAATTTCTCTCTCCTAAGGGAGTCAACTTAAGCCACTAGAGCAGATTTGAAGACAAAATACTGGTTTGGCTGTTCTATAAATCATCCCATGCTAGATATGTATAGCAAGCACCATTGTACATGGAGTCCTGATCACGAGTTTTCTAAAAGGAAGTAGAGAAAGAGATCAGAATCAGTAGTAAATAGCTATCTTGCAGCATGAGACTAAATTGGTTTCTTTAGATTGTAGAGCAGGATGTGGAAGCTAGTGAATATTCCTTGTAAATAGTCCATATTTTTGGCAACAAAGAATGAGAGAAGTTATTTAGCTTTTTTAAAATAAAAGTGCTATAGTGTCAAAGGGATATGTACTCTAAGGCAGTGAAGTGTGGAAGAGAATTCCAGCAAAAATAGTGGAGGTAAGAAATGTAATGAATTCTAATCTGTAAAGTGATTGGTTTATGTAAAGCATGATCTTGTGGTTGTTATGATATACATGGTTTTGTTGCCTGTGTTAGAAGGTGTTCTAACTCACTGACTCTGGTGTAGGCATATTCTGGTTTCCTAAATTATCATTATTTATTCTGGACGAAAGGATTTACTACATTAGATGATGTGAACCATTCTAAAAAAAAAAGAAAAAAAAATACTTGCACCTTTATTTGTCTGCTTAATTTTGAAGCTTGACCCTGATCCTGCACGAATTTGCATGAACTTAGAGAAATGCAAGCATCTACAATTACTGCAGCAGAAACAAACAGCATATTGCGAAGTACATATGGATTACACGGAAATGTGCTATCACCACCTATATTCAAATAAGATCTCAGAAGACTGTGTGCTGTTAGCTGATAGAATACAATTCAGCTATTCATTTTCCAGAATAACATTCCCAGCAGCTGTCACCATATTAGGGTCTTGAGCTAGTCAGTCAGAGCAGGGTGTAGCAATTTGGGAAGAATCACAAATGAGCAGCAGTCGTTGTTTTGCTGTGTGGAATATGAATGGCAGAGTAGTTTGAGGGTTAACCCTGAAATGCAGCAGGGATTTGAGAAAGATTTAAAAAGAAATATTTGAACAAGAACCTTCTTCAAAACAATAGATTCTGAAATAGGAAATGCATAGATAAATTATGCATTCAAGTTGAAAGATCTCACATCATATAGGATTGTTTTGTCTCTTAAAACAGTGTGCTGAAAGGGAGACATCAGAAAATGGAGCAGTCAGAACAATCCATATTTTCACATCTACTTTAGTTTTGCTACAACCCTGCCCTAATTATTTAAAACCAGACTAGAATGAAAGTGTCTGCAAGTCCCTCCATTAACGCCACCTTTATGTTTTTTGTGGAGACAGTAAACAAAGTTGCCACAATGTTCTGTGACTCAGATATTTGTTTTAGGATAGGTACCTAATCACCGAATTTATTTTAAAGTAAGCTATTATAAAGTCAGCCAAATAAAACCACTTGAGAAATCTGGAAAAGACTGATCCTTAAGGTAAAAAGGTCCAAAGTCCATCATCAGGCTGCTGCCAGTAAACTACTGTTAACGTATGCTTTGGCACATGCCTTTCTGAATTTGTCAATATATCTGATGCTTCAGAGGTTTTGGGGAGTAGAACGGATAAATAGCAGTTATTGCTATAGTCATTAGTTTCTGGATTTGGAAAGTCTTCTACATTATGATTGAGATAACAGCCAGAGGCAGTGAAAGACAGATAGACTCTTTAGCAAGATAGGACCCACATATAATTGTATGAAAATTTATAATGACAAGGTTGGGCTTAGGATTTGTAATGAAGGGTTCTAAAATAAAATCCATTTCCATACAGTTCTTGCAGGACTACTGCTGTTTGTAGTAACCATCTTTGCAAAGCACAATGTACTATCTCTGCATCAAGAGACTCACTCTTTTTCTGCATGAGTTATTATTTTAAAAGTTTTTTTCCTCATAACCTAATCTAGTTTTGAGATATGAACAAAATTTGCAGAGGGAATTCATATGGATTTAATACAGCTTAAATCAACAGTCCCATAAGAACTACATCAGATCCTTGGCATATTTGTGGACAAGTGTTGACAACGCAACTCACATAAAGATATTTTAAAATATGTTCTTTTGCATCATTATAATTTGAGCCGTAATTTTAAAATCTAAAATAAATTAATTGCAATTTAGCCACAAAGAATAAATGGGAAAAAGAATAACTCTTTTTGAATGGCAGGTTCTTCTAATCCAGAACAGGGAAAACATAGTGTTACAACACATTTTGATTGCCACAAGTCACCAGCCTGGACTGCTGAATGAGGGAACACATTTTATTTACCAGCTAGGCTTGCTGATTAAAGGCATGCTCTCTGTCCACTCTCTAGATGCAAGCTGATGCAGATGAGATAGGGAATCATCATAAAATCATGAAGTAGTTTGGGTTGAAAGAGACTTTAAAACCCATCTAGTTCCAACCCACCTGCCATGGGCAGGGACATCTTCAACATGACCAGGTTGCTCAAAGTACCATTCCAACCCCTGAACACTTCCAGGGATGGGGCATCCTGGAGGGGGCTTCTCTGGGCAACCTGTTCTGCTGCCTCACCACTCCCACAGTGAAGAATTTCTTCCCAATATTTAATCTAAATCTACCCTCTTTCAGTTTAAAGGCATCACCCCTTCTCCTATAACTACATGCCATTCTCAAAAGCCCCTTTCTGTTTTTCTTATAGATTCCCTTTAGGGGCCTGAATCCTCAGAACTAAAGCAAATTGCTAATCTGTCTTATTGGGAGATACTAAAGCAGAAATGCACCATGTAATTCCTTGTACTACTTTATTAGCAAAGAAGATAGGATGCATTAGATTCACTTAGCATCTACTGCTAGTAAGTAAAACTGCAACTGAGCAAGTCTTGTCAAGTCTCAGTAGTTGCTACAGAGTCTCGATCCTTGTATTATTTCTTAAGACCTTCAGGGTTTTGGGTTTTTTGGATGATGCTGTTGTCTGTATCATGTCCTGTTTTCTGTTCCTCTCTTTGAACCTCTTAAACTTGTATAGATCCCTGTCTCATATTTCCTTCCTTGTCAGGAGCTGGCAAGTCCGCCAAACAGTATTAATCCTTATCTTTCAGATCTTGATCTGTCACATCACCTGCTTCTTCTTCCTTTGTGGCTGTATATGCTTTAAAATTGCCTAACTCTAATCAATATGATTATTAGACTAGATTGCCCCAAATGACAGGTTCTTTGTTGCAGCATCAGTTTTTCTGTGTTGTTTCTTCCCCACACTAGCTCTAAAATTAACTTTTACATCAAGGCTGCCTCAGCGTTCTAGAAATATTTGAATCTCTTTTATGAATTGAGATTTGACTGTGGCCTTATCCCTAGCACTTGTCTTGAAAGAAAGGGCCTTTCTCCAGGTTCCAAAAGATATCTTTGATACGATTCAAGAGAAAGTACTTGCTTGGCAGATTTCATGGGGGTCTGACATACCAAAATGTGTGTATCCTTGACCTTAAAGAGTAAGGTCAAATAGGTTTCTGTGGATATAAATTACTTTCCTGATATTTTCTAATAAGCAAAGCAAAATATGAGGCGTGTCATAAAGACATACTTTGCTAAGTGCTCAAGATTTGAAACAACCACAGCTAGTAAAACGTTACAGTAAGGTGTGAAGTGGTGTGATGTGAAGGGCTTCCAATGCCTGAGAGCTGCTCTGTGACTTAATTGTTACATGGGAATGATAGATGATAATCATAACCCGTCCCTACCCTTCCCAGAAACACTACTTCTGACACTATAAATGATGTTAGACCCTTTTCGTTCCAGAATGTAGAATTGGTTTATGCCTCCTTATTGCTTTCTGCTGTCTCTTTTCCCCAATAATGCACGGACATACTATAGACTTTTTTTATTTCTCTAATAAGAAGACAATTTATTATTCTCTAGTAAAATTTAGGAAAAAAAAGACGAAGAGAGAAAAATCTCTTTGTTATACCTATAATATAATTAACAACAATGCAGAAAGACTTAGGTGGTAGGTCAACAAGCATATAATAATAAATCTCAAATGCAAATGAAAAATCAACATATGCACAAAAAGGAAAGATGTCACAGAATTCTGGCAGAGAAACAAAAAAAGGTTTGGGAGTTATTGTGTGAAAAATCTGTCAGTTCTTCAGTGTAGTGTAGTTGTAGTGCTGAAGAAAAACATATTTCTCAGATTGTACTGTTAGGAGTATGAAATCAGTGATGGATTGTGGCTATACCTCACCCTAGATACTGCTATAATGCAACTTCACAATGTATGCCACTGACTTTCAGAGCTCAAAATGGTAAAATAGTAAAACCCCTCAGATTTTAAGGATCTAAGCAGAAGAAAGGTTTAAATTATATGTTATTATAACTGAAAAATTTAAAAATTCACTGAAATTTACTGAAGCTTCATATTTATGACAGTAGTTAGTGAATATAAGATCCAGTATCATTACTGAAATATAATTATACAGAAAATATCACAATACATAATTTCATAGGCTAGTGGAAGCAAGAAAAGAGTAATAAAAATAGGTTCAGACACATGGTAGAAGGCATAATGTTATACTAAGGATAGCTGCTGAAAGAACCAAAAATAATGAGAGTATGGGGCACAGTCTGCGGCAGCAAAGACAGCTTCAGACTGTGCTTCTGCATTACCCTTTACTGGGAAACAACGACCAGTTGAGAGGCTGGTCTGTAAAATAAATGATGTGAGATACAGATTTTTTTCCTAGAGCCTTTTTTTCAGTGATCCAGTGGAAGTGGAAATTTGCAAACAGGGAAAAGCAGTGAGCAGTGGTGAATATGGCAGGTGAACAATGTGGCAAAGCTGATCCACAAGTTCCAGAAAAAAGTGGATAGGTTTCTGCACTGGTCAGGCAGAGAGGGTTAAAAGAAAAAGGAAAGGAAAAGTTGACAATGGTTGTTAGCATCAGAAAACATTTTATTTAGTGTTTATTTGGTTATAAGAAGCAATATTATTTCTCTGAGAACACTGATTTTATGTGTCTCTCATCATTAGAATAACTGCATCTTAAAAACAATAAATTTGTTTATCTTCTTTATGGGACTTTGATATGGGAATTTTGCCCATATGAGGGAGAAAAATATTGCTTACATTTGCATAGGAAGTCTGAGTCAAGTCAGGAAATGCTAAACAACCTCATCTCACCACTGAGCAGACTGTGCATGTTGCTGATAGTTAATCCACCTCTAGAGCAGATTTTTGTTCATATTTATTTGAGTTTTGAACTTCAAGCTCCTGAAAGCAGGTCTGAATAAGGGAAGTAGTGGAAATGCTCACTGAGACTGGGTTTATGCAAATGATGTTTACAGTTTAGAACCAGGAAACTTAATAGACAGTGCCAGGAAGCCAGTCACTTTTGACTCCACACTGTATACAGGAAAATAGTGTGTCAGGGATCATATAAAGGAATTCTTTCCTCATATGAGAGGAAAGAGGATGGTCCATGTAGAACACCTAAAACTCTGGACAGGTTTAATGTAAGTTTTCTAGGTTTCCTACCATAGAGCTCATAATCCTTATTTGGGTGACATTGTTGACAAGCAGAAGATATAAAAGATGGCTGTGTGGCATCTGAGGCAGATATAGAACTGAAAACGTGTAATCTGGCCTGATAGCTAAAGGTTGGAGCAAAATTTTTCATGAATCTGACCAGATAGCAGAAGACAAAAAGAAAGCTGTAAATGACCCTTTGTCTCTAAGTGAGATGATTTAGTTTCATGCATAGTTGTGAGGAAGCTGGCACTGTTTATGAAAAGACTTGTGAACATCAGTGATGTTCACAATGTCAGACAGTGATTAACTGGGATGCCACCATGAGACTTCAGTTCTCTATATGGATTGACTTTCATGTAATTATTGCATTTTTACACATAAAACTGCAGTTTTATAATCCTGAGGACTTGTGAGTAGGAGCAGAAATTAGAGATGACCAAAACATTTGACTCCTAAATTCTGGCAGTAAATACAATTTAAAAAGGAGATTTGGGATTGTTAGAAGGATAGCAGTGTGGGTTTTTGGTGTGGGTTTTTGTTCTTTTCAAAGTACATGGCTATAATGCTAATTGTTTAGGCTTAACGATAAATGCTGTAAGCATTTTAAATAAAACTATGTTTTTAATATATTGCAAGAGCAGTAACTCTTATAATTAGCTTTCTTAAGACAATCCCAGGAATAATTCTGGCTTTTAGAGAAAGTAATTTTAAAAATTTTTTTACAGTCTTTTCGATTTTTGCTTATTCCTCCAAACTCAGTAAAATTTCAGTTTTCCAGGGGTAAGGGGTTGGGAGAAGTGAGAATCCAATTAACTATCCAAACACCATACAAAAGAAAATGCTTTACAGCAAAGAGAAATCTTTCTCTGTGATCGAGCTGAAGCTTGATGATCTATGGAAGAAAAAAATTAACTTGGTCTTTGAAACTGAGATTAGTATAATTTTTTTTAAACCCCTTGATATTTAAAAAATTTTAAAATGTCTGGAAGGTTTAAAATTTACATATGTGCAAACAGTAAGAAACACAACGACATCAGAAGCAGTTTCAGAAATGATGAAGCTAAAAATCAGTGAAGGGTAACATTTCAATTCTTTGCACAAATAAATATACCCATATTTCTAACTGCATAGTTACAAAATACATTATGTTCTGAAGCGAACATTTACTGAAATTGATGAGAGATTTACCAAAGTTGTTGGACTCTCTGAAAGTGTGTTGGCGATGATCATTACAGGGATTTTGTTGGCAGGCATTCCTTATGACTAGAACTGTAAGGCTGCATTTTCTAGAAAACCATCAAAAAAGAACTTTTGTATCTTGATCTTTGAAAGTGAATCTGAATACTTGCACTGTGCAAGTAGCGGAGCTGTTCGACAAGTGTGATGCCAAATTAAGGCCTGCAGAGTTTGAAAAGTTTTAGCTAAACTAAAATATTCCATGCCACACTTTTGGTAGGAAGTATTTATTGGGAATTTTTGTTAACTTTGGGTCCATTGTTTTTAGTAAGTTTCTTTATCAGTTTGCTAATTTTAACAGATGTACTGGCTTTGGTGGCAAGTTTTGCTAGTGGGGAAACAACAGGAGTGGTTGCTGTGAGAAGCTGCCAGAAGTTTCCCCAATGTCTGACAGAGCCAGTGCCAGCCATCTCCAGGATGGACCTGCTGCTAGCCAATATTGAGCTCATCAGTGTTGGTGGTAGTGCCCCTGGGATAAAAGATTTAAGAACAAGGAATAACTCCTGCACAACAGCAATGGGAAGACAGAAGTGAGAATGTGTGACAGCAGCAGCTCTGCAGACACTGAGGTCAATGAAAAAGGAGGGCAGGAGGTGCACCAGGCAGCAGAGCACAGATTCCCCTGCAGCCTGTGGTGCAGACCATGGTGAGGCAGCTGTGTCCCTGCAGCCCATCAAAATCCATTGTGGAGCAGAGGTCCGACTGCAGCCTGTGGACAATTCCATGCTGGAGCAGGGGGATGTCCAAAGGCTACTGTGACCCCGTGGGAAGCTTGTGCTGGAGCAGGCTCTTGGGAGGACCTCTTGCCCCATGGAGAGAGAAGCACACGCTGGAGCAGGTGTGCTTGTTAGGACTTGTGACCTGGTAGGGTCCCATGTCAGAGCAGTCTCTTCCTGAAAGACTGCACTCTGTGGGAGGGACCCCTTGCTGGAGCAGGAGAAGAGTGTGAGGTGAGCTTCTCACAAGGAGGAAGGAACAGCAGAGACCACATATGATGAACTGACCACAACCCCCATTCCCTGTCCCCCTGTGCTGTTGTGGGGAGGAGTTAGAGAATTTGGGAGTGAAGATGAGCTTGGGAAGAAGGGAGGGTAAAAGCGCAAATAGCCCAGAATGTTCTCGAGGTAGCGACAGTGCCTTTATGCCTGCGTGATCCCTGCCGTTGTGAGTTGTATAACTCTCCCAAAGGACAGAGTCCTAGCTACTGCAGATAACCTGTTTCTGCTGGCTCCTCTGGGACGAGAGTTTCCCCAGGCGTGGTGTGCTAGCGCAGATGAGAATAAAAGGCTAGACAGAGGGCCCTTCTCTAGGATAACAGCAGTTTATTGTGGATCCAGTGTTGCTTCGTGAGGGTCCAGAGTTATCCAGGTGGCTGAGTAACCCAGAAGAAAGAGCCAGGAAGAAGCCCTGCAAGGCTCTTTTAAAGGGAGATGGGATCAGGAAACACCCAGTGGGGAATGGCATAGTTCAAAGTGACCAGTGGAGAAGAGCTTTCCAGAACATAGCCATATATGGCATCTGAGATATGAGCACAGGTAACACAAGGGCAATATGGGATTTTACCACAGCTCAGGCAGAGAGTTCAGATATTGGAAGAAGAAGGCTGAGGACTTTGCCTGTGCTTTCTTCCCACTAAAACCTGAAGCTCAAAAGCAGCAGCTTCTGCCAAGCGTACTGCTACAAGAGGGGTCTGGGGAAGGTGTTTTAAGATCTGGTTCTGCCAATGACAGGAATTACTGGATTATTTCCGGGTCATTATCTTGACCCATGAGCCTTTTGTTTTATTTCCTTTCTACTGTCCAGCTGTGGCGGGCAGTGATAGTGCAGCTGTGGTGGGCATCTAGCATCTACCCAGGGTCAGTCTTTCACAGCAGACAAGTGGACACAGTGTACTCTTCGAAGACCTACTTCACAGCTAAACTGTGTCTCCTGTCTTTTTTGTTATTTTAGAGAGAGCATAACCCAGTGACTTTAATATTCCAAATTAATAAAGTCACAAATGCATCATTTTTGATTTTTTTTAGTCAAAGTTATTAACTACAGAAGTATGCATTTTCTTTCAGAGAGCATTTGAGAGTAAAACTAGTGAGAAAATTTTTCTCCTAAGCTATATTGTTAAAACCAATGAGTTAAAAGAATTGCAGCTCATGCAGATGAGAACACACAGACACAGTTTGTTGCATTCATCTGGGGTTCTGAGATCAGAAATAATGAGACACACTCCAGCCAGTGATTCCTCCCACTCTGTGAAAACTCAAAAGTAGCCTTTTGTCACATTTTGTAGTGTTTCAGGAAGAAACTCCTTTCAGAAACCTGGGGATGAAGAAGAGCATCCATCCATTCTAAGGTTAGCAGAAAGACATAAAAGAGTGCAGCTGCCCTAATCGTCTATGAAGCAGCCAAGTAGAAAAGTTTTAACATCCACGCCCCTTTTGTTCCTCTCTCTCTCTCTCCTTCTTTGAAAGGTTGTACAAGTGGGAGTAAAACAGCCTAAATGAAGAGATACTTTGGTGGAATGCATAAAGTTCCTGGGGATGGGTGTGAAGGGGGCCAAAGGACTATGTGAAGTGGCCCAGTAAGTTCTGGGAAGTGTTGGACTTATGTTGGACTTAACGCTAATAAAATTAAGGTACATATGAGGTTTCTTTCCTGTTTGAATGCAATTGGTGTTTAAAACATTAGTTTTAAGTAATATTTAGATAAACACACCGTGAGAGATTTCTTTAAGCCATCCTTGTAGTGATGAAGTTAAGAGTTTTTGCTTGCTTTGTGAACACACAAGGTTGGGAGAATACTAATGAATGGACTAGCAAAATAAAAAAAATATTAAATATATGCATCCTAGCTTCTCCCCAAGTTCTGACAAGTGGATTTTGAGGCTTGGTAATTACAGTGATGCATAGAAAGTTTGTTAAATTCTGTAAGTGAAAATGGCTGCATGTCACATAGTTACATACCTGTGTTTATCTACATTTTCTCCTTTTCCCCATTCAGAAGTCTTACATAGAATTTGAAAACTGTGAGCACCTGTCCTGGGATATCTAAGCAGGCTGTAGTCCTTCAGGGAACCTTTTATCTAAGCCTGAGATTATATGGAGAAATTAACAGAAAAAGGCTATGTGAAGTGCCTGAGTTGCACTTTGAACAAATCAAACTCAGTAAATACATAGCATACATCTCAGTCAGATTTCCATCTTTGAATGCCTGTAAAGAAATACGAGAACTCTGATTTTTCCCTCTGCACAGATGTATTGAAATAGACATAAAGTCCTGAATTTATTTTAATTTTTGCTTTTGACTGAATATTTCAGTCATATTCCTTTTTCCATCTCCTGGGAAGGAATATGAGAGGGAGAAGAAGGAAGCAGCAAAGTCTAAGACTTGGAAGACCAGGTTTTATTCTTAGCCATGCTATACACTGGATTGAAATACGTCTCTTTCTACAGCATTTTGAGATCGTAGAGCTAAAAACGGTTCTGTAACGAGGCTTTATAATTATCATTCTTGTTGTTTATATTTATATTTTCTTCACTATTTAATTATTTTAATTAAGAGAAAAATAAGAAAAAGACTGTACTGGAGTGACTCTAAAGAAGTAATTTTCAGTGGTGTTTCAAGTTTGTCACTTCTTTACCATACATTGAGTTATTTTCGTTTAGAGACTGCATTCAACTATCCAACTTTAGAAAAACTAATTCAGTTAAGCAACTGTTCAACTCTTCATATTAATACATGGCTTCATTTTTGTTCTTCCAAATAATTTCCTTTCTTTTTGTTTCCTGTATTTTTACTCTATGGAGGTCCAATACAGGTCAGAACACAGGAATTTTCAGTCTCTGTCAGAATATATTTAGAGGCTTATTGTATGCTCCAGAAGTGCAATTGGTAATTGAGGGGGTTTTTCCCCCCCTTAATGGGCTGTGAGCTGAAAAGGACACTCCATTTTACTTAAATAGTCTAGCTGACAAATTATGCTCTTTAATTCTACTTAGGAAACTCTCTTTTACATTAACTAAACATCACCCCCCTCCTTGGCCCTACTTGACTTCTAGAGCTTAAGCAACTGCACCCTGCTTCTAACAAGTTGTCCTTCGATATAAATTAAAATGACATGGTGTTGAACAAAATCATCCAGTATCAAACAGTGCACTCCTCAGGGATTCCTTTAATACTGTTCCTGTATAAATAGAGAAATTCAATTAAAAAATAACCTAAGGCAGTAAGCAAACTTGCAATATTAGCAAAATGTAATACAACTTGTCAGAGACCTCACCGCACATGTTCTTGTATACACATACACACACACACACACACACATGTTTTATGGGCACACATATATAGGCTTAGAATGCTCAAAAAAAAGAACTTTTTGCTCTCATGATTTGTGATGGTTTTATTTTAAATAGAATTATCTCTTGCTTTATTTGTCTCATTAGACTTACTAAAATGAGCTTCCTCAACAGCAGTATCATGGAGTTTTAAATTCTGTAGGATGCAGTTACATTAGCTTGTGAAATAAATGGTATGAATTAAACACTGATTTTTACCCAGGCTCATCTCCACAAACTCAGTTTTACCATCTACAAATCCTGAGTGGTATTTTGTATTTGAAACTACTACTGAATGAATGATTCTGCAGATTATCTATTGTTGCGGTCCTCTGGGTGTGGCTTGTGACCGGCCCGTTCCCGCCGGGCCGGGGCCGGGGGGTGCTGGTTCCTTTCTCCCCCTCCGCGCGGTGTTGGTCCTTTCCCCGCCCCCGCGCAGCAGCTGCGGTGGCACAGCCCGGCTGGCAGGGGCCGTCCCGGCCCAGGGCGGCAGGCGCTGTCCCCGCCCAGGGGAACAGATCATTGGTTCCCATGCCGGGTCCAGACAGCCGACTGATTGGCCAACGCCCCTGTTAATCATTGTGCTCCTCCACAGTGATTGACTCTCCTGGCTGCCCTCCCCTTGCCCCCTGTTTTATAAGACGCCCCAGTCACCATTTTCGGCTGTCTTCTCCGCACCATGACCAGGAATAAAACCTACTGGCGATAAGCGGAAAGAACCCTTTCTCGTTCTCTTTATTTCCCTGCATAAAATAAACCGCTGTGCGTG